>OX637864.1:10608289-11204990 GCA_951802705.1 Netelia virgata
ACGGAACGAAAATATAAATCTTCCATAATTGACATAAATCCGCGAACCCTTTCGCGGTATAAACGGCTGTCCGTGGTTTTACACGTTAACGATGCGAAAAGCTAGCTTCGCTTCATTACCACCTGATTGAACTATGAAAGTTCGTAAAAACAGTTTTATATACCTATGCTTAGCGCTCATTTGACTAATGCCTCGTAGCTGTAGTTACCTTGAGAGGGTTCGAGCCGTTGGGATTAGTCGAATCAGTGAGTCAAAGGATGAACTCACTTTGTCAAGTTTCAGCAAACGGACGTTCGATGTTAATGCGAGCTAATAGCAATCACCCGAAAATCGGATTAAAAATTCATAAACTTAGTCTCTACGTTATTATTATTATATCCATACTGTGGATAAATTAGCCGTTGTAAATATCGCGACGAGAATTACGAGCTGTGATAAAACAACAAGGTACGTTATAAAAATCTCGGCTAATTAAGAAGAAAACTAACACAAGCTTTAACTCTGCGCTAAAAAACAAAAAACCAGTAATTTCGTTTGCTAATCCGCTGACATATTTTTCACCAAAATGTAAAAAGGGATTTTATAAAATATTGCTCAAAGCCTAAAGCCGATGTTTGCACAGTTACTGAGGTGTTGACGAACCTAATAGTATAAGATTCAAAAAAAGGAAACTCACGTGTCTTCATTAAATCTCGACACAAATGTATTACACTCGAGTCGAGGGTGGTTAACGGGTCAACAACCGGAGTCAGTGACCGACAATTTTTGTTTTCGTCTACGAATGTAGATTAATGTCGATTGTCCGCTCCGAGCTTGACCAGGTTGGAACACTCGATCCTTCTCGAGACACAAAGACCGATTGGTAGTCTCCGGCGAAGACACATTTATAGGCGAACACGCACGACTGCAATGTCGAAAACTGTCCGAGGCGTCTCAGATCGGTCAGACATTAATCAAAAAAATTTCGACAGTATACAAAGTGGACATTACGAATATTTCACGGATTGTAAAACCGACCGTGAATGCCTATCGCGATTGATCATAGCGTTTTTCGCGTGTTGGAGAAAATATCTGCGAGCGAATCTAGCCATACTCTGAATATATTTGTGAAATACTATGGAACGTTGATGTTTGTTTTGCCGTCCGTTTCTCGCGTTCCTTAGACCGTGTAATTTATAAATCAAGGCTCGGCTCGTTTACTACTATTTGCTCGATCCTCGCTATTGTTATATCCCCGCATTCCAATCCGCGCCCTCAACCCCAGAGGCAGTCGCGGCCACGCACACGAGTTAACCCCGTTTTACCTCAGTCACCCTAGCCACAGAGAAAATGCGGAAAATCCGCGCCAGTAGTCTCGGTCGCTGGTTCGCATCGCGGTAACTAATTGTAAGTTACACCAGATTTAATCTACAATGCGAACATTATTGTAGCCGTGTGGTTTTTATAATTGGTGTAATCCGTAAAGTGGTGCAATTGTCCCCAATCTCTCTAACGTGAATGTAAAGACGTACGTCAAGAGATACAGCAATATATACAAATAGGAGAGTTTAGTAGGGGATGATATAGGTACAGATAAAAGAGTTTTTTAGGGGTTGAATATAGATAAAGAACGTCGGGGTCAATTTCATCGATTTTTTTTATTTTCACAATTCCGTTATGATCGACCGTTGAAAAATTGATAAGTTTCATAACGAAGTTTTAATGAATTTTTTAATTAGAAATAACGCGAGTTATAAGTTGATTATATCGTGGGGTATATCACAAGGGTCAATCGATTAGCCTTTCTTTCCTTCAATCAGGATTCAAACACTTCCGAAAGAAGGTATCCGCGATTACCCGTAGGCAGGAAGGATAACTACCATTCGGGCTTCTATCAACCTCATTGAGCTTCCGAGTGTCAGTAAACTCTGATAAGAGTGCGAGATAGCAGCGGTAGAGATAGCTACAATCAGGCCCATCCACTGGATTTTGCGGCTAGAAGCTAATGTTTCATATAATAAGGCAATGAGGAAGGGCGCGGCGAAATGTGACATTGAAATTGAAGCTTCAATTTCTAATCTAAAATATATTCAGGGTGGCTATCAGCGGATTTATGCGTATCTGGTGGAATGACACTTTTTGTCGAACAATGAGGGATAGTGTTGTCATTGATTCGTGATGCAAGTGACCCCACTTTTTTCAAAATATACATAACGTCACATCCGGATTTTCGCCATGCTTTTTATACAATACTTTCGTAACGAGAAGTTGAAAAAGCCTTTTTTTAAATCTTCAAAATACGTTTACGACCCCCGTAACACATGTGGCAAAAATTGAGTCTTTCGTACAGCTGGGAAAGATCTTATGTACACCGAAAGACCGTGAAAGCGTAAAGACAAAATAAAGACATCATAAGAAATCTTCCACCATGCATTGAATAAAAAACCGCATATATCGGGCTTGAAATTTCACAGTTCACAAATTACATGGGGGTGCGAATAAAAAAAAATTACGGAGGCGCCACTCACTGTTCCCTGCTATTGAACAGCGGCAAGCTGTTCAAGATACCCTCGTAAGCGGTGGATCAAGCTGCGACACACATTTCCCCCCTTCGAACACAGCCCTCTACGCTCACCCCCTTTTCTTCTCTACAGTGCATTTTTACGCTCGTCTATTTTCCCCTGACCTCGTAATCCCGAAAAGGCTCCCCATTGATTGAACATAAACCATGGTCCTGTCTGAATTTGTTCTGTCAAGGATTTTCGCACGATGCGGGATCTCTTCTTCGTTCTTCCGTTTTCACAGCACGTAAAACGATCATCTGTCTTGATGAGATTTCAAATTATGTTTTCAATCGAACGTTTCATCATTGTTATATTCTTACAAAAACATAATCTCATTAAAAGTAGGACACGGATACAATTATCGCAACAAGTTTAATATAAATAAAATAATTAACGGAATTCGTGTTTTTTTTACAATTTAACGCAATGAAATAAAAATATAAACTATCGACCGAAATCGTTTATAGCTTTGAATGCAAATGTTCGCATTGGAATAAAAACTATTTGTTATCATTCGATTCGCTCGTAGCTTCGCGTTCGTTCGAATCACGTTTGCGTCGTTCGTTCGTTTTTTGCCCGAGTGGAAAAAGGATTTTATTCGAATGGCACGCTAATTGCATCGAACGTAACAATGAAGAATTTGCTTGCACTCGACGAACAATTTTAGATGCTTTCAACATCAAAATAGTTCATCCCATTGATTTCGAAAGGTGATCGACCGGAACTCTTTCACGAAGGGTTCATCTCGTGTTATCTACCAATGCGTGAAAACTTCATCGGTATTATGGTTTTATCATAAGATAGTAGAAAATAGATAGAAAATAACGAGTGCGCGTGCACAGCGCGATCGACATTATCACATCGTCGCGAATATAATAAAACTCATCGCTCGTAGTCACTCTCATTATTCAATATTGTTTTCATCGCCCCGTGAACTTGGTTCGTTACTCTTTATTTCCTGGGGTTATGATTCATTTTCAATGTGTTATAGCGATCGTTATGACAAACCGTGAAATTTAATTTTCCACGCTCGGTGAAAAGTCATTATCTCGCGAAACGACAACCTTCTCTTTGTGCTCGATAATAATTAATTGATGAATCATTACCTTATTCAGCGATGGACCGGTACAATATTTTTCCCAACGATCGACGCTCGCACATTCTTTCTTTGATGAATCGCAGCACACGTCCAACTCTTTTTCACGTTCCGTTCTCCGATATTTCCATTTTTCTATATTTTTCAAATACATACGAATAATTACTGAAATATAGTTATTGAAAGATAATTGCTCGATTCGGGGAATCAATAGTCGAGTTCTAATGTTACATTTGAAATATGGTAACATTTATCCAATAGAGAAACTCGCCCGAAGCCCGAAGAGAAAGGGAGAGGTACATCGCTGACCATTGTTTCCATATAATTCTTCAACATTTACAAAGCTTCCGCTGTGAGAAAGTTATAATAGAGGCTGTTCCTCGTTCGCTACGTGGACGAAGCCAAGTAGGGAGTCTCTCGTGGCCAATTTTCATCCAAATGGCCAATGTATATACCAGTGCCTTTAACCGCGAATGCGCCACGTTATCGCGCACTTTATCATTACAACATGTGTTCAGTCGTGGTCGTGGGTTTCGTACCGAATAACGTTATACCCCTCTTCGCTATCGATATAACGATACGGAATATTAGAGATAGATTCCTTCCTGGATAGAAGAGAGGTTGGTCGTGTTTGTAGCTTCGCTCTCAAAACTTACGCCGGAGGACTCGAGTATAGGGAAGAGGATTATAAGAGGGCTCGAGTAGACGGGTGCGAGGGAAACTGAAGATAATCTCCCATGGGCTTGTAGGGCACTCGTTCAAGATCCCACATCATGACTGAAACTTGATCAGTCTGAATTAGCTCCTTAATTCCATCGTTACTTGGACAAGGGCAGACTCCTGGAAAACTTGTGGATTAAAGAAGACGCTCCGTGGATCCGAGCTCGCTATAAACGAGTGTCGGTGTTGTCTGGGAGACTGGAGTAAAAGAAACGTCCCAAACCAAGACGTTTTATTCCATTATTCTTGGTTTCGAAACATGGCTTAAAGCGATGAAAAATATTTTCGGGAGCAATTAATGCGAGAGTTTGAAACTCGAGGAAAGGTTTAAAAGTTAAATAGAACGAAAAAAATACTCGATTCAAATAGCTCAACAGGTTAGGAACGTTTAATTGTCATCGTGACTTCGTTTATCGGCTCGAGACATTGCCCGTATAGCTCGCTCTCCAAGGATCGCGGGCTTTCGTAATTCTTATCATCGTCAGAGCGAAAAGTGCTTCAGTTTCTTGCCTATGCGCGCGAGAAGCATAGCGCACGTTTTTCGTTTGTCGATTAAAAAAGTTCCGAAGCACCGGGATGCTTTCACCGATACTTCGCCCTTCTCGCTCGCTATCTTTCTCTTCTTTTAGCTTTCAGCCACACTCCGCTCACCCGGAACAAAGAAAAGCGTTGACCCGAAAGTTTTGTTTTCTACCCCCGGAGAACGAGGCTGTGGACTCGCAAATTCCATGAGCGCACTTTTGTTTCGAACATTTGCGTACAACGATATCTCAAGCCCGGGGCCAAAGTCGTCGACGACGACGAGAAACGAGTAGGGCGATAAAAGTATAAGGATGTACGGATAAATTGCGATTAAGCCATATTTCGTGTATTTGCGTCACGAGAAAACTTTCCACACCTTCCGAAGCTTCGTTGCGAAACAAACTTTTATTATTTCTGTTATGAAATTATCGTAGTCACGACGGAATTAGCAAGAAGACACGTTATTTTATTGGACGGGACGAAATTAATTTTGCAGCGACATCGTCTCGAAGTACGGACTGAAAGTTTTCGAAAGTCATTTTCATGAGATTATGATCAATGACGAAGCTGATAAATGAATTTTCACTCGGAAACAAGGATACGCGTTACCATTTACGAAATGAATAAATAAATGACCGTTCGACACAGAGCGTATTGTGTATCACCGCTCCGAAAATAAAGATGAACATTGATCGCGACGGAAGTTTGTTAAAAACGAGGCCGTGATTTTGTGAAAATAAAAATAATCAATTGTTACTTAAATCGACCGATCGATGATCCACGATTTCATTAAAATATGCTACGATAAATATTTTGTGTATGTCTGTACGTGAAATAAATACTCTATCGTGTCGCATCTAACGAAAACAGCACTTAAAAAAGATCAAATAACTCCTTTTACTAACAGAAAAGAAAAAGAAAAAAAAACGCGAATTCGTAAAGATTGTTAATATTGTGTACGTTATTTGTGAAGTGTTTCGCGCGAATTACGCTCTAGTCCAGGAAACTTTATAAATTTATTCTACCATCGTGTGGACAAATTATAATAATACCTGGAGAAATATTTTGGTAATAATAATTTGTGATAGTGTGTATGATGTTTTGCGTGACGTAGTGATAACTCATGTACGAGGCTGCTCGCTACTAACAACGCGGCATGCACACCACTAACACGCGATGTAACGAAGAAACGAAGGTAACTCTTGGAATATTTATCCCTTCATGACAAAAACCTTTTTCATCTAATTTGAAATTATATTATGTATGCATATATATTTAGAAAATAATTTATGTTTCTCATAAAAGCTTAAGCACGTTTCCTTGAAAAAGTTGTATAATTAGAATCAAAATGTTTATTTTTTTTTGTTCTTTGAATTATTCAACAGGAATGGCTTATATTTAAAACGCATGAGTTTCTGTATAATATCGTAAGTATATTAGCTCCATTGGGCTACTAATGAAGCGTGATGCACACACGCATTAGTGGCTTTACCATAAGATCCAACGCTTAACGGGGCTTTGCATTATAAATCGATGGATTCATCAATAATCTATTAGCTTGAATGCGACGATAAAAGTCGTCTGAGTGAAGCCTTTGATCGCGTGTACGTTTGATGAACCAAACTGCTAATAACGACCATATGATAGAACGTGTCCATGGTCCATTCAAGGCTGGAATTGGTTGATCACGAGTTTACAATATTCGAACACCTTTTAAAGCTCAAGTATAATCACGTTTTTCGACGAATTCCACATTTAATGGAATGAATATAAATTCAGACCCTCTGGTATAATATTATATCCAACAATTTTTGGTTATTATACCAATCATAAATAATATTTCTAAATATCATAAATTTCCGAGCGAAAAATCATTTCTCATCTCGAACTTCTCGCCGAATAACATTGATTTTTCCCAAGAATCAGCGGTTTTTCTAGAAATTCGTAAATTCGTCATATCTTCTTCTCAAAGGGTTAAAAGAACGCCTGAAAAAAACCTGATATTTGTCGGACTTGAATGCTGAGACAAAGTGAGAATGATATTTACAAGGTCGAATTAACGATGAAATATTTCGACCAAACGACACTATGAAATATTTTAAGATAACAGAAGAAAATATATATACGACGAACGATGCCGATTGGTGCCGATCGATATTAATCGTTAACGTCCCTGCATATCGGTTATTACTGTTGCACACGCGATAAAGCTATAAATATCCGTCGTATACATATGAAAGCATTAGGCAGGACCGAAGCGTGGTGACGACGATCGTCCATGCTGTGCGTGGTTAACGACGAAGGCAGCGAACGATAGACACATGGTGCCACGTAACACAGGTGCGCTCAACGGAGAAACAGTGAGATAGAAAGGTAGGAAGGGGAAAGAGAGGACGCGCGGCACGAGTTTTAGATTAGTTTTCAAAACTATGTCGGAGATTAATGTCGGAACTGCCATAATAGTGGAACGCATCACAGGAAGATCAGAGATTTTACCTATAAAGCTTCCGCAAGGGATATGCGTGCGCTTTGATAGTGATTAAGCAGTTCGTTTGATTCGCTCCGGCGTAAATTAATTACCGAACAGATAGGAGCGTTCTCGCGAGTTCACTTGTATCTATTACACAAGATTGCAAAAGCAAAGTCTATGATATCCGTCGAAACCTCAAACCTCATTACCGACTACCCTCAAAATTCAATGCACATAATTGAGTACCTAATCAAACGTCCAACACACTGGTAGTAGCGTTTCCCAGTGTCGTAAAGTCGTATTACACAAAAACGAATTAATTATTCACCAAAATGCAAAAAATATCTAACTTTTTATTTTTTATCATTCTGTGATATTTTTCTCGATTGTCGAAAAATTGTCGATGATTCGAATTCTAAAAACCTAAATAGGTGCATAAAAATAGGTAATAAATATTTTATTTGAAAAGTGGACAAGTCGAGAAGCTGGAAAATCGCGACTATATATGCATTTTTTTTATACGGAAATTTATAATGATGTTACAATTAGGATGATATTCGCACGAAGCGAAGTAGAATTTTTACTCGTGATTCGAAGAGCTCGACGTTACGACGAGAAGAGAGCAAATTATGCAGTGCGGATGAGGAGCTCGTTTGCCGGCGAATCGACGATTGAAAGATTAGTCGGAGATTGCCCTGCGCAATGATCCGCTACACGAGCACTCGTATTCCCGGTCGTTCGTACACTCGGTATTCGCTATGCGTTCCTCATCGTTGATGCTAAAATACGAAGAAAAGAATATCAACCTGCGCCCTGCCGACACGTTATAAAATTATCTTATTTTCGAAGGTAAAAAAAAACAAATGAAATATTCTTAAAGTCGTCAACTAAGGTTTCTCTGAAAAATCTCCAATATTTTATTACGAGATTTCATTAAAAGCTGGGTGAAAAGATTCCTATAATTTTCAAATTATTTCCATCCTACAGGTGGATCGATTTTCATTCGTTCGTGTCAGACGCATACTCCATTACGTAATGCAACACGATGCAACCAATACTTACAGATTCAATAAGACTCGGCGAGACACCTGACACTGACTGGTTATACGGTGTACCTATCTCGCGCTTCACCGCAGTTTACTTTTTCTCATTAAACGAAGAAAATGGTCGCATCTCGAGTCTATCATTGCGTAAACTCACGAACGGAGCCAACTAGATTACATTCCTTGGTTCGTCGTACCGATCGCCCGATCTAAGCGCAATCGGAATCGACGAACCGATTTACAGAACGAGAAAACTTTCTTTCTTGTCCCTCGCTTCGCTCGTGCCAATTTATACTAAAACGCGTAATAATGGGCTACGACAACTCGCACAGAGGGTAGAAAAATATTATCGCGAGATACAGAGGTAACGATAAGCTCGACGTATTACGTGTGACCACAGCCAGAGGTTAAATTCGTTCCTCGCCCGACAATTCAAACTTTTCTTTTACGCCTCTTTTCACAACGACAAACTTCCTCGATGTTATCCCCCGCGGCCCGCGGCTTTTATCTTACAATGGTACACTTGGAGAGTGCACGGTTGACGTATACTTGGATTAATTAGAGCAGTGTATCGAGGGTACACGCTTACCCCGGAGCCGAAACAACTGGCGAAAGGAAGACAGTGAACAATATAGGAAGCGGCTCTATCGGAGAACCGGCTTTACAGAACGGATTAAATTCTCGTATCTCTATGTAATATATATATATAGGAAGAGAAAGAGAGAGAGAGAGTAAAAACGATATAGCATACGGAGATGGAACCTCCGGATTCGGAGCTTGAAAGCGTAGCTTCCCGTACAACCGATACGTTTTCCGTATTTGTTCAATCGGAAATAGTACATTGGACCGTTCGTTCGACTATCGAAAATAAATCTCTCCTCAACGTCCCCACCGTTGTAACGCACTGTTGTATATGTAAAATAAAAAAAAGAAACTGTCGCATGTTGAATCGGTGACTAATTTAAATCACCGCTGTATCTCATTCACCCGTGATATTCATCGATTTTACGAGAGTTTCGTACGTTGTCTCGACGCAATTTATCATTCGTTCGTAATTTATGGCCGTAACATAATTTTTCGCCGTCTGATTTCACGGGACTTCGAGCATAAAAGCAGCCTTTCGAATTATCGACCTCGAGCCTCAATTTTCTTTTGTCCGGTTGTCATCAAATTATAAGTCCACGTTACCGTAATGAAATTGAAGTCATAGAATATATTTATAATAATAATTTATATCGTAAATTCTCAACGTTATTATTAACGATAATAATTGATACTATTATAAATCATTGCGATTATTACTATTATTACTAACGACAATAATTTACATTATTATTAGTAACAAAAGGAAAGGAAAATTTTCAATAAAGTATCTAATTAACATATTAAACATTTGACATTCAATAATAATTCAAAGGATATAAATCCCTAGCTTATTTCGTACAAAGGCAAGAAGTTGTCAATGATTCGCGAGAAAAATAGTATTTTGCGATGTATCGCGTATAACACGCCATCCACGTGGAAGAAATCAGCTGCGCCCTTTGCACTTCGTTCCAAGTTTGTATCGCTCCATAGAAAATAAGAAGTAAATTTGCTTCCTCCCACACATCCTCTCGATATTATTCCGTTTGAGCTCGAACGAAATTTCTCCACCAATAAATTTTACACGAAATGCGAATAGTTCGTGAATTCGTCAAGTCCTTATGTACTTACGTCCTCGTGTATCAACTTTGTTATTTATTCCATCACGTTCTCAGAAATATCTTACCTGGGTGTTTATTCACATTGAAATTAATCTTATCGATGAAACTCCAGTATTCGTCGAGAATGAAGAATTTTTTTTCGAAAACAACCGAGATACGTTTCCTTAAGTGGGAGCATGATAACGCTCTTACATTGTACAGAAGCGCTAGGAACATTAAGAGCGATGCCAAGTAGAGATACAACCGTTGGGTAATAGAGGGTAACCAGCCCGTGTTTCGATGTTTTTGTTAGCCGTTAGTTCCAGCAAGAAATCAACATTAAGCATACTCGGGTAGTGCAATCTCGTCGTAGAGAGAGAGAGAGAGAGAGAGAGAGAGCCATGTGTACATGCATGCAATTTCTGAGTAGCTGTCGGGCAAAAGCTGGAAACCTTCCTGTTATTACTGCTATACGATGCTATTCTTTGGTTCACCGGACCTCAGCTTGCAACCCTCATTGAATCCGCACATGAGCACACAGAACTCGGTACTACGAAGCCTCGAGAAATATTCTCGCTCGCGAACGGTACACCATGGCATTCTAGGATGAAATGGCGTTCGCGAACGTGCGGAAAATCGTCAAGAGAGAGAGAGAGAGGAAGTTAAAGAGCGCAGGATGGTAAGGACTGGGGGCAAAAGGTAGAAAGGGGATAGATAGGTAAGGAAGGATATCTTCGCTATCCACCCCTACAGCGATATTGCGAATTTAAAGACTTCGGAATGGTTCGCCGAGCACCATTCTCCTAGCAGTTCTCGACTACTGCAGCACTCCGTGGGAGGATAGTGCGAATGTTCGAATATCTGGTCTCCGAAATTCTCCAAGTTCTCGAGATCCTTCGCGCTGGATGGATTTCACTCGCACCCAACGTTTTACCATCCCTCCGGTAAATTGAATTCGAAGGAAAATTGAAAATTTTCATGCGGAACTATGCGAGCAAAGGGGTGAGATATCGTTATTGAGAAACCTGGCTCTATTCGCTACGTTGTAAAGTAGCGACTGCGCGGGCTTCTGTTTAGTTTTTTTTATTTTTTTATTTTTTATTTTTTACAAATATTTCGATGCGGAAAAATTCTCGTCACAATATTTGCATATAGATTGCGATGTGTGAATATTTGTCACCGTGGGATTATCCACAAGTTTTTCAGGGAGACGTGAAAATTGATCGTTCAATTTATGTACCCGTTGATATATTTTTCTTTTCTTTTTTCTTTTTTCTCTTTTTTTTTTTTTTTTTTATCGTTATGCGAAATTTGATAAATCGTTGGTACGTCGCGAAAAGCCGAGAGGTAGAAACACTCCACTTATTTCTCGATGAGAATTACTACATCGATATAAAGCTTGGCGGGGGCAAATCGGGGAGTGCCGAGTCTCTCTCGCGGGGGTTAAAGATCCTCGTGAACTAAGAAGTAACGGTTAGAAATGGTACGCAAAACGAAAATGTGGAGGAGGGAAAAAGAACGAACGAGACACGAGGGGGATGAAAAGTCGAGGTTGAGAAAGCCACGGGTGAGGCGATCTCCCGCGAGGGCACGTTTTCGCGGTAACAACCAAGGGTTTCCCAGAAAAACCGGAAAGAAGTAAAGAAGTTACGAAACGGCAAAATAAATCTCCCTGGGGGAGAAATATACCCCCGTAAGACGTATCGTGGAAAAGAAGGGTGGAACGCACGAGAAACACGAGACGATCGAAAACGAAAGAAAAGAAGCAAAGAAAAAAAAATCGCAAACCCGAAAACAAAAGAAGAACGAGAAAGAAAAAGAAAACGTTGTCGTGGCTTTTCACGAGAGTTATTCGATATTAATAAGTAGACCGCGCAATTACCGCTTTTAAATCTTCTTACGAACTTCGTCGTATATCAATGACATCGCCTTTCGCCTCGATCGATGAAATTTATTAAATTCGACTGTGCATCGAGCGTTTCAGTCGGTGAAAAGTTTCGAGCTCCATTCTCATTCCAGTTTGCCGATTCGCTGGTGTACCAACCTCCCAAATACCTTTCGGTATGTTTGGCGCTGTCAAGAGCACGCGACCAACTCAGACTGCATCCCCGTGTATAGGGGAGGATTATACCACAGGATGTACTTCCAGTGTTCTCCGAGCGGTCGACGGAAATTTCCTTCGTCGACAACCTTCAAAATTTACAACACGATTTACACATTTTACTCTCGTGCCTCGAGTCTCAAATTTTCCTTACATTTGAATCGCTCGTATAAATCGAACGAGAATAAAATCGAAGAAATTTCTGAGAAGAAAAAAAAACCAAAACGAAAAAGGATACAGTTTTATGTTTTTCGTTGCTGAACGACGAAATAAGTAGAAAGAGATAGGACTCGCGTTGGGACGAGCGGAACGTTAAAGCGGTCCAAGGTTGCAGCATCATCCCCCATGTCGAGTCCTCTCGAGGGAGTCTGTTGGCACGGTCAGCCTCGTATTTGGGTTAACTCTTGGGTCGCATCGTCCGTCCGACCATTTCGCATTTATCCCCTTGGCACGATTCGGTCACCTCTTCTCATCTCCCATTCCATCCGCTCGCAACTCTTCATCTCTCTCTCTCTCTCTCTCTCTCTCTCTCTCTCGACATCCTCCCCCATCGCCGGACTTGTACGAGGACACTGCGTGTAATATTTGTCGGGTTGAATATTTTATGGGTCCTCGACTATTCGCCATCCTTCGTTACGAACTTAAACGATTTATCGAGGAATTCGAAGAATGCATTCTTTCGAATGCATTTATGGCAAATGGGATTTTTGCTCGCTAAGAAAGGTCATAACGGTCATTTTTATAAATAGGAAAATTTTCTACTCGACGGATGAAAACCATTGAAATATTCAACATTTTTATACTTCGACCAGGGATGATTAAGAATTTGCTATAGTTCATTATTAGATATAATATTGTCCGAAACGTCTGTGATAAATGTGAAAATATAAAAACTCGTCGATCTATACTTATGTTCATTCATTCCCTGAATCGAATTGAATTTTGGAGTGAAAAAAAACTCGCCCGATTCTCATGTATCAGCTCCATCGATAAACTAACAGTGGGGTTATTGGATCCAGTAAATTTTGGCTCAGTTTAGCTTGGATACCGTTGACCCATTTGCTACCCTACCATGTTGATAGATCAGAAGGATAAACCGAAGCTTTCCCCACGATACGTTTTCCATGATAGTGACTCGAGGAAATTAAACTCTTCCTATTATTTTCATGCTAGGATCATTTACAATTTCTACGTCTTTGGTTAATCGTTCGTAGTCAGAGAGGACCGTGTCGAAAATACGTTTTCCGTAGAATTTTGAGGGTCTGATTGAAACTTTGAATTCCCGTCGTGAAGCATCGCTTTAAAGTTTCCCGTACGAGCTCATATATCTTTCATATCGTATCCACGTTAACTCCGGGAGCTTGATATTCCTTCCGTGTAAAAGCTTCGAGCATGCACGGTCCAAATAAACAACAATACCGTAACCGACGATGTATCGAAATTGAACAAATACGATCAATTATTAATCTAAATATTCATCAATTCGACGTCTCTTATCGATTGTCCATCGTCGAACGAATTACATTCGCTGCCAATAGTTAGGTCAGAAATTAATATTTCGAAATATTTTCATTTTTATGTCAGAGAATAATCCAAGATGGCAAGATCGATCGGTCCCGATATCCCGTCCATCCGGCACCATCGATTCAGACTCCAGACCTTATATTTATTTCCCTCACTGGCGACCTCACCTTATTCGACAAATATTCTACGCTACAGCCCTATACATTGAGATATTCGATTCGTCCCTTATGCAAGTGCACGTTGGTGGATCAATTTCCTGCCGCGATCAGTTATGCAGAATGCACGAGCGATGGGGCGAAAACGAGACGTAGACGAAAAAAAGAAACGAAAAAAGAGGAAAGAATAAAAAAAAGTACGATCGAGCCAGCTCGATTCGCGTAGAAGCAGCATTATGCGCTTGTTCCAATTCCATGAGACCCATCGGTAGCCCCGTGACCCTTTTATCTTCAGTTCACGGGGCACTTGACAACAATGGATATAGAATATAAAGTCCTACTTTCTACTTTTAAGGTCATAGGCGAAAGAGAAGCTTGCTCGAAAGTGCACAGTTGCGGGGGACGTCGAGGGGTTGCCGAAACGCCCTTGCCCCGGGTGGATATTTATAGTATTTTCCCCGACTGCGCTGTATGGTCAGGATGGCTACTATTTATGGCCGGCTAACATGTTGCGCTCGCTAAAATGCTTATTGCCGTCACGAAAACCCCGGGAACCAGTGTGTTGAGAACCGGTACGTAATAACAAATCACCTTGTTCGGCAACTGTGCGACTCCGGATTTTCCTTTTCATCACTAATTCGTTGTCACCTACTTACTGGACAATTCGAGTTTCTCGTTTCAGGAATGACATAAATTTGCTGAATATAAAATGTCGAATAAATTTTAATAATACTTTTCTAGTTTCAACATTTTTTGGGGTAACAAGGATGTTTAACGTAACGTTTCGGGATCAACGCTTTATTCTTTCGACTGGTGCTTTGAATATCGATTCGAAACTGCAAATATAGGTCTCCTCCCAAAATGAAAAGCCGCGTTAATTGTTTTATACGCACGAGAGAAACGGTTATTTGAGAAGAATGTGACAAATCGAAATTGTCACGAGCGTACTTCGATCCTACACCGAGAGCGCTTTATCCATCGATAGCAGCTCGACTAGCGAGGTGTCAATGAATTCTAGGCTTGCGAGAGAAGCTCGTGTATTTCACGTCCAGCTGAACGCAACAGGTGAGAGGGAAGCCTGCATTAGACATATATTGACGAACGGATAACAAATATTAAATGAAAAAAAAATTCAACATATCGAATAATGTTGACACCGCGCAATTGTTAATTCGATAATAAATATAAAATAGTTGTTGAAAATTTATCAAAATGCGCAAAGTATGATTTGCGAATGAATAATATTATAATCTGTTTTTAAAAATGTGCAATTACGTCTCTATTTTTGTTCCTCTTTTCACATTTTATTGATTTTTACATGAAAGACGAAACAAAGTAATACGGCACTTTCGATGGGTTTCTCGAAACTCCTCGCGCTAAAAAGACTATTTTATTGCCGCACAATTTTGAAATACGAAACATATTTTGATACCTACGTTTCTCGAAACGGTGTTATCGCAGTCCTGAACGTCGTACGATGTTTGCTAGCATACGCGAGACCGTCGATAAAACGAGAAATTTTATACCGGAGGATTTTCGTAATACAGAATTTTATCAGAAAGCGGATTCGAGTCTTATTGGGGATTCCTGGTAGATATCGTTCGCCGTATCGGACCCGTTGTACCAGGTTGAACGGTAACGTACGGATGAAAACTCGAAGTAGAAGAAATCGGTATCAAATCGCACGGGACAAATTAAATTTTCTCTCACAAGCATACTAAAACGCGATAATGCGAATCCATCAACATATTTGTCACAACTTTGGTGTATTCTGGTCTCGAGCTGAAATGCGGTTGGAATATTCATGCAATATCAGGGACGCGCGAGTTCGTGAGTAGCCCCGCAGCAGGCTCCTCGCTATCTTCAGCAAAGTGGCTCGCCTCCCCGTCTACTTGTACATGCGAGGGAGTGCGAGGATCGACCGGTAAAATCCCTGTCGCACTACCGCGACACGCGTATACTTCTCGGCTACGGTGTTCTTAATTTATGATATTCGAGGTATGCGAGCCATACCGTCGACAGTGCTGCACAAATTAGTTTCTCTCGCTACCGGCTATGTCATAAAACACGTTATATAATGGTACCTTGGTCACAGCAGGCCGTGCACGTTTTCACGTTTTTTTCATAAAATTCTTCATTACTTGACAAAATCTCGACACGGTCGGTGATTGACAATTGAAAAAAATTCCAAGTCCAGAAAATGCTTAACTCTTCGCGAAATACAGTTGCGTTGAAAAATCGGTACAATATTTCTTTCTAAATCGTACCTCGGTATTTTTACGATATGGCGTTTGCTACGTCGTTGAGTAAGATATTTTTATCGTTCGTTCTGTGAAAATAATACACGCTTCATCCATATTTTCAGCGAGTATCTAGGACCATTCTGTTCTCGTTGCTTCAATGTACGCAGATGTTGGTATAATCGGCGAAAAAATAACGTTGGGTTCGTAGCGAACGCGTTGACCATCGTTTATACGCTCGGTGAAGGTAGATTATTATAAAGCTGATCGGATCCTACACATTCAATCATATCGGCCCTCCATCTCTCGCCCTACCTGGCCCGCCTCTCTCTTCCTCTCTCTCTCTCTCGCTCTCTCTCTCTCTCTCTCTCTCTCTCTCTCTCCCACACTCTCGCTCGCTCGCTCTCTCTCTCTCTCTCTCTCTCTCTCTCTCTCTCTCACTCACTCTCTCTCTCTCCCTCTGACCATCCATCTATTCTACGTTGGTACACACCCGACCCGAGGCTCTGTGAGGTTATTATTTGATCGCGTTTAACGGCCGAATGCGTCTAGATCCGATGGTCGTTGCTCAGTTCCCGGGGTGTGTACCCCGCCTACCCACTGCCACTACCATCCACTCCTTCTTTTCACCCTCGACGTACCGAGAGCCACCGGCACACTTTTTTGCTCGTCATCCCTCGAGAGTTTGTCCTCCAACATCGTGTACGAAACACTACACATTGAATATGTATATATGCGTACAAACACCATGAAAAAGAAGATCCGACGCAAGGATACCACGTTGGATCGATCCGCCGACAGGAGCAAATTGTAAATTTGTTCTCTCTCTCTCTCTCTCTCTCTTTCGAGTATCACAGACTTGCAACGTACCAAAAATTTGTATGTTTTTCCAGCTACTTTTTTAACTCGGTTTCAACGTTTCGACTACATTTCGGTGATTTTCTGCTGAATGTACTTAGGCGGAGTTTGCAGAGAGCAGATGCTCAGCCCGGTAACGGGCAACGTCGCGATCGTTATGTAACTCGAGGAGGATTTACACAACGCGAACATTTCTGAAAAGGTAATCGTCACGCTCTAACGGCTTGGCTCTAAGTAACTCGTAATAATTCCTGACCACACCTGACAATCGTAATAAACCCCATTTCCATGCAAACTCATGCACAATCCGGCGTCAGAGGAGGTGGCTGATAATCTTTGGGGTCCATACTGATGCGTATATACGTATATACAATACGTATTGATATATTCGAAGAGGAGTGAGTGGCACGCACTACAGCAAGGGTTGACCGGAGTTTCGCATTTGCACATTGCGATGTCAAGTACAGACCCGCGTTTCTACTCCCGGCTACACAAGCACAAAGCAATCGTCGAATTCTCTGATGTGCGAATCGCGAGATCGAGGCAATCGCTGTTAGGCACAAGAAACAATAAATTATAAAGACCGCTTATCGAATTACTCGAATTTACGAATATTCGTTAATTGAAAAAGGGAATAAGAAATAGATAAACAATAAAATACGACGATCTTTGTTAATTATACATTAACCAGTCGGTTAATTGTGAAAAAAAAGTAGCTATGATTCGTATAACACGTGAGTGTCAAAATTCACCAAGCTTCGCAAAGAATCTGGTAATGGCGACACACTGTGACGAATTTCTCGACCATCGGAGAATATAAAGTGCTTTTACGATTCTCAAAGCGAAATTGAGAGACACGGAGAGCTGCTTATCTCAAAAAATTCAAAGAGAAGTTGTACCCCATCCACGAGGGTTTCGAAATACGTACGTTGGTCCGGGCGTCGGTTATCTCGTATCACGAGGAGGGTGTTGTCCGTGGCTCTCGCAATTCAATCTGCTTTCATCGAGCCGGCGGTAAACATTCGCCCCGAGATCCGTGGATGGAAAGCCTCTAGACGTGTCAAAGACCCGTGAGGACTCCACGAGGGTCGCTTTTCCTCGTTCCGTTTCACGCTGGGTTGTCGCTGACACCCGCCGGTACAGAGAGCGTTAGATATAACCGCAACAGAGGATTCTCGTTGGGTTGCGGTTTGACCTATACCGTTGGTTGGAAAGTCATCGTCTATGACTAGGAACATCATCATCCTCGAACTTCCGACCGCCTTTTGTCTTCGACCGAGCTCCAAACAATACTTTCGGCTAAACAAAAAAGCTAAAAATCTTCAAAGATAACTGTTTGTTTTTTCATTAATCGTTGGTTATATACAATCGTTGTAAGAATTGCGAATAGATTTTGTTAAATCTGTTGCAGTCGAGAAGTTGTAAAACTATGCGAAAATGGAGGAGAAATAATCGGAAGAAGAACGAGCGCGATCATCCCTGTCGATGATTCGATTGTACGCTCTGAACGTGCAGCTTTTTGCGATTGATAACGGTCCAGCGCTCGCTTTCATTCGCATACCTACTCGACAACACTGCCTCGATGCTGTTACGTCGTACGAGTTTTGTGCTCGTCGTATGACGCCGGAACACTGCGCCAAACATGCCGAAACAATGAGAAAACTGCCGCTTTTCGCGGTCCGACTGTTGTTCGGCCCATATTTTGTACGCTGGAGGGAACGAGGATCGACTAACGATAAGAGAACATTCGCGTATACAAACCCTGAATTTTCGAACGATGGACGAGAAACTAGAAATAAATAATCTCGTAAACAAATACTCCAGAGGATAAAAAAATCGTGTAACTCGTTAAACTATGGCAAGAATTACCTAAGAATTAGTATAAAATAATCTAACTTTTAATGAATTAAAGGCTGAAGACTGAAGATCGATATATTATTTAAAACACGGAATAAATAATATTTCGACGATTCACGAAATAAGACTCGCTATCGTTGTCTAGTTATCGACGTACCCTGCTACGTTCCGAGCGTACGATTGGATCTGGTCGCGACACGTTTCGGCACTTTTTTTTTATTAACCTTTTTCTCTTCGTATATTTCTCTCTCATCGCGGAATGACGAACATCGAGAAAATTAAACTCGACCGCTTTCGATTATATAAGCTTTTTCGCAATGGTATAGAAACGATCGGTGGTGAACGAGTACGAGGGAAAGAAATTGTCTCTTCGAGCTATTTATTGAATCGCTTCCTCACGTCGATGAATTTGCCTTTTCACACAAAATTGGCGCTGAGTACGCCAACGTTTCCTCGGCTGTCAGGGACAGTGTCAATATTATTACAAAATTTAGGATGCGCTTCGATCACATGAATATATTGACAACCCCCACTTTCAATACTACGGAACGATGGTCAGAATGCGTTTATCTACATCGGCCACTCGATATATTTGTTTCCTCGCGTATACTACGTATACCTAACAAAGCAAAAAATTGTCATCGCCTCTCTTCTTTTTAACGAGATTTTTGCAATTGAAAAATCAAGAATTCGTTTCGATGATTTTTTTTCCAAACGCTCGTACATTTTCGCGATAAATGTTGACAAGTCGATTCGACGAACAAAATTGCATCGATAATAAAGCTCTGAAAGATATTTGAAAAACTTATGTTTATGTATCGTCTCTAAAAGCTAGCAAAGTTAGGTTTATAAAAATCGTCGATTTTATCGAAATTTGCTAATAGTTTACGTTCGTATCGATGTAATCTCAATTATTTCATTATCTCTATTGTTCCAGATGGGATTCGATCCATGCGCTGATCCCGGTGCCCTGGAACGCAACGGTGAAAAATCTGCATCGATGATATCGTCGTTCGATAAAATGGAAAGATCTACTGCAAAACGATTCGTCGCGTTGGATTCAACGATCGTATAAATATCGGATTAAAGGATCCAAGTGTACTTACGAGAGTGTCGATCGATCCGACGAGTTTCAATGGGCGCAATTATCGCGGCGGTGGAAATAATGACTTATTCGCTGGAATAAATAAATGTAAGCGAGAATTTAAAAAAAAATAAAAAAGAAACGAGCGACGTCCCCATCAATCAGACGCGATACGATCGGGTGCTCAATATTTATTCGAAATTTCGAAATTTCGAAATTCTGTACGATTCGAATCTCTCTAGACGTCCTTCGCCCTTGCTATTGGCTCAATCTAATCCCGAACGGAAATACTCGAATGCATGGCAGGGGGATCGACCAGAGATACCGGTGAACAGTGAACTCACCAGCTGTTCCGGTCTACCTCAGACGCAATCTTCTCCATTAATTCACGATTCGTGCTCACCAAGGACACTTCGGGATCCAACGAAAATAATAGTCGTCGAGTTTCTCTCCGCCACAAAGGATTTTGCAGTTCTCGTTTCATCCTTCCACGTCCCCTACGATTATTCACGGTTCGTTAACTCGACAATACGTTGAATACAACCTCGTCGAGGAATCAGTGAATAGAAATCAAAGTAACGCGAAGAAATCATCGAATAAATTCCCAACCCGCTAAAGCAACAAAGACAATACAAACGATTCGCCAAAATTGAAAGAAAAATTCCAAAGTCAGTCCTACCGGAACTAAAAGCTTCCGTGTCGTCAATATCGCTGTCGGCGTATCGTCGAATTATGTCCGATCTCGAAGAAACAGAATTATCGAAAGATTGGAAGAAACAATGTATGGGCACGGGAGAATATCGAAGAGTGGAGAAAGCGTCGCTCGGACGGACCGATGAGCGTCGCTTCGTCTCGTAAGCGACGAGAACGGGGTAAAAGTGGCTGAGACCGGGTATCGAGGAGGCCGTTCGAGCGTGGCAGTTCGAGAAAGGAGGGATTTACCGAGACACTTGGACGACCCGAAGAAAAACGATAAAGGACGACAGAGAGACGATAGGAAAGAGCGATCATCGGCGCTCCCACCGACGAACATGTCTATCAACGACAGCGACATATATCTCCTGAACTGGGACGAAACGTCATTTCTCGCTCGCGACTTGAACAGAACTTATTACAATTCGAGTTATCCGGTTGGAAACGACACGTCGAACGATTTTTGGATTCTGGCCGGTGATCGGGCGTTCTTAGCGGCGTTACTTTTTTTATTCTCGATCGTAACGGTATTCGGCAATATGTTGGTAATCCTGGCTGTGTTTCGCGAGCGTTATCTCCACACGGCGACGAATTACTTCGTAACGTCGCTCGCATTCGCCGATTGTCTCGTCGGTCTGGTCGTAATGCCGTTCAGCGCCATCTACGAGGTACTGGAGAATCGTTGGTTGTTCACGATGGATTGGTGCGACGTCTGGCGGTCGCTCGATGTACTATTCTCGACCGCCTCGATTCTCAACCTTTGCGTCATAAGTCTGGATCGTTATTGGGCGATAACCGATCCTTTTACTTATCCGACGCGAATGAGCCGAAAACGCGCGGTAATTTTAATAGCGATCGTTTGGATATGCTCGAGCGCGATATCGTTTCCGGCGATCGCTTGGTGGCGCGCTGTTCGAACCGAAGAAGTCCCAAAAGACAAATGTCCGTTTACCGATCATCTCGGCTATCTCATATTCTCGTCGACGATTAGTTTTTATTTACCGTTGTTCGTAATGGTATTTACTTACTACAGAATTTATCGCGCGGCCGTAATACAAACGAGAAGTTTGAAACTCGGCACGAAACAGGTAATGATGGCTTCGGGCGAGCTCGAACTAACGCTGAGGATCCATCGTGGTGGCGCTACCAACACCGACGCCAGGCACTTATTCCGCACGGCTTCGAGCACACCCGAGGATCTTCAGGATCTCGAGGAACCGCTAACCGCGTTGCACAACAACGGTCTCACGAGAATGCCCTCTACGAGAATAAACAATAAGCAACATCTCAGCAAAAACTTTTCACTCTCGAGAAAGCTCGCGAAATTTGCGAAAGAGAAAAAAGCCGCGAAGACATTGGGCATTGTTATGGGTGTTTTTATCGTATGCTGGTTACCCTTTTTCGTGGTCAACTTGTGGTCGGGATTCTGCAGCAGATGCATATGGCGAGAGGAACTTGTATCCGCCGCGGTTACGTGGCTCGGATGGATCAACAGCGGAATGAACCCTGTAATCTACGCATGCTGGAGTCGAGACTTCAGACGGTGAGTCTCTTCTTTTCGTCTTATATTACTGTTGAGACAAAAAATCTAGTGAGAAATCTTCAAGTACCTATCATTTAAAAATCTGTGAATCTAGCTTTAGCAATTTAACTTGGAAATCTAAGGAAATCTAAGATGAAGTACAAAAATCGATTCCTAAAATACCAATGGAAAATAATCAATACCTGGATTCTCGAGTGGAATTTAAGGAAGTCGAATTCGAATGTAGAATCAATTCACCGAATCAAGATAGGAAAGAGTATTCTACCTGGGAATCAACGTACCCATTTATCCTTAAACTCCGGGAGTTTTCTCAAGCGAATTCCCACATGGATTTTTTTAACAAGCTGTTCTATTTAATCATCATCGATTCCTATTTCTAGCTTGCGGATAAAAAGCTTCTCGTTGTAAAATCGTATGGAAGGAAACTTGATGGGTGGTTGCGAAATCAAAAAATCCCTTTACAAGACGGATATCCTTATTCTCGATTTGTCGCACTTTGTCGAGCAAAAGGGGAAAAACGGGAATGTCCACTTTTTCCAGATTTACATCGAGAAAATACAAGAAACCAAGAATAAGAATGCGATATCCGTGTTGTGTGGAAAATTTTTGATCCCGCGGCCACGCTATAAAGTCTTTTTGGATCAAAAAAGATTTCGACTCCCTCAAGATGGTCCAAGGTGACGATCGACTTATGGGACTTAGAGTAGGTGGAAGGGACGAAATTTTCTCTTTCTTCCAAAAATACTTCACACTCGTTGCAAATCATGCTATATGCTACCTGCTATATATTTTCTGGCAGTCCTCTCAATTTATTTCTATCAATCCTGTATCACGTATACCTACACGTATATAACCCGTCAGTTTCCATTCTTTGCGCAAAGCGACGCAGCTCCGATATCACAAAACGAACCTGAGAACGAGTGTATGGACCCAGATTTGTTTGTATTTTGGCTCGAACCAATGGCGAATGCTATTGGTAATTCGGTATACCATGAAGGTGAGCGCCTGCGGTCACAACCCAAAGGGAGATAGAGGCTAGTGTAGAAACTTTGTCGAATGCAGACCGAAGATAAAACAAGTACCTGGATTAAAAGAACGATAAAAACTAGTCGAGTAACATCACTTGAGGAATGTTGGATGATAAAATTTGTGTTTTTAACTCGCTATCGGGGCTTACGACCCTCGGTCATAAAATCCTCGTTCATCAATGTCGTGCAAAATATTTAAAGCGTTAAGTCTACGATTTATCATCTTAAGCTTATAAATATCAGACGCCGACGTGTTGAAGGAAATTCTTAGGCTCACCGTGTATTCGTCCCAATGTACAGAGTACGCGACAATAAAGTATATTGGTTGAAATTCACTCATCGATATTTTTACCAATTTTTAACAAAAAGTAAAATAATCCCTCGAATACTTTTTGTACGTAACGTAATTTCCAATATAATTTTAAGGGAAAGATAAAATCCACACAGGAATTCCATGTACGATACGCGATCCATCTAAATCCGGTAAAAGTTGGAAAAACGTACGGATGAGCTTCGATCACGGTAGAACCGATGAAGGTATACCTCTCACCTGAGTAAGCTCGCTTGATCTGTAGTTCAACTACTTCACTCTTATTGGCTCATTTCTCCTTCGCTCACGGTTCTATATTTTTCACTGTCCCGATACGTATTCCTTCGTCGCGATAGGGAACCCACATTCGAATTTTCCTGTACGACAGGGGAAATCGTTTTTCCTCTCAATTGCTCGCCCTGCCATCCAACCAAGACCTGACACCTACATTCCGTCGTTACGTTCCAATATAGATATACAACATACAAGTTCTCTTCGGCTCTCAATTTTAAGACGAAGGTACGAGATACCACGACGGATAAAACTCGTTGGATCACAAGATTCGAAACTCGTACAGCTGTCGATATTACTCCACGACCACTCTTTCTTAATTCAACTATTTAGGACGTTTTTTCGTCTTTCTTTCTTCTTTTTTTCATTTCTCCATCACCTCCTTATCCTGTAATCGCCTGCTCGGTGAATGAATATAGAACTCGAGGGTATATTCGCGACGCTTCTCGATACTCGAAAGAGAAAAAAACGATCGCGGTCGTCGTTAAAAACAAGCACCGCTTTTTTTCAACGTACGTTGCGTATGAGAAGCAACGCGGTTGATCCAACTTCTCCCCTGTATACAGAAATGTACGTCTAGTAGAGTGAATTGCAACGAGACTATATCTCTCGTACTCGGTATATACTATGACACATCGAGTGATACTTCTGAATCGTCGTTCCTACATGAAAGCTAAGCTCTCGTCGTCATGCATAAACGAAACTCCGGCAGGCAGAAAAAAAGGACTCTGGAAAAATAAATATAAAAATTGATGTTTGCGCAGATGGATCGGAAAACATAACTGTAGCGCGGGAATATCGCCGAGGGTGGTTTTCACTCGACGTTAAAGAGACTCTATTGATATCATTGGATACGCTCCAGCCCCATTTCGTTGATTATAAAGTAGCGCAATTTTCTCATTACACCCAATTAGTACGATTCGTTTGAACTCGTGTATATATTGGATTTATCGTTAAATTTGTGTTCACCGACTGCAATTCTTGTATTTAGACTCGCCACAATTTCCATCCATTCGATGTTTCCGATATACCGATCAAATATCGCAATTTATATTCGAGTGAAAATATGTCGATGTTGTTCTTTTTTCGAGAAAACAAAAAACAAAATTATAAAAATGAAAATTATCCGATGAATCCGATGAAACGGGGTTCGCGCGAGAGCACGGGAAATAAATGAAGACGAAAGGAATCTCGGTAAATGGGACGAGCGATAGATCCACCCGGCATACGAATCGTCCTCTTTAAGCATTTCGTCGAATTGCTTCGTCCTTGACGAAATAGTCCAACGCGAATTACCACAAATCCCCTCCATTCAAGGATTCTTCTATCTCGCACGGTATGATCTTTTATTATTTTCGCTTCTTTGGTATATAGAGAGGGGTGTAATGTTTTAGGGGCATAAGTATCCTCCCAATCCACGAACCTTCTGTAATCCCATCCTCGTTTAACCCGACAGGATAAAAACGTTAACGTCGCGAGCTTCCCGCGAGTCTCTTTCTCGCTGCTCCTTTTCATTTTATTTCCGCACTTCGGAGTGGAACGTCTCATTTTACCGCCTTTGCAGCCTCTCTTGTATTTTATTATTCGACCGGTCTTAGCTCCTTACTTATGTAAGTAGCGAGCGAGACCCGTTGATAAAACGAGCAGACCGTAATGAGAAAAATATATCGTAAATCTTTTTTCAAGTCGTCCTTCGTCCTGTATTTAAAAATGTATACCGGTTTTTAAATATGTAAACGTTTGAATAGTTCCTCGTTCAACTACTTTTACAGACTCATCAAGATTCTATCTGATTGCAGGATTTTACTAACGCTTATTACCACTTCAAAATACTAATAATAAGAACAATAACCACAATACCAGGGGTACTTGATGAATTAAGGGCAATTAAATGGCCCTTAATATCCCCCGGTCTCCATTAACTAACCCCTTTTGAAAACCTATCGATCGTACCTAATCCCAGTTATCAGCTGCCAATCGATAGCTCCCTACACAGTAAATGCGAAATAACGCTCAAAGCGCATAAAATAGTTTCTAATTTATCAAGTTTCGTATCAAAATCAGAATGCGAAATGAAACCAAAAAAAAGGTTACGAGTATAAAATTGATATACGCGTAATTTGATAGCGTTCTGGAAGGTATCCGTTGTAGGAATCCACACGTATGATTTTTCGCCACTGTTATGTACAAAGAGAGGTTTGCGGATGGTCAAAGAGAGAGAGAGAAAGAGAGAGAGAGAGAGAGAGAGAGAGAGAGAGAGAGAGAGAGAGAGAAAAGCTCGCATGCAAACCAACGGAATATACAAAGTTAGTTGGAAACTATTCTCGATTCGATTTTCAGGAATGCGAAATATGGGTAAGGGTCAAAGACGAGGGGTTGTATGGAATCGGCTATAGCGAAAGAGGAGCAACGGTGGTGTAAGGCGAGGTTGAATACACGTGAGAATATCGTCACTGCGATATTCCGTTAGCTGTACGATGTACGGTTTGTCCAGAAGGATTTGGGGGAACGAAATTCGTGTTACGTATTTGTCCAACCGTGAAAGGGTAGCTAGCGTATTTGGGGATAACGCGAATATTCGCATTCGCTTTGTTTCACCCTTCTCGAATTCACACGGGGGATATACGGCTGAATTTCTCTTCCTTTCGATCTGACATATCGTTCTCTCTACGGCCGGAGAGAGATATCTCTGGCAGGAAACATCGGTTTATACGAAATTGTGATTTAATTTTTGAATTTTCTAAAAAAAAAAAACCCCCCCTCTGCACGAAGTTCCAATACGTGCGTTTGAAAATGATAATTTGCACGTTGGGGAAATATTTCGTACAATATCGATACGTTTGAAGGGACACTTTTAAATTGATTCGGAGAACTGTTCATAGGAATTAGTCCTTTTCATGTCTGAAGTATTAATGAATAATGTGTCAAATATTTGAGAAAGCTTGTAAATCGAGTTTTCATGGAGTTGAACGGGAATGCCTAAAATTGATTCGGCAAACAGTCAAATTGATTACTTCTCGGACATGTTATGTTTAATCTTTACCATGATGGAATTAAAAGCAGCAAGCTTCGACGTCCTACCGAGAGAACGCCTCTTGCGTGCAAAGCACAGGCCGTAGAGTTCGATAGGAGTTAGGAGTCCTTTTCATGGTCCAGTACCTCTACACGACGAGCCCGGAAGAGTGACAGAGTAAAATGAGAACTTTCGTTCTCTCTCTCTCTCTCTCTCTCTCTCTCTCCCCCCCTCTCTCTCTCTCTCTCGCTCTCTCTTTCTCTCTTTCTGTCTCTATAACGAGCCCCACGCTCATTCACTTTCCCGTATTAGTTTCGTAAAGCTCCAGTGGCGAGGCCGGGTAGCCGCCAAATAAAGCCGGTTATCTGGAAAATTACATGGCCTCTGGCCGTCGTACCGGGTTTCTCCCCGGCTCTCGTTTCGTCCTTTCGTGAAAGAGAGAGATATATAGGATGGACGCAAACAAGAGTATACCGACGACTAGTTATTGGACATTTTTCAATGGCCAACTCTATATTTCACCCCCGGAGGTAGAGCCGAGCGAGAGAGGCCGGCCGCTCGGCACTGCTTCTGCGAAGTTATAGAGGCCACCAGTGTCGGATACCCAGACAAGAGAGAGACAGAGAGACAGACTCTCTACACACGATCCTGATACCCGCGTTGTCGGTCGTCCGCTAAATTATACTTTTTTACGGTCCGTTCGTACGTCCTGCAATTCAGTTACTAAGCCAGACAACCCACGGGACTGCCTCGAGAGAAGAATGAGGCGAGGAAGCTACACACGTGAACGAAGGAGCGAATCTGATCCACCGAGAGACGCGACTTTTTCGGTAAGCCACTATTTTGCCAATGGCACCATCATCCGCGCCACCCACGAAACGACAGTATGGACCTATCAATGACAAAATAGGGTATGGGACAATGCGATATAATCGCTCGAGCCAACCGTTTCTTTATCGCTAGAAAAACAATCTTATTTTCTATCGCGCGCACACTTTTTTTCTTTCGCACCCGGCAATTTGGCGACTCGAAGATTTTCGTACAACGATTCAAATTCTCACGCGTTACAAGAAGAATATTTTTTTCAAAGAAGAAATAATCGTTCGATTTCTTATATGTTTTAATTATAAGTTAGTAATTTGTATCGATTATCGATTAACGCTCGAATACATGGATTTGATCCGAGGTGGATTGTAGACTACTGTTTGAAAAATCATGGATCGATATCGTAACGTGCTATATTTCATATTTTTTTAAGAACAAAAGGTGACACTTCGATGACTCTTTTGATCTTAGAAACGAGATTTCGTATAGCCAGAAAATACAATCATCTACCGATCGCTCGTATACAAAATTTCTCCAGCCTTAAGGCAGAGTGGTGAATATTTACTCTTCAATCTCACGCCGGGATATTGAAGTTTAAATATTTCGCGGCTTCGTCGACGACGAACGAAAAATAAGCGAGTTTGTGAAGATGGCACGATATTTACGGAAGCGAAGAGAATTTGACTTCGGAGATAGGATACGACTTATGGATTCTGTATTACGAGGACGTCGACGTATTTCGCGAGAAATCGAAAAGGAGACAATCCCAGAACCTGAGTATCTCCGTCTCGATGCAACCGCAGCGACGAAAATATCGCTAAAGAAATTTCTCGTGGCATTCGGGAAATTCACTCGATATGAATTAATACTCCGATTATACGGTTTGTATTTTCCATATACCGCGACTCAATCCTGGCGTTACGAGATAAAAGCTAGATTTTCTCTTTGACAGTGGAAATCAAACTTTACCTCGTGGGCGGAAAACGAATGTAATATCGGTGATGAAATTCTCTTTAGCATTTCCAAACTTTCGTTCTCTATTGAGAAGAAAGTTAAAACTGTCGTCGGTGTTGATACGGAACTGTTCCCAGTGGTAAGGGGGCTAAGGAATTTGTCGAGTGTCCGGAAAATCTTTGTCGTCCTGGTGAGACAGCACATGGAGATAAGTTCGAAAGGGGGTATCGCGGCTGCGTGAAATAGTTTAAAAGCAAGGATACGTGTAGTTTAAGGAAAGCAGAGACGAGGGAAGACACCGGGTGTCTAATCGGATCTTCGAGAGGAGGGTACGAGAAAGCCCTTATCCACCGAGACGTTTACTAAGAAAAGGAACTTTTAATTGGATGACCTTTGCACGAGGTTGGACGCTTGGCGATCTCCGGTTTGTTCCGAGAGTAAAGGTGCCAAGAGACAAGCGGTACCAATTTCGTAGCGAGCGAAAACTTGATATAATAATGTGAGAAAAGTGTCTGACGCTTTCTCGTTTTTTTTTGTTTTATGATTCAACGAATTATCTTCCAACTTGCTTCAACAGGCATCTCTAAATTCGCAACCTTTTTCCCATGCTCGAACGCTTTGGTGACAAAAATAATACCTTTGAACACATTTCCGGTGATCACCGACGTTGAACAGAATTTAATTCTGACAATACTTGGCACGTTGAATCGCTTAGCCGTGTGCTAGAAACAATGAATAAATAAATAACACATATACATTCAAGCCTCGACGTAAAACGCGAATTGGAAACAATTAAACGAATCCTTGAAGCTGCTTATTCGAATCACAACGTCTCTCGCTTACGCGATGATCCGATTAATCTCAAATATGTCTTATCGATTAATCACCAGGGAAAATTGGCAATTAATCTGGAATTCGAGCTGAAAACAGTCGGAGTATCGCGTGGAACGCTAACCACTGTACAACCGATCAGCTATGCATCGCTCTCACAGGAATGACGTACTCGATGGGCCGGAACGTAAATACTCCTCCGCTTACGGTAATCGACTTCCACATAGACGACGTCGAGGGTGTCGAGTTGCTCGATGATTCTACAGTGACGAAGATCGTCGGATCGCCTTGGCATTAAAGACGAAGATGACCAGTGGGCGTCGGATAACCCGAAGACAATAATTATTACAAAAATAACTTGGACGTACGAGGGACGAAATGTTGTAAATACAATTTGAAGAAAAATCGTTTCCGAGCCAAATTTCACAGTTCGTTCTCAGGCTCGTGGTCCATCGACGATTATGTCGTTCTCGATGAGCCTCGGCATGTTGAACGCGTTCCGTTTTACGAGGGACCTCGATCAATCCCCGTTATTAATAAACGAGCTCTCGTTCGCTATCATCCTCACGGCTCTTGCCCGTCGTCGTGTCGTTGGTACCCATGAAGGTAGGCCGACCTCGAAGATCTGCCTACGGTCTGCAAGCTTCTCACCCTTGAGGTACCTATGCCACAACACACGGAACAAGCTTTCCAAGCTCCAGGGGAGCCAGGCGAGTGTACGCGATGGAAGGGGTTATTGATTTTGCATTTACCCGGGTAAATATCTCTGAAGCGTGATAGTTACACGTGGGATTGCACGTAGGTGGTTTGCTGCTGCTGCTGTTGATGCCGCTGCTTGCCATCGATGCTGCTTTCCCTTTGTTATACACTATGTTTGTACTACAGTACCAAGCTCGAAACTTCGCTTTGGTTCTTGCATGCCGGCCTTTGCCGACCCGAGATTCGACGTTTAACTAAGAGGACCGGAGGGAGCCGATTAAATTTTATAAACTAATTGACACGTACTACGTATACGAGACTCGGTCCATTCGACGTTCCTTATCACCGACCGACGAAATTCACCCCGAAACTCTTCGAGTTATTTAACACGACGATTGCTATATAATCATGGAGCGATTATTCGTACGTCTGTAATTAATCTTCTCTCGATCGAGATTTACGTTACGTTACGACGTTTTTAACTGTATCAGTGAAGAAGTTGGTTCTCTCGGAGATCCGTCGATAAGTTTCGAACAGATTCGAGCAGCGAGCTTATCTCTTTGGCCCAGGGTTCGATCGAAGCTAGAGATATATAGAGACAAATTGCCTGTTTTTGTCCAAATTTTTATGAGTCTTGAAAAATAAAAATGGTCACCTATCGAACCTTTTGCAAAAATTTACTCCGTCGATTTTTAGGATAGTGAATGGATACGATAATTAAAGAGTATATAAAAACACGTATATCTTTCGGTATAAATATAGGTGCGATGAGAACATGCCTTATTACCATTTTCATCGGTTATGCCGATGATTACCCAATTCGTCGATTGTCCTCATTAATTGCCAACGATTTATTTCCCATCAACATTCGATGGCCCGATCCTTCATCACGCTTCGTTAGAACGTGATTTCCGTTGGGGACACGAAACGACGAGGTGGGCGAAGGGTTGCAGTGGAAAGCTTTGCATCCCGGTTGATTGGGCCGACGCGCGGAACGAAACACGCGCGCACGAGGTACCTACTCGGAAAGGCATACGCGAGATGGAAAATATGCCGTGGCTATCGAGCATCGTCCAAGTTCAGGTATTCTGATGACTTTCAAACATGGATAAAGTGGCAATATCGGAAACCTTGCCAATATTCGACCGAGGATGTGTTCTTCGATGTCTGCATTCGATGCTGGTGGAACATCGAACAGATGTGTAGGTACGAGGAGTCCACGAGGTGTTATGCAGCCTGTTGTCCATGGTGAAGCGTCCAGAAATCGACGATTCCAGCATTTTGCTTATCTTCTCCAAACGGATTGGGCTGAATTTTCTGATAATAGAAGGCTACGTAACAACGATTCTCGCATTTCACGTTGCATTACGCCCTGATATTGACTCGCCAGTTTACCAACTTCCCGACGATAAATTCCTGATTTACAGAGTACAGAGACTTTGCTAATTGTATTCTCTGAAAATATCGTTTATACGAAATTATTGGAGCAACTTGTAAAAATAAAAGTGTGGCAGCCTTTCGTCTCCCGCCATCGAACCAGGGTAACCACGGTCAGAAATTCGAAATCTATTTACATTATTTCCCATCGAGTTTACGTTTTACCACTCTTCGTTCAAACACTGAAAAAATACAAGGCTTTTCGAAACTGACATAAGCCCATGATTTATGTAAATATTGTGTTTTTAAAAATATTATCTAAATATACTTAGTAAATTTTACAGCTGTAGTTGAACAAAATGTTGTGCGTTGTTTGCTGGAATATGCAAATGGATGTTGCGAAAAATATTGAAAACAACGGTACGAGTTATAGCGTGAGAAATACCATCTGGTTGTAAAGTAGACCAATCCTTCAGCGGCATGACGCTGAGGTTTGCACCACAAATTTATTTCGTGATAAACGTGATAAAAATATACAGAATTTCTTGGTGAGGGATAAGTTTGATTTTGAGTCTATTTAATCGATATTATTTGTCAGCGGGAATACACTTTGTCATCGGGATATTTTACTCGACTGGGTTTTATTCAGGGTTCCATTTTCCCAGATTTTGTTATCTGGTTCAATCGTCGCGCAATCGTTTGGAAAATACACATAGTCCCACCGTACATCACGTCAGTCGCATTACACGGATAAAAAAAAAATCTTCGATATATCAAGTTAGCGGGATAAATTTTTCACCGAACCACGTGAAAACTCACGGTTGAATTTCTTAGACAAAAGCAAAACGGAAAATCCACCTAGAAAGAAATTTTCGAGCGGTTGGAGAAGAGCCTGGAACGCTTTAAATTATTGAAAAACGACCGAATTATTCGTTAAAGTTATTACTCGATCTCCGTCGCAGAAGGGTAGTGACGTATCATGGTTCGTATAAAAGCGAGAGGGCGAGCGATAATGGAAGTGAGTAGGCGGAGGGTCGGAGACGACGAAGAGAACGAAAATCTCGCGTCGAGATAGATACGGATAGCGCGCAGAACGAACGGGTCGAGGAGAGAGATCTGGTACTTCGGAATGGTGCAATGCTTTAAGCCGCGTAGATCCACAGACGTCGCGACGCCCTGGTGTCCCAACTTCGCTAAAATGGAGACCTTGGCGACTATTGACTGTCCTCACCGTCGTTTCGGTTTTTGGCCACTATACTGCTTATACGTTCGCAATCCCGGAGGGTACTTTCTCATCTCCCATCCCTCTTCTCGATGCTGAGCTACTCGCATATGCTCGATTCTCGAGTGTATCGCGAAACGAATAAATAAAAACCTCGCAATTTTACTATTCGATCAATCTCGAATACATTATTTTGTATCTATTTCTCAGTCAAGACTCGTTGTAATTCGTAATCAGAGCGAACGCTTCTTGAAACGTTGGAAATGCGAGAGAGTGACGAATCGAGGAAGGAAAGATATTCGTGAGTGAAATTTTCATTGAGTATCCGTAGCGTTGGGAAAGTGGGCAAATGTTAAAGAGTTAAAGAAAAATGTATACAAAAATCATTACTTTAAAAATGTTAAGAAGGGAAAAATATAAGATACATTGTCGACCCTCTAGATCGAGGAAAACCTTCGCGTTCAACTAGAGGGTAATGACTCGACCGTTCGTTACGGAACAGCTCGTTTCTCGATGGGTCGAGTGCAACGGTTACTGTGACAGCACTTCTATCAAAGTCCGGTCGGATGGAATTGTCAGCTTTATGCAACTCGAGCGACGGGCTCGTTCTATTGTGATAACTAGTCTAGAGTTTCCGAGCAAGGTTCGTCGCTACGAGGATGACGAAGGAGGAAGTAATCCGAACAGTATATGCTTCCATTTATCTCAAGTGGCCGTACCGCGTCCAGAAAGAATTGTCGAAGCGGATTTCCTTGCCGGGGTCCCTTTGTACGAATCGGAATAACAACGACGAACGATCACTCGTGAAGGATTCGAGGTGTAAGTTACGAGAGAAATAATACCCAGGATCTTTATCCTTCCAACTGACTCGATGTTTTGAAGCTTTCGTCACAGTAGCATGCACTTTGATGTTAATACCTATCAACTTTCCAGACAAAAGTCTCGTCAAATTGTACGATAACGTATTTCACGATAACTGTATTTCATTGCGCCTAAAACCTCTGCTCGGTTTTGCATTACGTTCTATTCCATGCAATAAATGAAAGTGGGACGAAGCTTGTTTACGAAGGATTTTTGCATTTTGTGATAATTTGTCAAAATCATCAAGTTTATTTGGAATTATCGAGCAACCGCGGTTGTTCTTCAACGACAAGAATGGTTCAAAGACAAAATAGCAATAGGAAATTGGATCGTTAAGGTATATTGATCGAATTTGAGGGACTCTCTTTACCCCTTCTCTTATTTTTGGTCTGGTCTAGTTCGAAGTCGGCAAGAAGTATAGATGTCCATCCCATGAAGCACGTTTCAGGAATCTTTAGCCTTCACCTTTATCGCCCTCGGCCGCCCTTCGTCGAGTTCCGGAATATACTACCTTCCCCTGTCTCTATCATACTTATTGTTGGATCGAGAGAAAATTCACCCCGAACGCACTAAAGACTTCCGAGTCAGCTCGCTCACCCCTCCAGCCTGAATTGATTGGCCCCATACTCGTCACCCTATCGAACGGTGGCTTATCAGTCAATGCTGGCAAATGTATATGGGTGGTGGAGGGAAGGGGGCGAATCCCATAGTTTAGCGGGTCTCGCCTTCATTTTTCAACGGAGACAAACGGGAGTCGATCTCGACCCTTCGGAAAAAGGCATATATCATTTTTTCAATGGATAGCCCGAAAAATTCATCCCCTGGTGCAGGAGCAACGAAGTGTCGTTCGTGAAAGTACCATCTGACAAAACACAGGGACACCAGGAAAGTAGATCGATAGGACGAAGAGGATTAAAACGCTCCGAACAAACAGTAATAACATCGTGTTAAAACGTTCGATCGACTCGGTAGCCCAATAATATTCGAAAAAGCAATCATCGTACGACACATTTCACGTCGCTATCGCAGATCCTCTAAATCGATCGTTGGACGATTACACATTTTCGGTCGACACCGAATTTTATATATATAATTTTAATATGCCTCGTCGACGATCGTTTAGTAAACGAAAAAAAAACAAAACTTAGAACGAGGATTTTACGATAACGGTATAGTAAAATTGTTGAAAAATGGTTGTACCATAGTTGACCATTTGCAAATTGCGACCGGTTATAGCTAGGTATCTTTTCAGTTGCAGCTAAACGGCTAGGGACCGTGACTTCCATGATCAAAAACCTCCAATCGACGATAGTAACGAGCTCTTGGGTGACGCTGCGAGTACACTAGAACTCGGACTGCGATGTACGAATAAACCGACTTCCCCCATCGGGCTTGCCGTCACGATCACGACCCAGAAGTAAGTAGTTATATTGCCGTCTCGACTCGAGACTCGGAGAATTTTCGGTCGTAGCTAGCTATCCTCGTTCGCGTAGATAAGACGGTACGGTTCGGGTCGAGGAGTAACACGAGCCAAAGTTTCGTTTAGATTTGTTTGAATCAGTGCCCAAAAATAGGGGTCGAGGCGGCCCGAATTTATCAGTTGGACCACTTCGATCATCCCCCGGTGCAGAATTTGACATGCTGCTGATCGCAGAGTCCCTAGTGGTCCATCGCTTATTCCGCGATATAGTGGCCACATCGGACTTTCAAATATTGAAGTCGACTCTGTCGAAAAAAAATGTCCGGATGGTAATCCAGTGGGAAATCCAACCTTCGCTTATGGAATGAGTTCCCAGCTGGGTTTTATGAGAACCATTCGAATTTCTAGCTAGGAAATTGATTACCACATTCACATTACACCAAATCTGTTCCCCATTCTCCAGCGGGGTGTTTCTTCTTTGAAATTCATCTGGATTTCTCACCGATTTCGATGAATCTCACGTAGTTGCGCAAATAGAACATTATTTTTCACCTGGATTCCCAAATGTTCAACCTGAAACTGAATTTTGTTTATAAGGATTTGCGTAATCGGTGCACAGTAATAATTACGCAGATGCTTTCGTTTATTCCCAGTTGTTTTTTCATTCCGGCATATTATATGAATGACATATGCCAGAAGGGTGAGTGAAAATAAATCACTGAACCTCCCCGTTCAGTGGATGGATGCAATCGAAATGTACTTTCGATAGTTTGAATTGGGTAGCTCGGTCTCTCGAACGAGTACCGAGAGGAACGAACAGGGGCATAAACTTCGTGCACGAAGCATTGAAAGATATTTATTACTAATTACACAATATTTATCATTCGAATAATTAATTTAATGATCGACTTTGTTCAAAGAACAAAGTCAAAGTGGGCTCTTCGTTTAACGAAAAGGCTATTTTGCATTTGATGCTTATGACGATTGTTAAACATCGCGTTCCATGCTCTTGCGTCGAAAGGCTCCAACATTTTTCCTGCTTTTATTCCCTTCGCCAGAGAAATGTCAGGAGGTCGTAAGATTGACTTCTTCTTGCTGATATCGTACTTCAACTTTTTTGGAGGCGATCGGTCCGTCCGTCGGTTTCTCCAATGAAATACAGCGATCTCTACGAAAAAAAAAATTCCGGCAAATCCATATCCCATGATGAGCAACAAAAATCCCGGTGCAAGTGTTTCTAGGCCTAAATCACTTTCACTCTCCTCCACCACCGTCTTGTAATATCCCCTTTGAAGCAGAGACAGTTTTCTGGCCCAATAAGTGACGATACCGCATTCGACCAGATTCGAAATTTTAGTGTCGAATTGACTCAAATACGGCATTCCTCTCCAGACAGCGAAACTCAACGGATAACTGGCGAGGGATTCTTTCATTCGATGAACGCGTTTGCCTTCGAAGCTCGGTATCATCGACGAAATATTCATCGACACGGCTAATGCAAGATCCATATCTTTCCCTTCAAGCAAATCGTTAAAGCGTTCCGTATACTCCTCGTGCTCGAAAATCTGAACCTTTTCTTTTAGAACGTGATTGATCTCGTTGAGGTGAGCATCGACATGATGCCCTTCATCGGTCTCGATTTCGTCCGTTTGATGAAAAAGGTTCTCCAAATTGGAATTAGCGCCCAATTCGAAGCCCGAATCCAGCAATTCCTGCAGAGTCTCGATTTGAATACCAGAACTGGCCACGAGTTGTCCAGCCAGCGAAGCCAGATAAAATTGAGTCAAAATATAGCCAAATATGACCCAAGACATAAAATGTATTCTCGCTGATAAAATCGTCGGTTGACGATACCAAGCGACTCCTATTATCAACGATAGCGTTTGGAGAAAAGATATATTTCGCTTCATAACGAATTCTATGGTAAACGCGAAAACGAGAATTGCAACGACGGCGAGCCAGACGTTCGTATCGAGGGGTGCTATCAGACCCTCGAGAGAGACGTTCGGAAGTATAGGTAACAACCAGACGACCTGGACGACTTCGTAAGGCAACGTGTAATCAGTTTCTTTCTCGGGTGCCCAAGGTAGACAGCCCAATACTATGTCAACTTCGTCGATGCCCCAAAGGGCACCGTTAACTTCTTCCGAGATAGACATGTCATCCTCCCATGAGATTTCCAATGGTGAAACCAGAAAGTTGAGACTCGAGGCTAACGTATTGATTATCAGACCCTCGACTCCTACGAGTTTCGTAGTGATACTGTACCCGATTGCCGACGACATCTCGTTACCGATCGTATCGTTCGATGACAACTCGGTCACCAGCGACAACGATACGCTGTCGTCTTTGATACTGCCGACGTAGGGCTCGTAATCAAAAAACGCAACGTGAACGATGCTCCTGTTCATTTTCAACGGTGAATAAATTTTCGCGACAGCGGACCACTTGGAATCGTTCCAGTTGGAATATTCGTCGCACTCGGCGATTAAAACCGGATACGACGGATCCGTCGTCTTCTCAGCCTTGAATGACAAACTTCGCGAAATGAGCACGGTGTGCCCGACGACACCGAGAAAAACAACATTGGCTACGCGTCGAGCCCATAAAGATTGCACCAACTTGTTCGACTCTTCGAGGAAGGTTTCCTCGTTGGGAAAAGTCGACGTCAGAGCTACGAGATACTTGCAGTCACGACCACAGAGATTGATGTATTGGATACTCGAGTTTGTCAATTCCAAGGAATTTTCGAGGATTATCAAACCGGTCAGGCTAGTCATGTGATTCGAGGTTGGATCCAAGTGGCCACTGAACACGAACGTCGATCTTATTCTTTGCAATTCCGTTAAGAAGACTCTCGATATTTCCAAACAATCTCTCGCATTCTCGGGTAACAGTACGGGTAGTCTTGATGGCTGGACGTTCAAGTAAACCTTGATGAATCTTATGAGACACGGTATCATTCTCGAGAGCTCTTTTATTCTGACGTATTCCTGTATTTCGGGAACGATCAGCTCCCTGCTTCCATAATCCTCCAGATATTTATCGAACTCCGGTGGCAATACTATCGATTCCATATATTTTATATTTACCGTCGATACGATCACGAAAATTAAAAGGACGTTTACCGGTGAAATCAATTTTGGACGCGAAACAAAAGCAAGATTATTCAATTTCGATACTTTCATATTTTATAGAATATCGTCCAGTGGGACGAGACCTCTTTCTCACTCTCTGGCGCGCGCGACTTTCGTACTGCGAAAGATCGCCATTGCAAAGTCAGTCACGGTCGGATAAATGTATGGAACGTGCATGGCTTTTTTGATATCGATCTTTCGTAACATATTCGAAAAAAATGTCCTTTTTTACAGCTGGATTATACGTATTTACTTTACGATAACATAATCATCGGAAGTATTCGAGGCACGCTACGATAACTCACGAATGTACGTGGGTCAAGTATCGTTAGTGCGATATGCGCCCTGCTTAATGTAGGGTAGATCCGACGTTCAATGATGCCTTCAATGAAACAGCCCTTTAAATCGACCCTATATCGTCATTGATCGTGTTATCGTGGTTATGTTTTCTTCGATTGACATTATGGTGGACATTATGGAGACACGACTAGCGTGACTTAAAAATACATAATACCTAAATATTTTTCCTTATCAAAAATCCAATGGTACTTTCGGCACTATCGGTAATGATAAGTTTTGGACTTCAGAGGTGCCGTAAAAGTTACAATTACCCATAGTGATGAAAAATACTATTGATGCTCCATAAAGATTATTTCTCGTGATGATTCTATGGACGATAGAGTACTGTCACACGGTTCAGGATATAAAATAAAACTTGTGCTGTTTCTACTTCCCTTTGAAGTACTTATTTTCGAGCCTGCAAAAGTGAGAACTAGCATGGAATATCTTTTGAAAAAAAAGGATTTTCCTGTGATTGGGTCAACGAGTGTCGAAGTTCGCAACTTTGCATCTTTACTAATAAGTTGACATTTTTTAATCGACTATATTTTCGGGAGGTACTAGATTTTTTTTCTAAACTGGATAATTAGACGGCCTTATTCATCGCGAATAATTTCTCAGCCTTAATGTAAAATGTGCGATACGTGTTCAAAGGTCACTTTTGCTAATTTGATCAGGTATGATTTTTTTTTTCGTAGCCGACGCTATGATAATCGACCCTGTAATGTCGTAGGATCTAACATACTTGTGAAAGTTATTCTGGGTAACTCTTTAGCGCGTGTCACGAAACACAAAAAAATTTATCGCACGAACGTCGAAGTAGGCGTTGTCGTCGGTGCATGCGAACTGTATCAGTTTTATCGTAATAAAACTATGTAAATATACCATGACGGGACTTCTTATATAGCGATACAACGAACGGATACGCGTTAACATGCCACGTACCAAGTATATAAAAAGATGACATTATTATACCTTATAGCGTAGATAGGCACGTGCATATAAAGTATTCTCGAGCGATGTGCAGATAAGCGCTACATTATATCGTTTATCGATTATTTTACTAAAAACAATCTAATGGGCAAAGTGGATTTAAGTGGTACTGTGAAAATTTATGGATAATTTTTAGACTTTTCACGAGCGATCGAGGGTCAAGAAATAACGTGCGTATACGAATATTATTTTTTGTTTGTAATCTTTGTATAATTTTGTATTGCAGAGCGTTCGCGAGAATACTATGCGTGTGCTGTCCGCGGAGAATGAGAAGAAGATACCAGCCAGCGTTCAGGTGTAAACCCACCCAGGTAAGAATAGAACCGAAATTCATTAATGACTCATTGTTTGGTAAAAAATGAAGGGGATTCGTTTCGTGAATTGACGAAAAAGAGGATAATAATTTTGATAATTTTTTAATGAATGTACTTTTTTTCTTAAAAAAATAATAATATACTTCTCGATATATGTATATAGTTTCAACTATCGTGCAATTTTTTTTATTTTTGTGTACAAACTAACGATGTGACAGGTACTCCAATAAAGCATTTATTTGAAGACAGCTGTTGCGGTGTCCAAAATAACTAGAGTGGTTGGTGAGCTGAAACATACCATCCAAATTTATTCTTCAAATGTAAAAGAAAACTAGTCTTTGTCGTGGCTGATTTTCAAAATATTGATTTGTTTTTCAAAATAGTGGCTTTTTTATCACAGATGTCTGATTTTCGTCTAATATATCGTTGGTTTCAAGAAACAGCAGTTTCAAAAACACCCTTTGAATTTTTCGCTCGGCCTACTCGACCTGTCTCGGTCGGACAATTATTAGGGAGTGTAATTTAGACAATATAAATTTGTTTTAAATTAGATTATCGATAAATATTATAATCACCTTTGTAAAATCTCCAGAACATCGATCCCGTCAATCGTTCGATAACAATTACAAAAAGATCTGAGATACGCCACAGCTTGACGATAAAAAAAGCCCAATTATAATTTAAAACTGCCCAATTATAATTTAATTGAAAAACACCCTTTGAATTTTTCGCTCGGCCTACTCGACCTGTCTCGGTCGGACAATTATTAGGGAGTGTAATTTAGACAATATAAATTTGTTTTAAATTAGACTATCGATAAATATTATAATCACCTTTGTAAAATGTCGAGAAGATCGATCCCGTCAATCGTTCGATAACAATTACAAAAAGATCTGAGATACGCCGCAGCTTGACTATAAAAAAAAGCCCAATTATAATTTAGCAATGAATAATTTGCTTTATACATTGGTCCTTTAATACGTGCCTATTTCCGTAACTGTTCAACTCGGTCGATGTCCAATACGAATAAAAGTTGCGAATCAAATTGTAACTGGCTCAAATCGCGTTGACACGAAAAGCGATACGGAGAAATAAAGTCTTGTGTCTAACGTCAGAAATTTAACCGACAGCAAGATGACTCTGTGGTGGAATAAAAGAAATGCGAAGCTAGTAAGGCCGAGAAAAGAGTACGAAAGGATGTCTCCCAATTTTTTCTTCGCATCTTCTTCGCGAGAAGTCATGCGTAAAGTTTCATACCGTCGAGGGATGCCAGCTCGGCACGAATGAGATAAGAAATTAGATTATGTCGCGACGGAGTGAGAATAAAAAAAAAAGAAAAAAGAAAGTAGATAGACTGGGCAAGTTTGTAGGTTGAGCATGGAAGTACGAGCGGAAACAGCGAGAAGTAGGCAAACGGGAGAAAAGAAGCCAAAACGAGAGATGGGAAATGGCACGAAGGGTAAAGGAAAGTAGTAAACGAGATAATGTTATCACGAGGTGGCTCTTTTCGACGGCGCACCCCACAAACTTGGTCCGCTTGAAGAACATAATATCGACGCTATGGACGCGATGCCAGCTACCTCTTCGTACTCTCAACTTTTCGCTTCAATCGTTTCCGGCCTTTACCGAGTCCTAGAAACGTAAAAACAAAAAAACAAAAACCAGAAACGTAGAAGAAAAAATTAACGTTAACGTAAGATTCCTGACCTTTCGCATCGATCTGAGGAATCAGAAGGTGCGGCAGCATTCCTGTATGTCAAGGACTTCTCCAATTAGTCCAGCCACGGATTCAAAAGATGTGCCAATAGTTCGAGGAGAAAAAGCTACGAGTACATTGAAATTTTGCCAACTCGTCAGACCGAACGGATGATCGGCACGAAGTTCGTCAAGACCATCTTCACGCTCCAATCAAGGACCGTAGGATCGCGATACACGTAGACAGAACTTCAAAAAAGTTGTGATGCATTGTAAAATATTCAGAGATGAAAAACGGAACGAGGTCGAGGGAGATAGAAAAATGAACTTTATGCCAGTATTTCACGCTTCGTCGCTTCTAAAAATCGATGACGTCGACATGATTCGTCGCCAACGAACGGATTCGCTAAAAATTCGAAATCCCAAGTACAATGGTATCATCTAAAAAAAATAGAAATATTGACGATACGCAGATTCGGAGCCTACCGAACGAAGCAATCTTCGTCCTTATCTCAATTTATTTCTCACATGAGCCGAACGTGCATCGCTTCAAGTCCTGCCATTTTCATCGAGAACCAATTTACTTTGGATTCAGGCCTATAAGCCCGTAGCTGTAAGACTGAAGGGCTTACGAGACTGAAGCGAACATTGCGAGTAATTCCAAACCCTCGAACTATTTCAACTATACTCGAAGCACTGAAACGTCTCGAACGTACGAACTTTGCTCTGCGAGATAGGCAACTCCGTGTACAACCCCAATGCGATTGGATCAGGGGCATAACAAGTCAGTGAACGTTCCAGTATGCTCAAACTCCCTTAGGTAACCTCGGTCGCTTCATAACAGAGCTAAGAGTTAATAATTACCACGAGAGGACCAGGATTGGTAATTGTTTTTCAAATATAGAAAAGTTTTTAATGACGACATGCACTGTGTCGTCGCATCGTCTACCAGCGAGTGATGATCGATTGGATGACTTGCTTACAAGTATCAGTGACCAAACTTCCTATAAAATCTTTCTGAACAAACAAAAAGTTCCGTCCCCTCGGCCTATCCTTATTGTTAGTCCCGGAAGTGAATATCTACTCGACCGACACCCCAGAGGGGTCGACATTTTCTGTGTCCAAAAACACTTTAAAGAGCGGTTGCGACATCGAAAATTCTACGTACAACCCTCTTATTCTCAGTTTGCCGAAATTTATCGGTTGAAAACCGGAAAAAAATGAAATCTCGGGTTTTTTCCTTTAGGGTTATTTTACGACCTCCAGCTTGTGTCGAACGGGTCGACACTCGAGTGCAACTTGTTTCAGTATGTCGCCATGTGATTTCGCTCGGAGAAAACCTGGAGTAATTTGCGATTTAGATGCGGTTACGGGAGTCAACCTTTTCCAAGATCCTTCCAAGGACTGTTTTCTCCCCGAACGAAACAAAAAAATCAATGTTTCGAGCGAGCGATATAACTAATAGTCACGGTGAAAATAATTTGAAGAAGGCCTTGAATGTATAAACCTATTAAAAATCGTATGCATAATAAATATACTGTCTCGTGGAACGGCGGTATGCAAAACACCCAATAACATTCTAACGAAGGGCTAACATTTTATCTGGAGGTTCCTTTGAAAAATATAGTTTCCAATGAAAAACCATTGAAGTAACGAGGCAAGAAGTTACTTTTTCTCACGCCGCTTACACATTTGTTTTTTCTTCTTTTTCTTAAATACTACTAGGAAAAACGACCCTTACGAGCCGAAATACCCGCCGCAGTACTTTGTCAACCGATACGTTTGAAGTATCGGCATGCACGTTGCAGTTACTTTTCCCAATTAAAAATATCCAAAGTGACGAAAACCCCGTATATTCCTCGTCAGTAACTTCTCACAATACAAGAAAGAAACAACGACATTAATTATATTAAAGAGAAAGCGAGTTAACTAGAGAGTAGCCTCGGGGAAACTCGCTTTTTCCCAGCGAAGAAACGCGCTCGCTTGAGGAACTCTCGCATCTCCATTGTGTACCCAGAGTCGTGAAACCTACGCACGGCTACTCTTCTAACGTACCTAGTCGCACAAAATGTTCTTAGTTTTGTTAAAACGAATGAAAAAGACGAACCTTTTTCTTCACCTTTTCTCTTCCGTTGTTACGTAGTCCGAGCACGTAGAGCTTCCGTGGCCAAGACGAGGTGATCGAGATAACTAGGTTTCGTACCATTCGTTTTGCCCCCGTAATCCCGAAACACGAACTTGGCCCACGTTTTTACCGTAATCTGTAGATTAAACGGATATACTTATTCGACTTATTCTTCGAACAATTTTTACTGGATCGAGAAACAAAATCCTTTTTTTTCAATTTTTATCCAATGCAAAATCTCAATCACGTCCATGAACGATCTAATCCCTTCTGTATCAATTTCCCAAGTGGACGCAGAGGGAGCTATCGAAATTTTATGGCAAGCCACTATTTCAACCCTGTGCAAGGTTTAAAAAATATTCCGCGATTATAATCACCAATTCCTTGATTATTATTATTACCACTATTATTTATAGGCTATACTTGTACTTGTGGTGTGACAATTGATGTTCGAGCAGTACCTCTTGTTTGACACGATTCTAACTCGGAAAAGTTGTATAATGTGCGTTTAGAGTGTCAATCGCAAGACGCGAAATCATAGCGTCGGTTTTTCAGCTTGGACACAATCCATGAGTTTTGGAAGATATATACGTTGCTATACGTATGTTTCGATGAAATATCACTTTTTTTTTTTACTTTACGCGATAATATAGTTTCCGCCGAAGGCGTAGTGTCTTACACTAGGGTGTGATTAGGAGCAAAATAAGAAGCGTGTGAAAAAAAACCTATCGTAGTTATAGAGGTGGGCACCGATGTGACGAAACGTTGGTTCAAGACTCATTACCAGCCGAGCCCTGTTGAAGGCATGGGTACACAACTTTTGTTGGACTTGTTGTAAAGCGAGACTTTTGACGCAATGTTTAAATGAAAAAGTTAGAACCATACCTTTTGGCATAGCTACGCTATGAAGAAAACGAAAAGGTTACGTGACCGATTGTTATTTTCATATTACTAATGTGAAAGGATTTCCAACCCTTCGAGTGCACACCCCCGCGACCAACCTATAAATGCATACTGGGTCAATCTGACCCAAGTCGTTTTTCCAATCGTTGTATTCCGGTAAATATGCATTTTTGTTTTCGTAGAGACGTTTTTTTGTAGTAAATTATGTATATTTTATGGCCCTAAATTTATTTTTTGACGAAAACGAAAATTAAATGCCAAAACATTCGTTCAAAGTGGGGCATGCGTTAAAAAATACGTACTTACACGAAAAAAAAACGTATTTTTGTTTTCTTTCGATAAAAAAAAACCCCTTCGGGACTTTTCAAAAGAAAGGCTTATAGATGCGAAAAAAATACAGTGTCGAGGAATTTTCCAAAAAGTATATTTATGCGGAGGTTTGAATTTAAGCATTTTTGGGGTAGTGAAAAATGAAAAAAAAACAACTACTACGGCAGATTATTCATTGAAAACGTATATTTTTTGCATTTTTTCCTTCAATAACATTACATTATTCGGATTTAGCTCAATCGACACACAAATATATTCGGTGCCAACACGACTCGCCTTCCAAATTCCCATGTAAAAAACGAGTCCAATGAAAGCGTCGATCTCTATCGAATTCGTAAGCTTGTGGTAAATTTGGAGAATGTTTTCACTCGCGATTACGGTGTCCAAGACTTTTAAAAAAATTTATATTCGTATAGCGCGTTATCAGATCTTTGATCTCTTTCGTAAATATAGTTTCAAAGAACTCATCGATGGTATTGCAATTTGTTGCATCATTTACAGGTCCTGGGATGTAAGCGCTCAGCCTTAAAAACAGATCTGAGAAATTTAAAAAATCAACAAATACGAATAATAAAAAGTAACAATGGAACATTTTTGGAGTAAAAAATTGTATAGAAACTTTGATGCGGTAAACGAAGCATTTTGGAGTTTACTATAGCGTTTACTCGTAGCTCATTCGACATTCTAAATGCATAATTTATTATAATAGCGCAAAATAACAAATATCAATGAGCTTTTTCTATCATAAAGCACTTACTTTTCGAGATAAAACACGATATTTCGAAAATTACGAAAACACGAAAATTATGGCGTCGAAATTCGGGCCAATAAATTCCCGAGTTTTGAGATACAATCGTTTACATAAAACATTTCGGGTCAAAACGACCCCCTATGCACTCGAAGGGTCAAAGAAAAAAGTGAACAGCGTCTTACAAACATTATTATCTTAATTTATATTGTTGTTGTTACCTTAATTCTATTTTTCACGTATCTTACAATTAGACGTATAGTCTATAAACGCGAAGCTCAACCCGAATCATGTAGATATCAGATTTGTAGTTGCAAACTAAATGTTGGCGTAGCTTATTAAAAGCGAGATAAAAATCTAATAATTTCGTATATGGTTTCAGTACGTAACGGGAATGGGAACGGGCGGTCAGACAAGTAGCGTGAGCTACAGTAGCGTCAGCCAGAGCAGCGAAGGGGGCGCTTACAGTGCCGGAAGTGGTCAACAAGCTGGGGGTATGTGACGTCACGCAGGGCCCAGACAAGGGCCACGAAGGGATCGCGCGATCCGTTTCCGGGACACGTGATTGTAGGTGCTCGAGGAAACAGAACCGAGTGGCGACGATGAAGTCGACGAACAGTTGGACCACGATAACGAAAATGAAGATAATGACGAGGAGGTCGAAGTGCCATCAACGAAAATTGACGGTGTCGCGAAAGTGGATATATTTTCGCAAGAGACGAAGATAAATATGACGAGAAATTTAATGCCGATAGACCGTAAAGTATTTGGGTTCGGTATCGATGATTCCACGTTGTCCGAAATACCGGAAGAGGAGAACGAGGACGAGACGTCGGACGACGAAGAGCCAACGAACGAGCCCAAAGTACCATCGAAACGTTGATGAGAATTATCACTGCGAGACCATAGAACTTTTTATCGATGTAATATTTTTCACCCCCGTACGAAGCGACGGCCGAGTGAATCGTTACATTTCCCACTGAACTCGCTTCCCGCAAAACCCCTTCTTCTTCATTTTCTTGCAATTTTCGTTATAAAAAACGTTTAAAAAAACGTATTTACGCGTTCTCGCGTTGGATTAATTTCAATGATAAATTTATAGCGAAACGCTTAACGAGCTTTATCCGTGTCACAACAGTTTTCCTACTATCCAGACACACGTCTTTTTCATTGATTTCTTCAGTCGTTTCGTTTTTGTTTTCGTGCAATTCTAATCCCGGCGCAATATTTTTATCGAAAGAAAAACGGAGTTTATTATTTTTTATTTTCAGTATTAAGACTAGTCTTGACGCCGTTGTAATATCTTTCTGTTGATAAAATTACGCCGATCTTCCTGAATTTCGTCTATTAGATGTAAAAATGAATGATTACGAATAAGAAATAATCGAGTATTACGAGAGCCCGAGGAGGGTTGTTATATTATAAACGTGGACGGTGGTTTTATATTACTGTATTATATACCTACACATATATCGCGCGTATATTCATTGATACGATAACGTAATTCCGCACAATCCGAGCACGAGGCGACACTGACGACAAGAAGCATTGACGATTCCAGGCGTAGCTAAATTTAAATCCCATGCGCACCGCAACCAGAGATTTATCACATATTTTCTTTTTCTTTTTTCATATTATTTTTATTTCAAAGATAATGGAATTTTCTCCGACGTTACGATTACGCGAATAAATGTTTACATCGGCAAAGCTTTTATTCGCATTCAAAATATTATCGCGAATCACCAACAGCGAATTTTTCGAACGAGACATTCGCGGAACTCCGGAATTGCAATTTCTCGATGCGAGACGAGCGCATTGTCAACGATCTGCCAAATTATTCGTCATTCGCTCCGTCAGAGTGAAAAATACCGAAATATCGATAATTGATAATGACCGCGTCATTAACCAATGTTAAAAGAAATATAACGATATGTTTTTATTCGATTCGGATCGGAGTATCGAGGATGCACGAAAACGTGAAATAGTTCATGGAATTAAACGGAAAATTGTTAAAGCTGAACGTTGCGAATAATTGATTGAAAAATAACCAAGGGTTCTTTTGAAATTCGTACAAAAAAACATCGTCGTTATATCGATGGTCGACGATCCTTAAGTCTAAAAATCGCTAAAATAATTTTTCTATGTTTAAATTATTTATTTTAAACTGTATATCGAATTAAATTGCAAAACAAAAGAAACAAAAAATAGCCAGTGTCGGACACTGCCACAACTATTTTCCTGAAAACGTTAATCGTATAATAGTAAATTGAAAATAAATTAAATTCACATCCATACTTAATCCAGGCTACAGAATTTCATGCAATATATGCATTCGTGCCCAATTTGTGCAATTCTACTCTTAAATTGTCGTCATATATCGCGATGTTTTAACAAAATCTCAATATTTTCCAACTTTTTCAAATTCACAATCTCGTATCTTTTCGAATTTTTGAGATACGGACTTTGAGCTTAGGACTAACTGTAACACATACGATCCTCTTCAAAACAACACTTGGTTCACCCGGATCGGATAATTACTCTCTGAGATATAATCTCGTTTATGTACACGCGAGAAATCCGGAAAGTCGAAAATCATGGGTTAACTTTGCCCGCGCAGTTTGCGACGTCCACGAATGCTGCAAATATTGAAACTGGCATAAACTTTCATTCTTCCTCTTTAAAATGAGACCAACATAGCGACGCTGTTTCTACTTTAAGCCAAGTTATGAAAGTTTGAAATTACCCCAACAAAAACTGTCAGCTATTTGGGCACGATTGCCTCCCCACGCGGGGTATCGATTTTAAAGACGTTTTCACATCACAGCTATTCGCGATTAACGGATTCGAGATAGTGAGAATACATGCTTGCTGTAATGAAGTTCATGTACTTCATTACGATCGATCGAGCTCCAAAAGTGTGTAAAATCGATTATAATAAATTCACGTTCGACGAATGCATAGTAACGCTATATAGCTATAGCTCGAGGTATGCCTCAACCCTCTGTGGTACTATGGGGGTGTGAGATTTTCATCCGAGCCAGAGCACGGTTCCTCCATACCCAGAATTCTCTCGAAAGAGCTCGGTAGAACGAACAGCTAGTACATATTTTTTCAAGAGTGAAAATGAACGTATCAGGAATATACAGGAGAGGATAGCTTGCTATACTGACACTCTTTTGAATTGCATCATTCCGACTGGACGACTAGACGTACGTACAATACGTACATATATAGCGATTCATCGTATATCTCATACAAACATCGTTCGAGGACACAAACGCGCATACACAGTCGCATCTACTAACGGATAACTTGGTTCGACGTGTATATGGGCCACTCCGACAAAATTCAACTTATTTTTGCAAATTTGTTCAACCCGCGATACTTGTGTTTGTAAAAAGAAATAATTTCGAGAGCAATTTACGTCTTAACAGTAATCTTGGGTGTTTAAAAAATGGAGGACGATCACACGGGTAGATTCGTCCTCGAATTAATTAATGAGTTGCATACCTTTAGATCCGGTGAAATGATATAAAAATTACACAATTTTTATAAAAGGTGAAACAAAGTTTTACTCGTAAAATAGTTGACGATATAAGTGATAAAATAATGGAATAAAATTTGCTGAAAATTTGATTTAGAAATATTCAAAACAACGGTTTCTCTTATTCTTAAAAAATATACTTTCGGTAAAGTAAGTCAATAAAACTCATAATTATCATAATCGATTTAAAAAATATTGATTATTTAAAATGTAACAGTGATTTGAAGATAAAAATGGAGACGTTAAAATCAATTTTGTTTTCCCTCAACCCATGCCGAGTACTAGATAATAGTATAATAGTTAACTGTATGAAATTTCATTCATCTCTGTGCAATAGTTCGTAAATTATTTCTGATACCGATTATGAAAACGTTCTTTCGAGAAAATAGAATTTATAGTTTCGAAAGAATCGTATACCTACACTCCAGGTGTGGGTTGTCGGTACTCGAGCGCGCGGACGTTCTTCGGATTGTAACATCGTTATTCCTTAATATTTCAACATAAAAATAACACATTACACATTTTTAAAAATTCGAAGAAAAATATAATTGACAAATCGATTTTTCATAATTTATAAAGGTATGTAAACCCACGTGAAACGGCCCATATGCGTCGCGCATGTGCGCATGGAAATAGCAATAGATGCACATTCGTGATATACGCGTATTGCGTAGTAATGTTTATAGGGTGATAAAAAAAAACTCAACCTTCGGATTTTAATTAAATTTCACCGAATCCCATTTTCATTGATTTCGTCGGATATCCGCCGCCGCCGTAATACTTTTTTTTTATCGCACACGTTAAAAAGTTCACTCTTCCGCTGGGTTTTCGCATTCTTTGTGAAAATTCGAGTACAGACAGTAAAAAAAATTATTTAACGCGAGGGGATTTTTGATGGCAATTAATTAAATTGTTTCCATCGAATGTGAATTGTCCGAGAAAATGCAAACGGTTGATTCGATCAATGTTCTATATATCTTTGTATCTATAGATTTATCGTTATCTACGCGGCTGATGATTTATACGATCATAAATTAACATTGATTTGTCACAGCCTCAATGAGGGGATTGAACATTGCCGAGCGTTCCTCAAACAGCCCGCATCCCCCCTCTTGTTACTATCAAAAGTTCAAATAATCTGTATAGATACAAAGCTCGAACTGTGGATACAGACGAGCCACGCGCGCTGTATATCGCGCGCAATTTCGAAATATGCGGAATTCATTTCCTCTCGTCCTCTCTTCGAGCTTTATTTGCTCGTTTACCTTTTCGATTCGACGCCTTGTTCATTCGTCCGAACACGCACGCGAATTAACGAGTTTACCGACGAATTTGAAACGCGTGCTTGTCGCACCGCGACCCGGTAGCGCTCCTCGAGGAAAAATACATCACGTTATCTCGTTCGTGACAAACGATACAAAAATTATTATATCCCAATATCGTTATAAAAATTTCAATTTTATAGAAAAATCGAACGAACTCGTTCCACGATATTGGTAAAAAAACGTTTTTCAATTCAATTCCTTTTGTTTTTTTCCATCGAGAATTCTAAATTTCCATGAACGCGAAAGATGATTATTCGTAAAATCGTTTCAATGGAAATCTGTAATTTTGTTTTCGCGTCATTCGGATGGTGGAAAAAGAATGTTTTTCTATCCACATCGCTCTGGTCCGAAATTGGAACGTCGAAGTATTGAAAGTATTACGGGCATTCAAAGGTTTCTCAAAAACAGGCTCATTGAAAATCGTGGTTGGTGAACGGCAATGGCTCGAAAAACGATAGTACACCCGAACGTATTTGTGCACGAATGAACGTTACAGTTGATTAGTGTCCATCGGTACTACGCCGAGTTCGATTCGAGAGAACAAAAAGAGAAGCGCGAACACGATGGAACGTATTCGTAGGGATAAAAACCACACACATTCGTCCGAACGCGTATTATCGAATCGGATCGATTTGAATATATTTTACAAAACAAAAAAATGTCCATTCCCTCGGTCTCGATTCTTTGTTTTTTTTTTTTTTTTTTTTTTTTTTTATTAGCGACGACCCTAAAAATGCCGAGAACTTTCTTCCAAGAGAAACCGAGAATTTTTCGTGAAATCCCCGATTGGCAGGAAAATAAGAACGAAAAAATGTTGAAACCTTTCAAGATATTCCAATATATGGAATGGATAATATCGTAAAAATCAAACGTACGAAATTTACGGTCCTCCTGAGAATTGTGGATGGGACGCGAGTTTGTATAACGTCCGAGATATATCTTGCGTATACGTACGTCCGAAGAAACATCATGAAAAATTCAAAGCTTGCATAGCCAACTTTTCTTACTCGTCATTTTTTTCCACGGTATTTGATACCCGTCGGGTTCTTTGAGATAACTTTACTACTCATGGTCTCATGGTAAATACGCGACGGCACGAGAGAGAAGTACCGTACTGGCGCCGAGAGTCAAAGATGTCTCGTTATTAAAAATATAAATGGTAACACTGCTAATTACCGTTATCTAGAAAATAAATCCATAAGATTATCTTGGATCTCAATATGGGCCACAGCCTGCAAACTGTGTCAGGGTGTGACCTTAACTTTTTGTTTTATTCCATTCGTGATTTTTTTTATATTATTGTGCTCGAGTTCAAAACTACACATATTTCTTTCACTTTATCGGCCTTATTTTTTTTTTTATTAGATTTTCAAAGCACAACTCAAAGGCACATTTTTAGCCCTGAGAGAAATCAAAGTCTTTACAGTTACAAGGTGCTACGACTCCAGCATTCGTAGTAACCATTTATTATAATTATTGATGTGAAAACTTGGGGAAGGTATTAAAACTGACACAGTTGTAATGATCAATAATTGCTCGTTGCTCGTTGTTTGTTGAAAGAGTGAAGGAAGTTGGAGCAGGGAAGAAGATAAAGATTGGACAGTTCAATTTCGTATTGACGCGTGGAATCGTCAATGGAATTTAAATAAATCAAGAACCGACAATACATTTTACCGAGTCGTCAGCTTTTGTTGCACGAAGATGAGAGTTAAAGTAAATAAGCGTGCAAAGAACATTTCGCATTTGCATATGCGAGAACATAATATAAATATTACATATATGTATTATTAAGGGGGACTCCGTGAATTAAAGCACGTACTCGAAAGAACCCGTGGCAAAAGGTTGTCAATTTTTGTTCTCGTCTCAAGTACCAACAAGGATTTTTCTGAAAATGATTTCAAATTTCTGATATATTTGTTTTTTTTTGCAATTTGTTGGTATATTCGTTTAGAATAAATAGAAATTAAGCAATAAAAACTGTCAACCTCTCGTCACTGGTGCTCTACACAGCTATATTCGATAGCTTGGAATGTCCTCTCGAAATAAATCTAGAACGTATGTATTACCAAAAAATTGATCGTCGAATAAAACGTCATGTACGTATGGCGTAAAACTGTCAGAAATAATTCAAAGAATCGGTAACTCCGGACCAAATGTATTATTTATTTGTAAATACGTTTGATAGAGATAGTAGATAGAAAGAAGAAAATGTGGGATAAAATGGAATCGTCCGGATTGCAAAATTATTTTATAACTCGATGGAAAAGCGCACTTTTATGATTATGCAATTTTTAGTTAGATTTAGAAAAATCGACACCCTGTACCTCGTAGATTTTTACTCCGAACGCATAATAAATTGATCCGAGTAATAAAATCCTGGATCGTAATATAATGTGCATACGGACGAGAGCGTGTATGAAGAAACGAATATTCGATTAGAGAATAAATCGTTGTTTGTAAATTATTCGAAGAACTTCGTTGTAAGAGCAAAAACGCGAAAAAGACAAAAGAATTTTCTTTCGTATGGTCTGGAGTTCGAATTGTAAATTTATGTTGCCTTCAAACATGCCACGATATTGGCTGAAAAAAAAAGATACTCAATGGACTGTCTCGATATAAGTATTAAAATATAGAATTGGATTCTCTATATCCCTTTGACTGCGTTGATGCTCATAGAATTATACACAACGGTATTGAGGGTGAAGAATTCTTGTACAGGTATATTCCTTCCCCGTCTACAATAAGAATAAAATAAAAATAACACTCTGACGATCAACATGAGATTAAGCACCGAACCGTATGTGCGTAATACGGAATAAAGTGGATAGGGTACGATATTTGTCCTTAGTATTACTAATTAATTATTATTTCGATGTAACAACCGAGACGGAGATCGTGATCTCCTCTACGCGACTGTAAATACCGTATAAATAGATGACTATTAGTTAGATAGATGATATATATATATTAGTTAAGACGACATTGTAAGAAAAGAGGTGTGTGATAAGCGTAAAGCGCATTCTACATACGACGATACGGATCATATTAACCATACAAAATTGTTGAACCAAAGAAAACGATTCCAACACTCATACGAGCCGACCTCTGTTAAAAAAAAACCACTTAAGTACCTTAAAAAATAAAAAATAAAATCAAAATATCTGGTAATATGCTGTCCTTTATAATAAACGTATTGAAAATGAAATTTTTAAGCATTCGACCAACGAATAAATCTGTCCCTTTCTCCTTTATCCTGACGAGATAACCTTCCATAAGCAATAATGTTCCAGATCGCAGTTTGGTGATGAACCGGTGCTATCGTCACTTATCAACATCTGCTTCGAGGCTAGCTCTGCTTTATCAGGGATCGATGTAACGCACTGTTTGCAAATATAGCCGACAATTTTATTTAATTTTTTTACTGTATTTATTGTTGCAAGTGTTGAGGAGTAATTGATTCACAATGCGGTGGACGAGATCGGATTTTCGAGGAAAAAGAAGCTGTCTTTTAGAAAAAAAGACTGAACTAGATAATGGAATTAGGTACATTTACGCACAATCGTAAATATATTATTATTATTTACAAAATTATTTTAATGGTTAAGTTATCTAAATATATATATATATATATGTATAGACATATATGTATCTGTGTATATGCTATTTATATTCAGTTTTACTGTTGAGTTATACGTGCAGTTACTATAATCTAACTATTTGAACATATCGTACAAGTCAAGATTGAAATATCAGCGGAATGAAGCTTCTCTCACTGTAGTCTTTGGGCAAATGTTCGATTTGTTCCTTATGTTCATTTAAAGGTTGATTCGTAATTACCCGTCATCGTCCATTTACCAAATGTTTCTCCAGGAAACGAATGATAGATATGCGTCCGAACGCAAGCTCTTACAGAATATCGACTTTGATCGTGGTATTTCGACACTTTTCTTAAGAAAATTATCGATGGGTATTCACCGCACCTCGTAGTTTGCTTACCATCGTACATAACCCTTGTACTCCTCGTTGATGCTCACTCGTTTGATAGTTTCGTAACCCAATATTATTGAGAAACTAAAGCAAGCCGATTGGACTAGACGAGCCGACAATCCCTTCGAGAACATCTTAAAACCTTCCTCGACCCAGAGAATTCTAAAAGCATTGCACATACTGTCCAACCTCTGTACTTGAAGTCTGGCTCTCACGATGTCTAAAGGATTCGTGACGATGGTTGTAGTGAATCCTCCGAGGGTACCTGCTATCGCCTGGATGAACAGGTGTGATACCCACTCAGGCAGGACTCGTATTAACTCATCTATTAACAGTACGGTTTATGAAAAACGAACAACAAAAATAAGAGACAGAAATGTTCATCTTAATATGGAGTGCTAGGCGTTTGGACGACTTAAAGCACGCGATTCGTAAATTCTCTGCCACGCCGTAATACATAGGCATAAAAGTTAAAAACACCGGTATAGACCTGTGGTACAAAGTGGCTAATGTAATTTTCTTTCCAATTGCTTACGCCGTGAACAATAATTTATGAATCACGGGGCAACTTTAAACTCTAGTCTTGTATATAAAATGAAATTTTAACTTTTCTCAACATTACCTTGGTAGACTGTGTACAGACCCCACCACAATGCACTGTTCGGCACATATGCACAGAGCGATGCAACGTAACCTCGATAAAAGCCTTTAACACCATCCCTCTGATAAATACGCCTTACAATCGCACCAGAAATATAAGCGCGGGAACGTCCAGGCTCCAGACTGAGTCCCAGAGGATTCATACCCATCTAACAAATATCAAAATTGTAATGTATGGAGAGTTGATTCACAAAAGAGGAATATCGACACCTTATCAATCAAGTTTATAATTCACCTTGTCAACAGCAAGCTTGCCATGCTTAGTGCTAACGCCGAGTACCATCAAGTGCTGACTCAAAATATCAAAGGGCACGACTATGGTCTGCCCTACGGTGCTGGCCGCACCACCACCGATCAGTGCCTTGACCCTTGAGTCGAAATGAGCGGTGACGGGATCTTGTCCCAATAGATGACGTACACCTTCGTACGTCGACACGTAAAATACTCCGGATACTATTTGAATGGAACTTATCCAGAAGCCCCGATATAGGCCCGAAAAACCTTCTGTTCTGTAGATCTTGTTGTAGGCATCGATCATTCCTGAAAATATGTCAATCAAAATTATCAATGGTACTTATTTTTCTATTTTCGAAGTTCGTTCACAAAACACAACATTCTTTTCTTGTTATAATTGGACGGGTATATACACAGCACTTACCAAAGTTCTAATAGGATATATTGTTTACATTACCTGTGTACATATGATTTCGTCTTTGAATTTGCAGTCTCGTCTTGATAACGGTAAGTGGATAAAGGCAGCATCGTATTGAAAATGACGACAGCATGCTCAGAGGAAAAAATTTTGTCTTGTCCATCATGTCCCATTCGATAGTACGAATGAACGGTGGTGCCTCTACCGCAGACATCTTGAGGTCTGGGATAATTGGTGGCCGAGTTGAAAGCGGTCGCGCGGACCAATACTGCCTTTTTTTTTCTATTGTTTCTTGCTACGGTCACGGTTGAATTGTTGAATTTACGAAAGCCCTCGTATAGCCTTGATTGGCACATCTCACGGGCACTGGCTGGGCATTACTACCCACAACTTTGTCCAGACTGAAAAAATACAAAATTTCAATCGGTACTTATAAAATCTGTTTGCACTAACCATTTACACATATAAATAAGCTTTGAATATATATATAGGTTGTATATGAAATCATTGAGCAAGAAAAACGAAAAGAATTATAATGTCAATCATCCCCCAGTCAAAGAATTCTGGTATCTCAAAAAAATTAAATATATTTCATTTTTTATACCATAAAGGCGAAGAATAAATTATATTTATTTTTAACGGAAGGAAACATCGTCCGGACTCAACGTCAATAAAGATACTTGATCGGACAGATATATACCTTTCGAAAGACTGATATGATAATAAGAATAATAAGCAAAGAATCTTCCATCAAATTATAACGAACAAATTTCATCATACATCCAACATTCTTAGAATTGAACGGTTCGAAATAGCATTAAAAAATTTGTTCCCTTTTATTCTCCTTTCGTTCCTTTTGACCCTCGCTGTGTACTTACATTAGGAAAAAAAATATATTTTGGCGAATCACAATGATAAATAATGGACTTTAGACTAACTTGGATGAATTTCTACAACACCTAGTAGATATTGATGTGCACATGTACACGAACGTGTATATGAATGCTCATATTCATATATATATATATATATGTGTAATGGATAACCAAAACTTTACATTTTAAAAATAGAACACACGAAGCTCATGAGCTTAGTATAAGCAGAGAACTCAACCTCCCTAACGTGTGCAGAATATCAAGTATTATTATACGATATGCCCGTAAATCATGAAAAAACACATAAGAATAGTACAGAACGCGAGGTATCAATGATATTGAACACATTATTGCGGCAGAATATGGTTATGTTATATTACAATCATAGGTGGGTTACTGGCTCAAGGTCAAAAGTCCCGGGTCACTCTCACTGCGTGAATCGATGCCGTGACATGCGACAATCGCATTTAAGGCTTACAACTACGCCGAATTATCGACATAACGGAAAAACATCAACGTTCGTTCATTACACTCAACTACCTGCATATTGCCGAATAATCGTTAAATCGTACGATATTATAAGTTTCACTCACAATGATGTAATGCCGTACCCGTTATAAACTATACAGTTCTGTTCGGAACAGATGACGACGAATATACAAAAGTTCTCCAGCACGTTCTGACAGTTTTGCTGATCTTTCAATTTTTGGGCGCTGATCGACGATCCGTGTTGAAATTCCGTCGCGTTTCGAGGTGAATATCTATTATCGCACCATTTTCATTATCACGGAGGAACGATTGGCCGGTATGTGATCGCACGGCGCGTTTATCACTCATTCAACTTGAACGATCGCGTTTGGTTTACTCGTTAGCTCTCTATTATTGTGTCCTCTCGCTCGTACGTGCAATCTCGTGATGTCACGCTTCATCTGTATTTCAGTATTCTATTATCCAGGATTTTTAACAATTTTTTAAAACATATCAAAGATTTAGAAATAAGCACAATATAAAAAGCCGGATTATCACAGCAGACGGCTTTTTACATCATTTGCGACAAATACGGAGTATGGCCGTCCGTGATTGTTATCGCAAAATATTCACGTATATGCGTAGCGCGTATGGAATGTATACTTTAATTGACATAGTACGGTCATCTATGGGTATGAACAGAGAACCTTGTAGCCGTAGGTATTTTCAAATGTCGATAATGCAACGATCTTTACACGGGTAACTGTCGCGTATATGGTACGACAAAACGCCGCCTTACCGTGCGCCCGTCTTCTTCTAAGTGTTCTACACATGGTTTCCATACTGATACGGTAAATGAAGTTGCCTTCAGTAGGTTAGATGCCAAGCTTGACTAACGACACTTGCCGACACTCCCGATGTAATTATCGAAGAAATAGCTGCGGAAAATCGAAGAGCGGAAACAGAGGAACGGATATGACTTCAGAATGCATTACACCGGAAATGGGTGAGTATAACCTGCACGTCTATCGAACATTCTCTTAACACGAGGTAAAATATAAAACAATATTTTGTATGTGAAAGTATGTCTCTGCAAATAAATAAGCATGAAAATGATGAATCTACCAAGAACACAAATGGAAATACGAATGAAAAATCTAGTACAGATATCACCGGACAAATCTCTCTAACAATAAGTAACAATAGGGCGTAGAAACACCACGATCAAGTGAGTAAAAATTCACCCATGCTAACATTAGTAGCCCTAAAAAATAAGAAGTAAGAAACACGCGACTAGAATGTTAGTACAAATGTCAATTAATGTATCGGTCGAAAATATCAGTGAGAATCTCAGTAGCAAGTAGAAATACCTTCGATAGGAATATCAGTGGAATATCATTAGAAATATCAATAGGAATATTAGCAAAGAAATTATTCACCAGCAAGCCACTAGATCTTTCAGTCTAATTGTAAACCAAATAGAAATATTTTTTTCAGGGTAATTTGAAACAAAATCCTTACAGACCCTTTCTCATCGTCCGAAATCCCCAAATTTCGATTATCGATGACCAAATCGGCGTTCGCGATTATGGATACGATCATATTCGCACGAAAACCGCAGAATTCAAGAACCCTAACCTAATTCGGAGAAAGTGTCAAAGGTGATCGCGAATCGGCAAGATGATAGTGAGGTCGTTGTCGAGTGAAAATTTTACTCGGAAAATGGAAAATCATAGCTAACACAAGGGGGGGGGCACCTTATCGCCATAGTTACCGTGGTGTATAGGGGACGGTCGGGGATAACAGGGGGGGATGAATTTCTGTTAGAAGCACGAGCCAAAGCCCAGAAGCGTCGACGAGGACGATGGAAGCGATGCGCAAGGGTGAAATTACAGGACGCAAAAGGTATATCTGCGACCGTAAAGGATTTCTCGACCATCCAATGAATTCCAACTCCGCCCCTAACCAAAGTTATCCACAACCCCCAGCAACGCCGACGCTGTGGCGAAACTCAACACGGGGTTGTTCTCGACGTCACGGGGTGGGCGTTGACTTTCCATGGAAAAGCTCAACCCCTCCGTCGTTATGAGGCAACATCCCCCATATACATGTCGTTCCATGAAGCTCTCCTCGAGGTCGAGGACTCTGTTTACTACCCCGACGAGGAGATCAAGTCACTCGGTAGTCGGACGATTACGACCACGATCGTGCCGCGTTGACAACCAATATTTTCGGTAGTGGATACGAATAAACGCGAGCGGAAAACCGCGCGCGTCATCGCGCTTCCCATTTGGGACGGTTTAAGGTTCAGACAATTTTTCTTTCCCTTTTGATTTTTAAAAAATCGTCTAATATTCGCAATCGGTTGTACAGTTAAAGCCCGTCGAAGGGCTGCGTCCAGGAGGAGCACCGAGGACAGGGCTCGCTAGTTTGTTACGTATTTGTGAGAATATTTGGCGAACGGAATGATGAATCTCCCGGATCAAGAAGTTCCAGCTGTTACGGCGGATTTGTCGAGAATGGTGAGTTCCATTCATAACGTACGTTTAAATTGCAGTCGCAAAATCTCATGAGAGAATAGGCGGTTGCAGGAAACCGCTGGTCGGAACAAAAAAATCACGAGATTTCAAATTTGTTTGGGAGCTCGATTTTACATGACGGAAAACACTGTCCTTAAAAAAAACAAGATCGTTCAAAAAAATGAGGCGCGTCGGAAACCTTTAGCTTCGGTTGAAAATAAAAAATTCAAACTTTCGTACAAATTTCAATACTTCTAGCTCAAATTCGGATCACATTTTTGGTATTTGTTAACCGTTATAAATATTGAAGCTTATGAAATTTTCGGTATCATTTATGATCCATGGTGTCAATCATGAAACGCGTTAAAAACAATTCCAACAATTTGAAAAATACACAAATACGTTAAAATTCTAAATTGATCGCTACGTTGTAAAAAAAACCATTGAAAATTTCATAATCCTTATATACTATAATAAAAACAAGATGTCTTCGTCAGTGTCGCAATCGAGCCCTCACTGCCATGACTTGCCCACTAAAATATAGAATATATAAAAAAACAAACGTTTTTTTATATATTCTAGTGGGGAAGTTTGACTTAAATTGTAGCACAGTTTAAGTCCAACTTTGTTGTTTCGTGTAACAGGCAAGGATCGTAAATCTTTATACGCAATGGTAAAAGCATGCTTTTAGATCTCGAGAATTCTCAAGAGGCCACTCGTGTTTACATGACACTCTCGTCTCAATCCACACGAGGTCACAATTATCTTACCAAGGTCAACAAAGCATTATACCGCATCTCATGGATCACATGATCTTTTGGTGGCGAATTGTCGTCGAGTCGGTTTATAGACAGCACTATAGACAGCTCGTATCCCACGGGAACCACCCTTTTTGTTCCCTCTAAACACGTAATTGTCACCCCTACCTTTCCCCTCGTCAGCATCATCGGAGTCTCTCGATCTCGTGGCATTGAGAGTAGCATCATCCCCCTTCCACTTTGTCACGGGGGGTCGAGGGTTCCCGTGCACCCCCTTAGCTCACTGCGGAAACAGGATCAAAGGGACGAGCCCTTATACTCGGAATCCGTGGGTGGCCCATGTTTTCTCATTTTACAGTAGATCGTAGAGAACGTTAAACTATGTAGTTCCACGAAAACTACTTTTTTTTGCAATATTATTTTTTAACTCTCGAATGGAAAAAAAATCTAAGCAAGTAAGAATAATAATTTCTCGAAGACATCGACTGTAAATTACTTTTGAAACTCGGATTGTTCTTGAGCCGGCACCTATACGTTTCGATCGATTTTTACACATTTAAAGTTACTTTATTTGTTTTTCTCGCGCGATTTCGCTGACAAAATGAATGTAAAAGATTTCTACCTGTTGAGAAATAAAAACTATTTAAACAAAATATTATAAGAATTTCTTCGATTCAAATCTATATTTTATTAAAATTTGAACACATTGATTTTCAATGTCGCGATCTATTATAACTGTAAAAATCTGGTGCGTATGGATGATCGAACGATTAATCGAATGACCATTTTTATCCCCAGATCTTTAACGTGCCATGCTTGAGCTCCGGATGATCTCGAAACCGTTTCGGCCTGAAACGTTAGGTACATTCTTCGTCCGATTCGATTTACCGTCTCGTCTCTCACCATCGTACTCATCCCCCTATATTTTCGTGCCTTCCTTTTTTTTCCTGTATCCCCTTTTGACTGCTCGTTCTCGCGCGCATCCCCTAACTTCCTAACTCACCCTTACACACCAGTAGAAAACACTTGATTTATGTTTGTTGATTCTAAAAATCACTCGTTTCCCACACCGTCGGAGTGACCACCCTCCAACCCCATTTCATCCCTCGGCCTGTTCTCGACCGTAGCTCACCCACGCGTGACTTAATTGACTCTTCGCGACTCTGGTACTCTCTCTCTCTCTCTCTCTCTCTATCTCTCTCTCGGGGTACCCAAAAGCATATGCCACCACTCGACTTTCCCATGATGACGATACGTCGGTTATGCAGTCGTGTGCCATCGAGCATTGTCGAGTGAATGAAAAATTACCAGTCTCGTTATAGTTATGTGTATTCGATCGTAGGGGCGTGTTCCACGGATCACAATTCTCTATCAACCCCACCGTCAACTTGCCCTATTTTCCTTCCATCCAGTTCTCGTTTTATATAGAGGCAACGGATTATGATGGCCGATGGTCGAAGCAGAAATAACAGACAAATTGGTCGTCCAAAAGTTCTAACCGAGACGTAATAGAATATCGCAAAATATTCAACAATTCTCATGGAATTAAATACTAATTTAAGCTAAACGTGTTTGATCTCAACTCCAAGATTCAAATTCTCTAAATATAAAAATCATTGTTTTTATTCTCAATTTTATTGTCAACGTCGGAACTATTTATTCACCATTGTTGTCATAAAAGAACGAGGTTGATCGATAAAATAGAAATCTTCTAATTATTTTATTGCATTGAGAGAGTGTTTATACTTTTGTTGCAAGAAGTTTTGAATGTTAGTCGAAAATTCGTCATAATCTTCAAATCACCGTAATATCGACGAATCCACGTTAAAACAGAAACTATGGCCCAGGGACTTTCTATAGAGTTACTAGTCACTACATTATAGCATTTCTTGTACTAAAACCACACATTTGGCTTGATTAACCAAATGTGAAGAATTTACAACTGTCGTTGGTCAAATTCTCAACCATTCGTAATTTGTCTCTGAAATTAACTAGTATCATATTTACAGGTGATTCAGGTGCCAATGTAAACGATCGTGCCTATTCGTTGTAGTGGAAACGGGACGGTTTGCGTATGATTGAATAATTAATTGGTCACACGAAGCACGGCAAACCCTCGTCGGGTCATAGTTAGGGGTCGTTGAAACACTCCACTCAACGGTAGTCTGCGTCAACTACCCCATTACGGTAAACGTTACCTCCGGCAATGCCGCAAGCCGTCGTTGTTGGTCCTCGCAAAAGCAAGGGGTTGATCGCGTCACAACGTTGTGTGACCATGTGTCGAGCTGTCACTCGTTCATCGGTCTCTGTAGACCAGACGCGTTTCGTGTTACATGCTTTCGTCGTCCATTCTCATACCTCTTCTATCTTCCGACGCGTATCAATTCCTGTCTTATCTCTATAGACAATGGACAAACAAGTTTTGCACGTTGTCTTTATTTGCCTATTTATATGGTAGAACCTTCTTACTTTCGACTAAATACTTCCTCTCGTTTATCGAGGCTAGATCGTTTTACTGTCAATAGGATGATAGTGTGCAAACAGCTTGCTAATGTTCTCATTGATAAGTAAGACTTCAAATTTATACGTTAAAGTACAACTAATAATTGGAGAAGGTATTAGTAATTAGGACATAGCTTTACTATGTCCTAATATAGTACTATTTTCCTATTTGAAGTACATTTTATAAATCACTTCATCATTTTCTAAGTTCCCAAAGCGATTTGCATGAAAATCTTCAAAATTCTAGTTACTTTCTAAAACAGATTCGTAAATGTAATTCAGTGTTCTTATTTAGATGGTTAATCTTGGTGAAAACAAGCCAATTAACCACTATAAGCACTCTGACGAGGTGCCTACTCCAAGTCGTCGATACATTTATCGTAATGGCTAGCGCTATACAGCGTTACTAGTAACGGAGTATTCTTTAGCGCATTCCGGCTCATTGTTTGTCATCTCACTGGTCGTACCCTCTGTGCTCCATTGTCTTCGACACCCCTTGGTACCGAACGAACGAGCCCGCGGAGTGAGAACAACGGAAAGAAATGACCAAGGGGTGAACGCGTACACAGTGTCGATTTTCTTTGTTGCGACGAAGTAGACGTACTGCCCGAAGTAACTTTCTTTGGGAATCGATCGTTGATTAATACGTTGAAGAAAAAAGCGCCAGTAAAATTGAGACTATTTTAATATCGAAATATAAATCTTTAACATTTGATAGAAACGTAGTCACATAAAACACATCAAGTCAATTGTACTTATAATTTTATTTGTAAAAAGGTTAGTGAAATGATTTCGTAACATTGATTTCACGTTAATACAATCAATTCTCATCGTTACACGAGTAACAAAAATGGATTATAGTTGAAACTAGTTTGACTGTCGTCAATGTTAAAAATAATTTCACACATTATTTAACTAGAGTTTCATATTGTTTTTTTATATTAACAGGACGGAGTTGCGTTTGACATTGGCTTGAGTAAATGTTGTATACGTAATCTGACCTAAAGAACCGCGTAATCCCATTCAACACCACTTTTCACTGGTTCGTACCACGACGCTACACAAGACTCTCGATACTCCCCAACGATTTAACCCCACGTCGCAGCTCACCCCTGTATAACATTCCAAGTTTCCACGTTGAAAAATTGAGTATTTGTTTCCCCTCTGTCCTCTCTCCGATGACTTTATTACAGAGTGAAGCTAAATGCGCAACTAGGAATGCGTGTGTCACGGATCTTGTAGAAAAATAAAGAAGAAGAAGGTAGCTAGACTATGATAAGATAGGAAAATATAAATCATTGCTTTTTATTCTCGCAAGACGATCGTCACAATGAAAACATCTAAATGGGAATAATTACAATTTCATCTGAAAATTCAAACGCTAAACTCTTGAAGTAAAAGAACTTTTCGATTTCACGTCGAAATATCCGACGGACGAATCGTCGCGTCACCAGAGATGTCACGAGAGGGGTGACACCCTGCGGAAGAGGTTTTTGAACGTGCGCTGTGGGCTTGAGCGTACTTTGCCGACACGCGCCAGTGTTTGTCCCATTCGCTTATGAATCATTACCTCGGCAATTTCCTCGTTTACGTATCGTCGACCCAACGATAAAATAAATCGGCCTCGTGTATCTACCGATGCGTGATTGACTCGTACAGATAGAACATATCGGTAAAGAATGATAAGAAAAAAAACAAACAAACAACGAAAGATTTTATCGGTTGAATAAAATTATTTTCTTTTACCTCGATTAATTTGTTTACGAAATCTTCCAATAATTATAACGAGCTGGCTCTTTAAGCAAATGGGCAACGAATTGATTGTTTCACAATGATTTGATCGATGATATTTTATCAATCTCCCGATTATTAATATTTTTTTACGTGTTTTAGGTGAAATAAATTTATCGTCGATTCAGCTAGATTTATACGAAAGACTGACACACATGGAACAATAATTATCGTTATACAGAAGTAAGATCAGACGGGATGAACGTTTTAATTGAAATTAATTAAACGTTTGACGGCTCGCAGTTTCTATAGCTAGCCCAGACGCTTTCATTAGATTTAATTATCACGATCATTAATAGTAATTAAGAAATCATAAAGAATACTTACTGAATAACATTGGTATGGTTTGGTCAGAAAGGCATATTTACAATCTGTAAATATAAGGGATATAATATTCTGACTTTAGACTATCAATATTATATTCCTAAAAGTTAATTCTTCATTTATCTAGAACACATTTTTTCGTATCACGATACCTCCTATATCTTCTATTATAATCGTGAAAACCATTTATCGCCATTTGCACCCTCTTATGTTTATTTTGATTTTTGTTTTAACATTAGGTTTCCTTCACCGAGGATTTGTTCAGCTGTGCAATCGCATAGTTCGAGCCAGAGTCGAGTTTGACTAAAAGATGAAGTTCAGTTTATTTTGCAGATGTATATGCACGCACACACACACACACACAGAGAGATAGATACATAAATGTGAGTCATGTTATTATCGAGAACTGTGCAGCTGGCAGAAGGCGCCAAAGCGGTACACGGGAGCGCGCACGCTAATAGTCGTGAATTCGCCGGGCCGGTAATCGGGTTTACCACAAGATTGCTTCGCGAGGAGGAAACCTTCCAATCGTCCGCCGGATGTCCTCACCCTTTCTCCACCCTCCGTGTTCCATCTTCTCGTGCAACCGTTCGAGATTTCTATCGTCCTCGTTCTTGTAGTCTTATCGGGATAGACACTGGTATAACTCGTACCTTTCAACAGATCCTTTTTCTTTTTTCTCGTGACTTCGCGCCTTGGTATTTTCTTTTGGCCGATCGCCTTATTTCAAACGAGCGATAAAAGCGTATTCCAAAAAAATGCATTTTATTTTTAAAGCTTGTGAAGTCGTATCTGGATTGAACGTTGCGAATTCAAATTTTGTGTACGAAATAAAAAAACAGGCAAAACAGGATAAAGATAGAATAAAATGTGAAAATTTACAAGTTTACGGTACAATTTTTTATTTTGTTAATATCGTTTACATTTACAAAATATAAACAAATGGAATAATCGAGATTTTGATGTTTCAGACCGGCGATGGCTTTGGGCGATTGAGCGAACCCGTTCTTGCTGTGGTTACCAGTTACTGTCCGGTGTACGCGGTCGACGAGACCACCGGTAATGACAAAAATCAACATGGTACGTACATTCGAATACGATATTGAATTTATCGATGCATTCGTATTTTTTTCGTTGATTAAACGATGTGATAGGAGTGGAATTAATTACTCGTTTAGGAAAACAAACTTGCAGGTGACGGACACTTTGATGATTCTGTTTCAGATTATTTCCTCGCAAACTTTATACATAAACGGGAATCAATATTAATTTTCGAAATCATCCTCGGTAAATTCGTTTTTTTTTTAAATTATTATTCCACGGTATTGCTAATCAAGCTATCTAAAAAGTAATTGTGTTTCTAATGGATAACAAGTATGTCCATTTATCAGAAAAAAGCAAATCTTTTTGATCAAGTTCATCGAAATAACGTGCGTTATTGCAAAACTCGTTCGGTTATTTTTTTAAGTGAAACTTCTTTATGCCCGGTAGGCCTAAAACCGATCCGGCGATGAAACGAAAATACGTAACAGAAGTAGTGGGGATGGTCAGCCCAGCTAGCGTTCTCACTCCCCACTCTTTCTGTCGCTCGAACGAAGTGGGAGGAATGCGAGTGTATGCGTAGGATTCGTGGTTTAACTAACATAAGAGAAGGACGGAGAAAGAGAGAGAGAGAGAGAGAGAGAGAGAGAGCACGAAAGCCTTACTATCATTTTATGGCGGATCACAGTTTGTGCCTAAACAACGTGTGTGATTTCATTGGCATTTAATAAAGTAATATAAAAAAATATATATATACCGAAGATGATGCCGAAAATAAATGCAGTACGTCAAAAAGAATTCCGTGATATAAAACGGATTGCGGGAAATAAGGTGACGAAGAATCCAGCAAAAATTTCGACAGAACGTGTGCGAAAAATTCGTACTAAGAAACGGTTATTAATTGCCAATGCTTTAAATTTTAATAAACAAAATGCTGAGCAATCACAACATCTTGCTGCACCATCAACCAGTGGATGGTCGAGACCAATATCTATTTTTCACACTAATATTGAGGAACATGAGACCGCACTGTATATATTTCACCCAATCGGACTGTTGGAAAAATAATAGAGTTTTTCCACCGAATTCTATTAGCATGTACGGTTGAAAGTTCGGCATTGCTTAATAAAGATTATGATAAAATTCCGATGATACTGACTGGGGATTTCAACGTGAACTTTGCATCGGAACAATCAAAACTATTAATAGGATTTTTCAAAAGTCACTTATGATTGGAAATGTTAAATAATCCTAATGAAGCGACAACAAGATCAGGAACAACTCTCGATGCAGTATTTGCAAGACATTTAGACCAAATTAATTCAAGAATATTTATATCATATTTCAGCTATGACAAGCCAATTGTTTCAATGATAGAATCATAGAAAATTATTTAACATAAAGTGTTAATAAAAATTCGAAAACAAATTAAATAAATTTTGATTTTTATAGAATATGTATGTAATATGTTACGTAATATTGCCATTATATTAGTTCGCATCAACCTCCACTCTCTGCTGCTCTCCTTCTCGCTCTAATGGCCCCCTGCTCATTCTCGTATGAATTTCATTAAAATATCCAAACGAAGTTTCACTTCAGCCGTGTGGTCTAAGCACACACCAGTTTTTTTAAGTAACGACGCTTTTTTCTAGATGAGAATCCAAGTTCATCTAGCAGAAATAGAATTACTTTTTGACTACTACGACTTACAATTAGTACAATAAAAATACTTCACGAGGGTCACGCTTAGGTAGCGAGTTGGATTACGAGTTATCCAGAAATTTGATAAAATATCTATCGATTCTCACAACCTGCTGTTAATTCACAGTTTGGAAAATAATAGATACATGCCGAAATATTGGAACTCCTTAAGACGAACTCCCGTGACTATGAATCATAACTAAAAGTGAAGGAAATTCCACGAGCACCCTTTTCGTGTAACCCCCTCCGATGTCGAGCTATCTTAAAGACCCTTTGAAGCTTCTTTGATACAGAACGTTACAAGGAGAGAGAGAGAGAGGCAGAAGCAGAAGCAGAAGATGCACGATCTCAAAAGTTGCTGTGTCTACGTCCACGACCGAAGAGATCAAAATTCTAACAACACCCACACAACGAGAGCTCGACGCGAAAGTCTATTCATACGAGAACATCTGAGGTTGTGAAAACGAAGCCGGGACCTCGTCACCCGCCCCATAAAGAAACCCTGTCACTCGCAGGCCCAGTCGAGGCTAGTCGGAATCAGTCGATATCTTTATATCCTCGTATCATCGGCAATATTATTTTCGAGCCAAAAATCTCATAACTTCCAACGTCCAAACGGATATTACAAGGACGATCGTTAGGAAAAAGAAATATGTGTCGAAAGAGCTAATGAACAAAAAACGAATTTTTTCGAGTCTACGATTTTCCCTATTTTCGAAATTTCAATGAATTAACAAATTTTTTATATCGCTACGGAGAAAAGATCTTACGTACGTTGGTCAATGTCGTAAAAACGAACTCTGAGGTATTCCATATCCTATATTTATGTTTCTTCTCTCAAAATGAGAGGAAAGGAAAATATCCTCGAAAAGTTATATTTCGTGATAGAAATGAAAATATTGCTGATAAATACCGAAGTGTTCTCTACATAAAGTTTAAATTATCAAACCTCTGCAATTCATACTTATACTTTAACTCCTGTTTGAAGCCATCGTCGTTTACACTTTCTTTTCCGGATATCGCAATATCAAAAAAAGATCAAAAATAAAGAAACAAGAAACGTGTCGAGGTACGAAACGCCCAGGAGAAATTCAATAAGCAACGAATTATCGCTCGGCAAAGATTCTCGAGGGTCGAGGTGGGAATTTCCCGGTGGCGCGATTTTCTTTCTCGTTGAAGAATCGTCCGAGGAAAATAAATAAACCACCGACGTACGTCTGCGAAGAATCGCTGAAATATTTCCCGCTGGTGAGATTGACACTTTATGTCTAGGATTGTCGCACGCACCATGCGAACTGACGACGTTGGAAAGCTGTTCCGGGCTTTTCCCTCTTTCTGAGCACTCGAACACGTATACGGATTGACATCGCGGTCTTCCCCCCTCCCCCCCCCCCCCCGTCGTAACTCAATCAGCGCCTATAATGCTGCAATTTCTCCATAGTAATCGCGTTACGCCCTCACCGTGCTCGATGCTCTGGTCTCCCCTAGGTCCTAACGTATTGCAAGCGAACGTCGCAATGCGAACAACCCGCAAACACATGATGCTCGGTATGGAAAAAAAGTATGTTGAAATCTCATCGCTTCCTTGCGAGTGACGAAATCTTCCGTGACAAGATCACGGGATTCTCGTCTCGTGATACTCAATAGCGTTCTTTTATCAATTACTCTGTTGAGAATTGGCTTAAAAAATGTGGCGTGCGAAATCGTTTTGAGATAACAGCCGATACGCGCTTATCGCAGGTGTGATTTAATTGAAATTTTTGTTTCTTATGACCGTCAGATTTTAAGATTTTAGGGTTTTTGGAAAGGTTTAAAACTTGTGACGATTGAGGATTGAAATCTTTCAATGTTTTGGCTATTAGATTTTAAAGGTTGAAGAAAGAACTTTGGACCTATTTGGAAGATGAATCGCCAGGATTGATAGACGAACTGAGTGTGTGTCGTTGTTCATTATTCGCGAGCAATGAGGTATAATGCTATAGTAGAATTCAATTCGGTGAAGGCGATCGGGATACGGAGCTATTCTGACGGACGTAACGAAATTACCGATGAGTAGTGACCCTCCTGTGGCGAATCCTGGAAACCTATCAAATGCGACCCCTAGTTTGTGAAGAACAACTCGATAACGATGATTCGTTCATTGTGGCTCGTTATTGACCACGCGAGCAACTGAGAAAAGGGTTGCAGCGATCTTTAAGTCGATATGGGGAATATTCATTGTCAAATTTAAACTAAATAGACAGACGGAGCAATTAATTTTCTTTACTAGTATCTTAGTAAAAATAACCACCTTCGAATTTCATTATAAACAAATAAAATAAACATTATTTAATTTAAATTAAGTTTAATAAAACTATTTTCTTCCATAAATAATTTTATTCGCATAGAAATATTTGCTTTCAGGCACCGCATTATATCCAACACAAGACTTCAGGCACGAAACGTGGCTTCAAGATGGTGAGTTTTTATTTCATCATAATCATAGTCTAACGTTATCTATAAATACATTTATCAGCACGTTGAGTTCAGTATGATATACACTGGGGTTCATAATCGGCTCGAGTACAATCATAAGATTCGGATTAATATCGCCTGGATAGCTCAGTCGGTAGAGCATCAGACTTTTAATCTGAGGGTCCAGGGTTCGAGTCCCTGTTCGGGCGTCTTTTTTATGTTTTTCTTCTTTCTTAAAAATAATGTTTATTTTCGATCATTACAATAACTATCGTGTTTAACACGATAATTTTCTCATTTAATTAAACAATTCGATAAGTATAATTGTTGCTGGAGCTGTTTGACTCAGGCGCCGGTACTATTATCATTATCACACAGGCCTACGCTGGTGAGCGATTAGTGACCGCTGACCGCTGGGGCATTAATTTTAATTATTCCTGCCGACCGTGGATATTAATATCATAATGAATATACATAAATCGAAGTGGGATCGTGTGGGAGGGAATCGCTGCAGACCCCGTGTATGCTTAAAATAGGGTAGAACGTTGATAAGTGTATACACAGCAGACAATCGCGTAGATTATACTCCGAAACACCAGCCAGTAATACTTTAAGTCTACAAAATCACGTCAATGCCTGAGGCTTGCTTGCACGATCAACAATCTAACAAACCATATCAACAGTTAAATTTCCTCATGCAACAGAAAAATAGGGGAGAACGGGGTCAAGTGTGGCAGTTTTAGCATAATCCATATTTTCCCGATTTGATAAAGAAGAAAAATTAATAATTAAAAGAATTGTATGGTTAAAATAAGCATTATTGTTATTATTATTAGTTTTATTAAAACATTTTTTTTCAAAATGAAACTAATTTCATGTTTGTTTCACTCTTTATTTCAGGCAGCAGCTGTGAAACAGAAGATAGCGAGCAATTTGTTCCAGAATTTCACCACATATCTAGTAAGTTTAGATACCTAGACATAAAAAAAACGTTTATCGTGAAAAAAGTCCATTTATTTAGTAGCATTACAAATCTTAGGTAAACGTTGACAACAAAAACTGGAGTTAGGTCTCTTACACTCATACTTCATTCACAATCCTTACATTTTCAATAATCATCTCATTCCCATGTATCCCCCGAAAATGCACTTAACATCAGCCGCCGTATGTAAAATATCGTCCTTGAACTAACGCGAACCACATCGAACGCATTTGTGCGTCTTCGAACCAGCAATGTTCCATGCGAAACCCAATTTCCACGTTGACGGATACCCGACGGAAATTTCAAAGACTCTCGTGCGAGTTCAGAGAACGTCCACGTTGAATTTGCACCGTTTCACGCACGGGCACCAAGCCCACTTTACGTACAGGCCTCTCGTGTCGTTGGAGAGCAACGCGAAATGGCAATACGCAGTAACGACTCGATGATGCACCCGACTGAGGATGTACAGGGGACACAATTTTCCTCGCATCCGGAAACAAAGTTCCCGCTATTCCCTCCACGCTTTCTCTCTCTCTATCCTCTTGATCCCCCTCCCCTCTCTCTCTCTCTCTCTCTCTCTCTCTCTCTCTCTCTCTCTCTCTCTCTCTCTCTCTCTCTCTCTCTCTCTCTCTCGTGCTATTCACTGACTGGTTTATTTAATCGTTCCGACGGTCGAACGCTAACAGACTTTTTACTATATATTGGTAAGGAAAGAAACTATTTTCAAATCATATTTATTTATAACCCAATGGAGAAAATCATGAAGAACCTACAACTTCCTAGAAAATCCCTAGCAACTCTAGTTTGTTCGTATACATATTAAGTTTTTTGGTGTTGTACTAGCGAATATAGTTGCTGCATGACTTTAATTACTTAGTCAAAGTCTACGCTCGATAGACAAAATTTCTGTATCTCAGTTATATTTTCAGGACAAAAAAGAAATTCGATATTGGAAGCATATCTTCTCCATGCTGCTGGGAGCTAAGATTCGTTTTTTGTTCCTCGCGGATGTTTGAAGTAGACAGGCGGAAAAATTAACCACTCGAGAGCACTTCACTTTTCGCAAGAATCCACCGACGCCGATTATCGATATCGGATTACACGACCGAGCACTTTACACTCATCCGTACCAGACTACAGGCTACGCAAAACAATCCGGGAGCTCGGGCATATATTCTTCATCCGCCCAGGCACATATTTTTCCATCAACGGATCGCGCGTTGAATATTGATTTCGAATTTTTATTGGAATTGGATTATTTTTAAAAACCATGAATATCGAAAAAAATCAAGATATTTGCCAGTCCAGCTCCTCTCGCTCCCTTCTCCCGTATCGTTCAACCGCTGTATATAATCCACCGTTTTGGGATGCCACGGGCTATTTGCATTTCTCCGATGCTACCGTTTCATTTTAATTCATACACATCCGGCACTGCTCTCTTAGGCACATAATCAAAGTGTTTATTACATTATGTAACTTTATCAGTCGATTGAAAAAGATTTTGGTGATATGAAATTTGAACATTGTTCGTTATAAATTTTCACTCGTTTCAAAAATTCCATGTAGGTGTAAGCTTTCTCGATTTTCCGTCAGACACCGAAGAAAATTTCGTCGATGAACGATAATTATGAAGAATGCTCTACAAATTTTAATTTTTAAGTTTTTACTTTTTTTCTATTTTATGAGGAAGCTATATTAATATCATTTTAGAATTGATTGCTCGATAACTATTCTCGATACTCGATATACACACTTTTCGTGCTCTTATCGCATTTTATTTACATCTACAAAATTATTGGCTGCACGACTTCTCACTTACGCTTCCCACGACTGATCATAGTCTGTTTGATTTATCGTCTATGCACGCCGCGAAATCTCCCCCAAGTAAATGTACGCATACAATACCAATGGCACAATATACAGAATAGAACGCACACGCGAAATAGGGATACTCGGCCCCTTCCATTACACCCTCACGTGTCACTATGACGATGCTCCGCGACGCTTCCGGTCCGACACGCGTCCTTATGTCATTCACGCATTTCTGTACTTTCGTTTCAACACACTCATATATGTGTATACGCTTGCGGCCTTGTTACATATAAATTGTCTCTCTCTCTCTCTATCGACTAGCTGAAAAAGAACATTTTCTAGAATCGACAAAAAATTACAAAGCATATCTTTATATGTGTTTTTTTTAATTCTTTCCCCTGTAACTTGTATTGGTCAACCACGAAATTTTCGTCTCGGCCTATGTTCGATGTTTCTAATTTTTTAAGTACGTTCGATATTTAAATCGTTAAATATGACGAGCTGCTCCGTTTAACGTTCTTGGTTTTCATTCACAGATGGGGACGTGAAGCGTGAATCACCAAATTGTAAGAGAGGAAGTGCCGATCGTTTCGATTCTCAATATGGGAATCCGGTGCAAGAGTCTCATACTCAGAGTAACAATTTTCTCGATCTGAGTCCCGCGACACCAGCAAACTGTTTTGGGTAAATAATATTGTAACGATCGTTTTATCAAGTGTCTTGTTCGCATTAATCTGGACTAGAAATTTCTACGAGAAACGCTCAAAAGTATTATCAGGTCAAACTCTAGATATTCGCTTGGCATTGCTGCGGTGGAGATCCGGTGTGATTTATTCGATGTTTTCTTGAACAGGACTAATCGAGGTAGCCCACAGAATGGCGAAGCGACGGACAACGTCGCTGTGAAGGAAGAGCCGACGGATCGAGGCTACATTGAACCAACCCCTGTAACGACTTTAACATCGTCTAGATTCCAAGAGCCTCTGACTGGTAATTACAATTCGTCTACTACATTTGTTGATCGTAATGAAAGATCATAATGCGAAATGAAAATTCAGAGAACTTTTTGTTCGTCATAATATTTTTCGAGTTTCTACGCATTTGTGCACTATTCGAGGTCTTCAAGAATCACTATATTCTATCCAATTTTTCGCACACACACAATTTGCAATTACCCTACATAGAAGTATTTACATAAAACAAATCCTTTCTGGCACGTCTTTTAGGTAAATTTTAGTCTGTAATTCCACGATTACTCGTCTTCAACAAATAAAAATTATTTGATATGATTTCTTGATTTGGTAATGAAAAATTCCATTCTCACGAGTTAATAAAGAAAACTTTAAAAATAGGTATTTTTGACAAATTCGAGCAATATGTTTTTTATTATTACAAAATTTTCTCAGTGACGAAGGAAAAAGGGACATTATTTGTCCCTGAAAAAATGGAATAATGATGAGAAACCGAAAGATCGTGGCCGTACAGGAGATATATGACAGAATTTTGTGCGAGGCAAGAACTGTATTAGTTAGTGGCGATGACTGTAGGGGTTTTGTGCAGATCCAAGCTCTGCGAGGACAAGATCGGTCCATTTCACTCCCTCGATATGAATTCCCATCTCGTTCCGTGACAAATCACTGCACTCCATTCTAGCTCCCTATAACTATACAGTGTGACGTATCCTGTCCGACCGACTCATAATTTATGGTCAATATCATTTCGGCATGGAGTTTTCTGCAATCCATTCTTCTACATAAACCTCATTAAGACGAGACAAAAATGAATCGCTCGAATTCATTTGTGTAGATTTTTTAAAACGCGACCTTCGAAGACTGAAAAAAGTAAAAACTACCTCCGCCATATAAACTACCGGGCATTGAGTTATTCTTAAAGATAGAAATGTTTATTTGTGTTTAAAAAAAATGTCCAAAATCGAAAAATAAAATGTTTTCAAAAATAATGCGTGTAATTTAAGATAAAATGAAATGCCTACGACTGCAAACAATGAACGGTCCTTCGTTTCGCGACGATGTATTGAAACACTCCGATTTATCGTAACGTCGATTATTATAAGAATTTCCATTTTTCCGAGGGGTCCAATTTTATCCACATATCCCTAGGCAGTAGATAAACAATCGCTATAGATAAGACTATACATTCGTGCGTCAACCTTGGTAAAATGGACATATTAGTCTCAAAACCTCGTCGTCGAAACGCCAAAGTAATGTTGATGAGAGGAAGACGTAGTGCATCCGTATTTACTTCCGGTGGTAGCAAACATTGTTCGTTGTAGGAGGAAGACAGCCCGAGGCTATGTCTATGCCGAAACTCGCTTATCGTACTGCTCTTCGGCGTATAGGTACGATAAATCACCCTCGACGTCCAACACGCCAACGATATTCTCCAACTTTTCGTTTGCTCCGAGCTATTATAAACTTTAATGGATAATGCAACAATATGATTTTTGAAAAATATCTTCAATCTAAAACCAAAGTCTGAACAAAAAACATTTAACAAATAGAAAGAAACTAGACTAAATAGACTTCAAATAGATAAAAGAAACTATAGAAGTTCCGTGTCGGAGCAAAGAGTGAACTCCGTTTCGAGCCACTATCTTCACTCCCCAGTGGGACCTCCATTTTCACGACGCGTTTCTAAGTACACGTAATTGAATAATTGAAGAATGCTTTCAACAGAGAGGGAGAGAGAGAGCTGAGTTCAGGGATGTTCTTACAGCAAGCCTCTTCATACGCTCTGCTAGTGCTGTTACTAGGATTTCAGCGAAGGCTACTTTACTATTGTATAACGGCTTTTTGAGTTTATCCAATAGACGTAAACGCTATAGCAACGACCCACCATGTCGTGAATGGATTTGATCTTTTTTCCATCCCGGGAAAAACCGTTTACAAGAAATGAAGCTTTTCCGTTCCATGAGATCACCCGCTGTTTTATCCAGGAAACACAAGTTTTTGTTAGTATAAACGGTTATAGTGATTTTCCACGTAAACTGAGAATCGTGCGAAATATTTCAAGCTTATTGTCAATAGACACGTTATTTACAAGAAAACAAAATACAAATAATCTTTTCAGGATATTCAACTCGGCCCACTGTTCCGAAAAACAGTTTTCAAGAAATCTCGATTAAAGGGTAGAGCACGCGCGTTGAACTTACCATTTTCGGGCTTTCAGCTCTGATTTGATTCATTTTTGTCTTTTCTTGTCGAAACAAATTTGGCTAAATCGTCGTTTGTCTCTATTCCAAAATAATCAATACAGATCTTTTTTCAAAATGCTCTTCTATTTCAGATTGGAGTAGACTGGAGATGGTGTCAATGCACAAGAAGTTGCAAAAGCTGGGAAATCAATCCGAGCGAAAAAAAAACGAATAAAATAATGAATAACTTTGCAAAATGTACGAAACAGGCATCGATCGAATTAAAGCTGAAGAAAAGTACCGAATGAATTCGTGTATCGTCCTCTCGATTATACAATAAGCGGTTGATGTTCTGTGAGCGAAGCGAGCGAATTTCAAAATACTACTTCGCAGTCACCTGGGGATTACGAGCTTCTGCAACAGTCTGTGCACTCGCTCCCTTCTCCGTCTCTGTATCTCTCGTTCTTCGTAATTCTCCCTCCCATTAAGCCGTCTCAATTATTCACTCGCAGTTTACGTTAATAATAGGAGGGAGATAGAGAACCGAGAGATGGAAAAAGCGAGGATGGAGTCGAGAGAAGGCAAGCTCTCGTCCGGATACTGCGTTATCGATGACTCGTCAGTATTTCGACTTTATTTTCCGTATTTGCTAGTTTTTGTCCTTCTGAAGACAAAGATCGTCCACAACGGTCGTATGTCCCTGTCGTTTTTCTTAATCTCTGTCCTACTGTTGGGACAAAAATTCAATATATAAGTAATCGATTAGCTCCGGAAGTCTACCAGATCCGACTCGAAATCGCAAGCAGATCGATTCAGTACCTTCTTTATAGGTTACATAAATCTAGATGGATAACAAAAAATCGAATCTACATAAATATTTTCTTCCCTGAAAATTCTTGTTCAAACTTTCCCAAAAATGACAAATTTAAAAATCCTGTAGCCAGCTGATAGAATCTTCACAGTGTGAAATTCTTCATAACTTCTATTGTCATAGAAATAATGTTCGAAATCAATAGAATTGAAAATTTCATTATCGTTACAACAATTCCCGACTTTCTCAAATCTAGAAAACAAGAATGTAAAATAATTCTAGGTTTTACGTATAAAGTCATAATTCACGCGTTTAACATACACGAGTTTCATTTAATAAGGTTACATTTTTATTTGTCGCAACGAATTTGTGTAAAAATATTGGGGTGGAACTTCCCCTACGATCGATCCATAGTAAATTTGCTCAACGAACGGGCTAGCTATATTAACCTATCGCATCTCGATATCGTAAAAAGTAACTTCAGAGAGTTTGAAGAACACCGATGCTCGATGATGAGAATGAGGGTGAAAATGAGATGGTGAGGGTAAGATCGAAAAGTAAGGGGTGGGTTGTGCCTCGATATGAAGCGAGTGAGACTCATGAGAGAGAAAGAGAGCGAGAGTATCAGCTATTGCACTCACGCTTCGCCGCCGGTGAAATGCTCGTCGCACAAATAGCGGCAGGAAATTGATTGATATTCAAAGCCCACGGGGTGGTTGCTTGGTTGGTTGGATGCTGGGAGCACGCGCTACCGGCTTACAGAGTGAAACCAGCGTACCGCCGACAAACCTCAGCCACAAGCTCAAAGTAAAAATCTCCTGGCATCGGCACGATTTTCGACTTTGCAGATCTCGTACAGGCTCGTGTATATTAAAGTAGCTCGACGGTGAATACCTGAAATCAGTAATGCAATTACTAAATTTTTCGAAATTTTTAAAAACGTTATAAATAAATGTACCTACAACTGTGCCGAAACCATTTGAAATGACAAAATCTTACGTTTCCGTAAGATTTGATGTAGAATAATCGAACAGTTTTGCTCGAGGTCTTGCTCCTACATAAAGCTATCTCCAGCTGGGAGAATACGGTAGCAGTAGTAAGGAAGGGAGAATTTCATCCCCCGTACCGGTGACACCCCCAACTCGTCCGAAAAAGCTATTCTCGATTCGTAATCCGTTTATACGCCAAGCCGTGCACGAGGAATATTGAAAAATTGAGAAGTCACTCCTCTGTTGATCCTGCACGTCTGGCAGTATGCCCGTGCTTACCTCAGAGCTGATCGTAATATATTACACGACGCGAGGCTTGTTCATTTTTCCCCTTGAAACAAATTGAAGACTTCTATTAGTTTTAGCACATTTTAATCGTAGGACGATCAAGGTTCGTACCTTATTTAAAACGAGCGATTCCAAATGAAAAATTGCATTAAAATATTTCTAAGCTAATAACGAATCTCGGGCGAGATTAAAGAAAAATTATGAATAAAGAGCTACGTGAGTCGGAAGTCTCCACCATTGCGAGATTTTTTTTCTTACATAATTTTCGACCAAATTAAAATATGAGTTTTGCTAATTCCAAAAGCTATAAAATCTGTTCATAACATTGGTAATAGTTTTAAAACGATTGCTTCAAACTCATCCTCAAAGCCTTGCTACCACTATTACATTTGTAATCATTTTGAAATACATGTTAAGGATCAAGTTCGGACGAGCGTAAAATAATTGTCGCGATAAAACCACAAATGCTTTTCGGCTCGCTCTTGCGTATTGAGAAAAGAAGCTTAAAAGGGTTGTTTCACCGTTTTGCCCGGGCCACGGGGGCGGGCTTGTAGCTTTTGAATAATTGAGCGTGCACCGGATTTGCGAGCATAGGGCACACTGTACCGTGCTGTATCCGTATCTATTACGTACGTCCATCGTTATGCAAAAGTGTGCGTCCCTCGCGCCCTCCGAACCCGACTACTCTCTCCTGTTCAGAATGGACCGATGAGGTTCCCGTATCGAGAACGTTAATATTTATAAATAATTGCACTGTGATTAGAAATATAATGTCGTCGAAGAAACAATTCCCATTCTCATTAAAATCCGAATTGAAGTGTAGAAACGACATTTTCCTAATTTTGTTCACTCGATTGCATTATTATGAAATTCAATTAATTATAAACTTTTTATTTGTTACTTATTTAATTACTTATTATCGAAACAATGTCGATTTCAAATTACAGCTCGAAATTTGGTTTACCAACGGCAGCAAAATTACGGGACAGGATTATTAACGAGAGAGCCAAGGGTTTCACCAAAATCTAGTCGACCAGCGAGCGCATGCTCTTCAACGTCTCAGTGGCATTCGGCGCCGGGATCGGGCGAAACGTCGTTTTTAACCCGCCAAGAAATCTGGGGTTCCGATATTTATCAAAAAAGAAGCGTAACTCCCACCTGGACCGAGTTAGGTGCTCAGCCCGATCTGAGGAATTCTTCGTGGGAACGCCAAGGTTCTCGTAGTACGAAGCAAAGTTCGCCGAATTCATTGTGGAATTCGGATTACTCCAAGAAACCATCGACGAACGTTGGACCTTCCTCGTGGAGCGACGTGGCTGTTGGTTATCAACAACAAAGACGGGGTTCACTTCAATTATGGCAATTTCTCGTTGCACTGTTGGACGACCCTGCCAATGCACCCTGCATTGCGTGGACCGGAAGGGGAATGGAGTTCAAGCTCATTGAACCCGAAGAGGTGAATCACTTGGGCTTTATTGTCTTTGAAAATTCAATCCTCAGTTTTGTGGGATCGAGCCATTTTACAAATCGCATAATTTCTTCTTTACATCCGGATTGCGTTGAAGAAAATATACTTTCTGTGAATTATCAAGTAGATATAAAAAATACATCGATTATTTTTTTATCGAAAGTTTTAATTGCGAAGACCGGCAGAAATATTGACGACTATTTCATTCTATACATATTAGAAAACGATAACTTTATTTATTTTCGAGTTGAAACTTTTATGTTTTCTAGATGTTAGGCATTGAGAGAAAAGGGCATGAAATGCTTGAACAATTTTCACAACAGTATCTCAGAATAAAATCGAAGATCCATGTGATTGAATTATTTGTAGTATTACTTTCTGTACAAAGTTTCAATTTGAAAAAAATTGATTTCATGTTCTAGGTTGCTCGTAGGTGGGGTGTCCAAAAAAACCGACCAGCCATGAACTACGATAAACTCAGTCGTTCCTTGAGGTATTACTACGAAAAAGGAATAATGCAAAAAGTTGCAGGCGAAAGATACGTATACAAATTCGTGTGCGATCCTGAAGCATTGTTCAACATGGCTTACGGTACGGGTGGTCCGACGATACCTGGTGAGACACAGACTAGTATTGCCAGAAGTCAAACCATTTCGGGCAAAAGCAATATTGGCGGTGATGTCACTGATGTTGGAAAACATACGGCCTCTGGATACAACGACGCTGTCCTTGCCATGTATTCTAATACGACCGCAGGTAACAGCATCTTGATAATCTTGTAGAATTACTAAATCAATATTTCATTGGAAGTATTTTTGGGAGTATAATTTACCTTTCAACAATGATTTTACACTTGGTGAAAAAATATAATAGTTTCCCGTTTTTATTACATTCAGCTTACACATCGCCAAGTCTTCACCATCATCTTCACCAATACCTCGGGACGAACGAGGGCTTCAAGACACCACCCAGTCGGTATCATTCCCACCATTCCCATCAGTACAACACTAATCATCACTATCATCATTCAGCTTCTGCATACACGGAGACTTTCCTAAATTACGGTCGCTTGTCCGGTCACGATTTACCGATGGACATCGGTAGAGGTCAAGAAATGTTGAGGCCAAGTTACATTCACGAATCCGAGAGCCACGATAGATCGAGAGACTCGTCATTGGCTTTCGATCCTGGACAACGATCCACTCAATTACCATCGACGAACGGCGCAATTCCACAACCTCAGATCATCGATGCAACGAGCACTTCGAAGATCGAGCAAGCTCCTTACACCTGCCTGGGCGTTGGTAGTTGTGTATGTTGAGAACCCTGTTGTATTATTTAGAATATATCGTTCGATCGAAGCCGATGGCCGATATGGATCAGGGGCTATGATTATTTTTTTCGCACTGGTCGTAATTTCTTGCATCAAGTATTATGTTTGATTCGTATTACCTCGATTCCGTATGCTCTAGATATCAAAGCACCTATTCGAAAAATCCTGAGCGATTTATTTTTCTCATTACCCTTGTGTCGTCCAAATGACGCCGATTCCGGCATAAAAAGATAATATCTCAAAAAAAATCTAGTACAGACCGTAAAATTGGCATCTTCGTTCAAATTCGATTGGAAAATGTTGGGAAAAACTTCGTTATTGACGAGAGATTTAACATTTTTCGAACAAAAAGTGCACGATAAAAGTCGAACTGTTATTAATTATATCAGACGAATAATTGTGTATAGAAATTCTTTATCGACTGTCCGCGTGCGACTCGAAGTGCCAAAAGAGCTGTTGTGATCGCGACGATCATTTTTTTGCCGTTAGAACCGATTTCTTAATTGCTTTTATCATTAATTATTATGTTGAAACTTCCTTAGAGTATTATAATTTATTATCTCGTATCTACGAATGAATGAGCGCATTGCGAAAATGAATGAGATACAATACATATAAGCATTGTTCTTCTCTTGTTCCATTGTTTGCATAAACAAGTGAATGCTTGTATGTAAAAATGAAACCGTGTATTTATGTAAAAAAAAAAACAAAACCTAAAGATATTATTTGTATAATTACTTTATGTTTTTTTCGATTAATTAATTTGCTAAACTAGACGATAAATGCTCAAACGTGACTGAGTGCGTGTCGGTGTTAGACATATGCGTGCAACGGACGATTAATTTACTTAAGGCTTAACGCAATTATCCGCAAAACACTGTTTAACAATGATTTCACGTTTCAGCAAAACAAACACATTTGGTAATTGTTCGAAAAGAGAAAGAAAACGTTCAAAGATGAAAGAAAAAAAATGAAAGACCAAATCACGTCATCGATGAGCAATTCTCTGTGGCGTTCATCGTTATTTATAATTTGCTTGCGGAATTCGAATATACCCACTTCATGATTCGATTTTTTTTTCACTCTATTACAGTTGTTGTCGCATTCTCCGCATCCTCGCCGCAAGTTATACGAGCGTGAGAAGGTCAACGACGAATTCGAAAACGGTGGGTGATGTAATATTACGTAGCATCGCAAAGATTGTAGCTATATGTACTGAGTTCATTTGGCGTATTTCCAGCAGTGACACAAGTCAGTTTATCGGTGTATTCGTATCATGTACTCGAATAGTTTCCATGTGTTAGATATTTCGTGAGTGCAATATCTTCAAAGTGTGGGTTATCGCCATCCCACTCTGTCTCTACCAGTCGTAGTCGCTCGGTAAATTCGAATTTCGCCGATAGTCAGTATTCGTCGTCGTTAAAGTTCGCATCGAAGATATCAGTGGCAAGTGAGTTTTACTCAATAAGTTTACGATCCCCAAAAATTTCAACGGTGCTAATTAATTTTCCTTTCTCATGGAAAAAACTTCTTTTTTTTTGTGTTGAATCGATTTTCGTGTTGACTCGAAAACAATGTTCATAAAATAACATTGATGTTAGTTTGTGAAATTTGATTCTTTGTTTTCCAAAATGCCGGTCTGATTTATATTTACAAAGAGTAACGATATGGGAAACATGCGATTGATCATAGAGGAAACATTGTGAACGGAATAAGAAGACTATAAGTAAATAATGTGAAAGTTTCTAATTTGCAGTGTTTTTCAATGTAGATACATAAAATTGAAAACGTTAAGGCAAAATATGATTAATCGTGACATTCGCTATTGTAAAACGAATCTACGAACAGAAATCAAACTTTGAGGGATTGCGCGCGAACCGGTACTTTCTATACATATGTAACATATTTTTTTTATAATAGTAAAACACGATGGACGAGAACGATTTAGAAAAACAGACCGAATCTATGGGATTTAAAGACAAGGAGAAGGCTTTGTACACGCTGAAGTGTTTGGAAGGCCGTGACATCACCTACCAGTTTCGAGCCATAACTCATTACTGCGCGAGAGCTAAAAAAATCCTCAAGATTACAAAAGACGAGAAGAAGACTAAAAATATTCGCGAGGCCATGGAAATCTTTGAGGAGTGGCTGCACGATTACAAGGACAATAATCGAGGAAAAACTAATTTGTCGTATTTGCGTATAGAGACCATCGAGGCGTTCAAGCCACTAGCTGAAAATTATTCTATTTCCGACGCTGACTTCTACAAGTGAGTTCAATAGAACTGCCATTCTTTAAATAATAAAATCATTCGTCATAAGAAAAGCGTTACTTTGATTATTTTCGACCAAATTATTCATGGACCAGTAATAATTATTTGCAACTTTTCAGGAGGTACAAGAAGGTCAATGGCGATTACAAAGCAATGCGCAATGAAAAAACTGAAGATGGAACGACCACTTGGGACATCGAGAGAAATAAAAGATTGAAAGCAATAATAAACAATATTGAAACGAATGATCTCGAATGGTACGAGACTGATGACGGCGAATGCAATGGGTATCCCTCGAAGGAACATCTTCGATGCATTGTTTTGGGCTACAGCCCAGATCCATCGAAATTGAAAGAACTCGTGCCTAAAATTTTGACAAATAACATATCGCATAAGAATGATGGAATGGATATTGACGAAGCGAAGATTCGAGGAACAAAAAGGAGTCGCGAATCTCCGTCCAGTAGCGACAGTGATGAGGATCAAGAGCCAGCGAAAAAAACACCGAAAAAATCTCCAGAACCGGAGAAACAGGAGGAAGGAAGTGGCCTCAGTTTTAAAGATAAAGAAAAAGCTTTGAAATCCATCGAATCTCTCGAAGGTCGAGACGTATTATATCAATATCACGCTCTAACTGGTCTTATCAAAAGAGCAGCCAGAGTAATATCATGCACGAAGAATGAGGAAAAAATCGAAAACATGAAAGCTGCTGTTGAGATTTTTGAAAATTGGGTAAGCGATTATAATGTTAATCAGCGCTCCAAAGAAAATTTTGGATACTTAGCACTGGACCTTGCGCAAGCTTTTAAACCGCTTGCTGAAAAATACGAACTAGAGATTCCTGAATTCTTGAGGTAAGGCTGAAAATTTTACCCTGTCGAATAACTCCTTGTATTATTTTTAGACTACTATATTATTGTTCATTCCATGTATTTGTCAATCAGTGCTTATGACCAAGTCGGCGGTGACTACAAGAAACTTCGATCGGTAAAAGTTTCCAACGAGGACACAACGTGGGACATTCGGAGAAATAAAGAGCTTCGCATAATCGTCGATGATATAAAAGATAAGCATAAACAATGGTTCGAAACTGACGAACCTCTGCGAGGCTTGCCTACGAAAGAACACACGGAGTGCATAATGTGGGGCTTTAGTCGGGAACCAGCGAAATTAAAGAAAACACTGACGTTGTTGAAAGAGAAATTGCAATAATGGATAGAATGAGAAAAATATTGATGCAGTGTACGTTAAGACATTATCCATGTATGTATTCATATAATTTTACATCATCAGCTGGGTTATCAAATAGAATTGATATCTCATATCATTTTTGTGAAACTACGTTTTTACAGGAATTGAGTTTTAATAAAGACAAGTTATGATTATCGTTTAGTATCATACCTCTATACTAGTGATATTGATGATGACGTTGATGATCATAATGACGGCGATGGTGACACACTGATGAATTCTCTACAAGTGTGAGAAATATAAATGCATTTTCCCATCTTGTTTACCTCCTCGGCATGCAAGTTTTCATTACGGGAGGACAAGGAAGACACCAATTAGTTTATAACATGTACGGAGGAAAAGAAATGAACCACCGTTTTTGTAACTGCAGCTGAAAATGGAGTTTCACATCGCACGGTGAACTGATATGCTGATAGAGATGAAATTTAACTCACTGATCACCGTCCGTAGTTACGAACGTGTACTTTTTTATCGCCCAAGGATAAAAAAGACTTCATATACATCGATAAATCCTGATACTAACACCACCCGTCGTGTTTGTCACTAAGCTCAAGAATTTCAAAATGGCGAGAACTGTCAAAGTATTTTAACAGCCCGCGGCGGTGCGTGTGTAACGTGCCGAGTGAAACGAACGTGAGATCGATAGTTTTTATTACTCTTGCAGGTCTCGCAATCCATCCCCTATTTCGAGGGTGACTGTCGCGCATTTTAGGTTAGGGTTAGTGACTCCTCGACACCCGGTTCGAACGTGGTGAATAAGTCGTATCCGCGTGCCAAATACAGTGATCCAAGTTTCATCGTTTGTTTGAGACAACACGAAGTTTAGCAAGCCTTGTGTCGCCCATGCTATTTTCATGGTCTCATTTACTCGTGGAAATCGGTGTCCAATAATATTACCAAAAACCATCTTTGACAGCACCCTGTCTCGACGAATTGTTCGAAAGACGTTTTTCTTGTTGTGTCCAATACTTATGGTGATTATAAGAAGAACGATAATTTTCGAATCACCATGAGTCACTCAAAAATAGAATTCCCTCTGTTTACAAGTTGTGCCTGACATTAACACACGAATGGTTTCAAACTTCAGTGAGCGATACTCGTGTTGTATTCACATAGCGTGAGTTGAATTCATTTTTATGTTACTAGCCTCTCGTTTCATCATAGAGATGGATGTTAACTGTCTGTTAGATTTATCATTAAAAACTATTTAACTACATTGTAAAGTTTTGAGATTTACGAGGCCAATTATTTTTGAGATTCCTTCGCACCTTTAGAGTTTTATAATTATGGTACACGAATCAATGGTTTCTCTAATTCAGAACGCAGAAAACAAAGGTCAGAATAACTGTCATGGCTAGAACAGATGATAAGTGAGAAATGTCTCAGACCGCGGATGCCGAGAGTGAAGCGGGTTCCATTTGCGATGAAGAACGTGTGAGAAAACTTTTTCAAGCATGCGACGGAGACGGCGATGGCTTCATCGATAGGTGAGTGCGAGAATAATTTCTCCTAGGAATAATATTTATCCTATAAATCCTATCTGTGAACAAATTTCAATGGATCTATATAGTACAGCTGTTCAAATATTATGTTGTCAGACTCTAACTTCCTGTCCGTGCGAATAAATGTCCATACACATGTCATTTATTCAAGGTAGAAGCCTGTCAGGGAATATGTGGATTCCATTTGTTTCTAAGGCACATTGAGGTTTTGAGAAAACAGCAAAATCATAAAATACATTTATTAGCTATAGCTTATAAGATTTTGCAGTCTCCAATATCTTGATGCGTCGTTGGAAATACTAAGTAGACAAATTTGGCATGGGAATAACGTTCAAATGAGAGGTTCACATTATTTCAATACAATGTGACGATCCCAGAAAATACAGAACGAACGAATTTTCGGATTTGGCTACAAACTTATTGTCCAATAACTTTCGTTATCGACTGAGTTCGTTCCTCATAGTCTTGAGGGAATGTGAAAACCAATCGATCGATAACAATATCCCCTTTAACTATCAATTTCATAGAAAGATTCATTGAGATTTTGAAATGATATAAAATCTTCTAAAAAGAATGTACGAATTCAGCAATTCGTAACATTTTAGAATCTACAAGACATTGATGCCCATAGAAAAAGCTGCGTAGGAAATATATTCGTTGTTATCACGTTTCCTTTCGATCACTGAAACTCAACGAAAATTATATGCCAAATCACCACGCCTGTTAATAATTCCTTTTTATTAATTCCTCTTGAAATATCCTCTTTGAAATATTTAATTCAAACGATAACGAATATTTATTTGATCGTTTTCCATTTCGTCTGTAGATAACAAATTCTGGTAAATCTAAATAAACTCTTTTCTGAGTGTAGTCGATGCGCCTCGCGAAATGGAATTCGTTTTTTTTCCACCGCTCTCTTTCTGTACAGATTTTAAACGCCTTTTGATAATTAATTCCACTATTTGAATGCGAGAACGCGCTGCCTAGCCGGTTTGCCGCGAATTAATAACTCGGAACAAATTCTTTTCTTTCCCTTCTCAAAGGCTCGCGTTGAATAAACTTCAGATAATTACCTACCATCACGCCAACTTTAAATAGTATACTATATTTTTTCTGTCTCGCCTGCAGAAAATCTAGGCACCGGAAAAATCACGAAAGGTAGAAAATTAACAACAAGGAAGAATCGTGAAATCGTGCGAGCCTTACATATTCCATGAATGAGAGCGGAAATAACCTATCCTCATAAATTACTTACCAACCCCTATTTAACGTTTTTCATCCCTTTTTCTTTTAGTTTTAATCTCGTTGCAAAAAAATGTAATTTCTTGCAGTTAAATCATTTGAATTCACTGTCTGTAAATATATATAAAAACTTTCACCCCGATAGTTGTAAATTCGTGAAAGTTACATTAATCACCCTTTTTCAAGATACTCAATTTTATAAGTCCTTAACCATTTGATTGTTTCTTAGCCCCATTCTATAAAAAATTGCTATTCAACGATATTTGTGAATTTACCAAAATTAAAGGGACCATAAATACTTATTATTTGAAAAATAAAATATCTTTCAAGATCCAAAATCTGTAAATGATTTTGATGTTAAGTTCAGGAAACAAAGGGGGCTTTATTGCAGACATTTGTCAGAAGTTATCTCAACGACGTACCAAAACAAGAGAAAATATTATAAGAAAAAAAAATGAAAAACGCAACTGCATAAACGACTAATTGGTACAATCCGCTAAAAGCCTCCTCGCTTCGACTATCAGCCATTCACTTCTTGGCTCTTTTTGTTAGTACTTTTTTCCTTCTTCCTTCTCTCTTTCTCTCTAGTTGCTTCTGCTCCGCATCTCTTTATATGCCTGCTTGGTCCTCTCGTGCTCACTGGTAACGCTCATGCGTGCACGCGTTTCCACATGCCTCGCTATTGACTTTGGAAGAAAGAGCCAATCCGGACGAGAGTCAGAAAGAGAACATGAACTAGCACCATTCCTTGTACACTCTGCATCCCTCATTGTTCATTCTAATTTCTTTGTTCTCGGCAAGGGGATGAAATTCACAAAATTCTCAAGATTAAAGTACGCAGGGATAAAATAAAATGTTTACACTAATGATATAAACATAAATATCCATAATTGAAAAATTCAAAACGTAATCAATCCAAGAAATTTATTAACCTTGTGGCCATAATAATTGGAAACTATAACTATTATTCTTGGTATGATAAAAAGAAGGTAAATTCCACAAGATGGACAACTACTAAAAGATAGATCAATAAAATTGGATAAAGTTTCATCCTCGGAATTCAATCCTCCCTGTAGTTCAAGAATTGTTAAATGCTGATATACTCTTCTGATCTGGAATAAATTGTGCTGACAAGATTTTTATTGACGTGACTTTCCTTTTTTCTCATTCTCTCTTTCTCTCCCCCCCCCCCTCTCTCTCTCTCTCTCTCTCTCTCTTTCTCTCTCTCTCTTTCTCTCTCTCTCTCTCTGTATCGTTAAATGTTCAAACTGCGAAAAAGGTAGTGCGCACGCGAAAAGATGCCGCGAGGGCACGGGAGAATGTACAGAAGGGCCAAAGAGTTAAGGGTGTAAAGAATGAGCTTGAAGAAGGAACGTATACTCCAGGGAGTGCTTTGAGCGAAGCCGCCTCCAGTTTTCTCTCTTTCTCTCTCTCTCTCTCTCTCTCTCTCTCTCTCTCTCCCTTTATCTGTAGAAGTATAACGAATCCAGCTGTTTAAGGTCTCTTGAAAACCGTTCTTCGCTGCTTTCCAACCCTTTCGAGCACCAGCCACTATGTCCGGAAGGGAAAAAACAGAACGAGGGGCTGGCGGGCATTTACAGTATCCTCGACTGAGCTTCACGGTTCTCCCAACTTCATGTATTTTTCTTGCATATCCTTCCTCTTCATTTAGTCCAGAGGTTGTTCTTGCGATACTCACGAGTCGAATGCCACTCTATTTATAATTTCGACACGTTAAAACGGAGAAAATATGATTTATAATTAATTAAAGTGTCGGCAAACTTTATAAAGTCAATCTATAAAACAAAAACATGCCTATCGTACTTTTCAAAATTGCCCGTTCCTATTTATAAACCCTACGAAAATATTGAAAGTCGGTCGTTCGGTCGAATTTTGTGTCGGTCGACATTTAATCGTAATTGTCGACCGACAATTACGACGAATCAATCGTAAGAGCTACTTTTTATCTGCTAACATAATTAAATAAGATAAATTTACAGCATATAAATATATTCCAAAGTGTACATATTTTCCCAGCCCTTGAGATAAAAATATTACAAATACCTATCTTTAATTTAATCACAAATTTACCGATCAATTTTTTTCATTTCGACGCTGATTATAAAAAATTACTCTAATTTTCTCACACGCCTATTAGTTTCACAGTTTTGTATAAAAATAATTGAGCGAAGCTCCATAACGATACGTTACTAAAAAAAAATTGTAATATCGAATATTCGTTTTACCTCGTTTACTTTACGGCTTCCAAATTGTTCTCAAAACTAGTTAAACCGTCTGGATTCATTTTCCGATTTAACCCGGTTCATGAACCCCGGTCAATAACACACACAGCAAGCTTCACGTCCATGAGTAATTAAAATGCGAAATGTGAATACGTCGTTCGTGCGAATACTCGTCGCTGGTCGGAAAGTTTACAGTTATGTGTGATTTCACATATCCCGGTAGACCCTTGTAGTCCGGCACTCGTATGTCGAAACACGACGGCGACGCCGAGAGCTTATGCATGAATTACGTCCTCCTCCTCTTCCTCGACATCGTCGATCACGACGAGTCGCGGGGCTGGATTTTTAATGACCATTCAGGGGCAGCCAGAACGTACTCGGTCCTCTTAAAAAACATATATATATATATTCTTCTTCCTCTTCCATTCCCCCGTGATTCTTTGGTTTATGCTCGAGGTTCTTTCTCATCTCGATTTTTACCATGTAATCCTCGCGTTATTTTTTGCAATTTTTTTTTCTGTCTGACCGTTCGACGGTTTTTAATAATTGTCGTCGACAATGAGAGAGTTCTATTGTTTGTTAAGCTACTGGGGTAAATTGTATTTACGAGGTGGTACAGTTATCGTTGGCTATCAACGAAAGTTTTATGATAATGTAAAATGTACAACTACGTTTTAATTAATTTCATTTATAAACCGTTTTTTTGTATTTCACAGCCAGGACTTGTTGACGGTGTGCCGAGAGCTCAATCTCGAGAATTCGGTCGAGGAACTGATGCGAGAACTCGGTGCTGACGAGCACGGTCGAATTTCCTATCAGGAGTTCCTTAGACGCAGGCTAGCATTGAGACCGGAAATCGAGGCTCTCAGATCCGGCAAACACGCCTCGAGCCCGCATCACACTCACACTCCGGAGTACCTTCCTACTAGTAGCGATAATAGTCTCGGTACGTAGTCTATGCACACAGATTATAGCACCTTAATTGTGGATAGAAGAAATGGTCTACTTGTTTCAAGATCAGGTGAGAAACTTCGAATATCCGCTAAATTTTGTAAACTAATTATTTAACGATCTTTCATGAAAAATGTGAGGATCCCGTAATGAGTTTCATACTTGAGCTTGAAAGCAGTTTTTTAAATGATACGATATAATTTGTAATACAATGAAAAGAAGTAAATATCCTTGTCGAATCATTATTCATTGAATCGATTGTTGATCGACCGAGTTTAAAGGAACGAATTTTATGACTTTGTTTCTCATTCAGGCACTTTATCTGGACGTCATGAGAGTTGGGAATTCGACAGTGGCGCCCGTGATCTATCGCCGGAGCCACACACACTCCAGAAACTCGTCGAGGCTGCGGCAGGTGGAACTGGAAATATGCTAGATCTTGCTAACAAGGTAAGATTCATTTAACACAAACATTGAGACGATCTGCGATATTCGCGAGTCTCGATTTTCCATGGGAACTAAAACTAGAAAACAATTGACAACGAGAGACGACTAGCGACGAAAGTTCCAACTAAATTAGTACAAAATTACCCCACTAGGTGATACCGTATCGTATACAAAAAACGCCCGTAGGTTTTAAATATTTTACAGAAAGAAGAAAGACCTGCGATGTGTGAAATTGTATATCTTAAATCTTCCGAACTTCTTTTCCTTCTTAAATATTCTCCGATCTCGGAGTATAATTGCCAAAAAAAAAATGTTGAAAACAGTCGCTAGGTCACGTTCCGTTAAGGTAACACCTTTTATTTTCCTTTCTCATTCTTCGATTTATGACCCCGTTTGTTTTACATCAGGCTGTTGCAGTAACTCGTTCGTACTCAGCCACATCGTTTTGTTTTTACACTTTTCCTCGTTTCTCGACTCCCATCGTCGTCTCGCTCTTTCTCTCTCTCCCTCTCGTTCTGTTTCTTTTCTCAATATGCTTAACAGGCGCAGTCTGTTTACCCCACTACTGTATTTACGAGCACATATTCTTCGTTTTCCGAGTGCTCCATTTCGCTCATTCGCATCCCCTCTCGCGCCCTCGCGATGCTGATCTTACTTGGTCTTGCCCTGTATCGTCTACGGAATTTCATCGGCGTGCTTATCTCATCCCCCTTTTGCCAGCTTCGTCGAGACGGATTCCTGAGAGCACCGAGAGAACGTTGGCTCGCACCAGTGCCGAGAATCGTGGATACCTCCGCGACGGCGCCACGTCGTGTCGTCCGTCGTAACCACAATTTTCCCTTCCGTCGATGTTGAAATGAGTTTTTGAACTGCTACCCTAACATCTACTACCCTTGTCACACTAAATCAATATGTGAATAAATAGAAGAAAAAAATGGGCATCAAATCGTCCAACGGTCTGCAACCATCTCTTTTTCTTCATTCGCCCTACAACCTCAACTCGGAGTTCCCTGGCTTCTTAAAAAGGACATGCTATCGAAACTTCGTGATATTTTTATCGAAATGCTCGAAATAGTTTCAAGTAGGGTAGCAACTGAGTCAGACGAACCGAGCCGAGAGGTACTAAATTCGAAAATCGATTACACGTACATATTATTCATTCAAACACTCGCCGATTATTTGTATTATGCTTTTAACGAGTTACCAACTCCAGCGTATTATTTTATATTTGTTACATGTTAAATAATGCCGGATACGCTTTCTGCTTCTTAGAGAAATTTACAGAGCTAATGTATACGGATGAAGACAATTGCAAGGAAGAAACATGCGTTTCTCGCGTTATCTCGGCCGCCTTCGGTAACTCCCGATTGCTGCGAATCGCACGAGAAAGAGCACGGCACAGTGATAGGGATAACGCATGGTATTATTTCACTCGGCGTTGGGAGTTGCTCCAAGTGATCAGTCCATGGTCGACCGCGGTTCCGTGCACGTTGAGCTCGAGACGTAACTTCTTCGATCCGACACTAAAATCGTAACGTTTATCCACGAAGCACCACGTGTTTATTAAAAAATTATATATATATTTCTAGTCGTTTTACATAAAACGAAACGCTTGCGAGCTATATCTCGGTCGAGAGGAGTAAAATTAATGAATTTATAATGAATAAGCGTGTAATATGAAGTAAAGTAAACAGACGTACTCGTTAAAAATTTACAAATATTATCCTGATGCTAAAGTGACGTTAAATATATTTCATAAAATGAAAATAATTATACTACAGGATGCAATATATCCAGCGTGACATTCGAATAACTACAGCCGCGAAAAACTCTAGCACCGATTAATGTAATTAAGCCTCAGGAAAATTCTTGTACCAGTACGTGCGACGTTGGCAAAGTTTAACAGTGAATTTTACCTACAAATTCGTTTTCTCGCACTACAGTTCCATTACAAAAACGTTTCTTCAAGTCTCAATTTCTCGTTGAATTTCTTTGAAATCATTGATCTTTTGGACAAACGGAAGAAGGGTAAACATTCTCTAATAATTCTGAAGTTTACCCTTCTTAGTTTCTCGTCCTAAATACTAATCCTGTCGCAAAAGTTAACGATGGGTAAATGCCAGTATCATACAGTCTGTCAGAGTGGCTTTGCCGGTACGTCACATCCCCTTAAAGATATGTTTGTGAAATCCAACCCTCGGTCAATAGGAAAAAAAAAAATTCGTTGATATCGCATCGATGAAACTTAATATCTCAGCTCAATTGTTCAATAAAATTTTAACAAGTCAAAATTTTCAGAACTTTACAACAAGTTTGTCTCAGTATGTATTATACGATTTTATTTAAAGTCAAGTGGTATAAGTTTATATATAATTTCTGTAAACAAAAAATCAGTCTGAACACTAAATTATTATCCACGTGGAAAAATATAAAGCATTGATGGGATTAGTGCTTTATTCACTTTTCCAGCTATCTCGAACAATGGAATAGTCCATGCAAATAATCCATGCGAATGCTCTTTGAGCAAGTTCGAAAACGTTCTATCGGGATACGCACCTTCGCTTCTGGGAAATCGATGCGATTCATTTAATTTTCATTTGACGATATCGACCGGCGCCAGACTCATACTCGGTCTATCTGGCAATCCTTTCGATTCCAGTCCTCGTGTCCGCCCGTCCCTTCATTCTCGTTTGTTCATCCATCCAAACGTCCGCGTGTCTCTTCGTTGACGTCTGACTATAGCCGTATCTCTACCACTAGACCCAGACATTTGCCAGTAATCTTTCCACTTATATAAAAATCTTTCGCTCCGTCGAGTTCGATCCACCCTCGTTAAACGTGTTATACCGACTTGTCGCCCTAATCTCGTTAACGTAGGCCGACTTTGCAAAAGCTTTCTAACATTCAATTCGGTCTTGCATTCTTTTATTGACGCTTTACATTTTGTTGGTGCTTCATCAGGTTGATAGCAAGTGAAATGTATTTTCATCGAAATTTAGCAGTACCCCTGTCACTCCTAACGCTCGGCCAAAATTGCCGTGAAATAGGTAGCAAATAGAAATCCGGAGATAGGTTTATAATATTATATTCTATTTTTGATATATATTTTTTTTTTCATTGCTTCATTTATGCTAGGTGGTAAATTTAAAGTGGAAAATTGTTAATGTTAAAAAGTTAAAAGTTTCAATTTAAAAGTAAAATAAACAATTATTTTACAGTGAAACAGTTAAACTATTTTTTGTCCCGTAAAGCATATTCATCGTTATAGACTAAATCATGGGTTACTAGGAGTTATCCACCATCTATTCCAGCAACAAAAACTTTTTAGTATCATGTTTAAAAAAAACGCTTTTCTTCAAATAAGTAACTTTACAACATTTTCAAAACGACAGCTAGAATATGTTCGTGGTATCCTATTTAAGAGTAAAGCAGGCCTTCTTTTGTAGCCAGACAAACTGCATGGGTGTGCCAGTCCCTTGCGGCGATTAATCGACCTGTCTTATTAAAAAGACGAAAGAAAGAAAGAACTGTGCATTTACAGTTAAAAACGAACGATAAAAATCGGTCGAAAGCAAAATCGTCGAACGACACGCAAACCGAACGTTACATTAGCGCTCATGAATGTATGAAAAAGAAAGACCCTCAAGGTTGAGAATTAACGGTTCCTCTGGTTATATTTTTGGCCCGTACTTCATTCGTATCTTCAATTCTGTTTCTTTTGGTCGTCCGCAGTTCTGTCGAGTCCTCCTAAATACTTTTGAAACAATTCCCAGTTTTTTTCCACTTAAACGGTCTCCTAATAGGGAAATTTAAAAAGAAATTAATTACCAAACTTATATTCAGCATCAAATTAAAGATTAATGTTAAAAATTAATAGTATGGTCCGAGTATAATAAGGTTGAAGAATACGTTAAAGAAGCAGCTGAGAAATATTCCAAGAACGACGAGAGAAAAACTAAAGTCGCGTGGTTGTAGCTCGCTCGGCATTACAAAATAAGATCTCCGCACGATCAACGAGTTCATAAGTACGTGTGGGCGATGCTCGAATAAATCGAGCCGCTATAAATATTATCGAGTCATCGCGTAACGAATGAGAAGTAAGGACAGAAACTTGAGTTTGCCGTTGGTCCGATGGATGCAAAATGCACCATCGCATTTGCACCAAGAACGTCATACGATTGTGAATGCTCGAGAAGGCAACAACCGAAGCGAATTGACGACAGCGAGAACTGGATCTAAAAGAAAAAAGAAATATCGTTTCAAGAGCGGGAAATAATCAGAGAATTGTCGGCAATTTCTCAAAGATTTTCTTATTAAATTTTCAATATCATTATTGAAATTCAAATATAATCGTGGAATTTGAAAAAATAATTAGGAATATGAGAATTAAAAAACGATACGTTGGAATGTAAGTTTAGGTACGAAGGCTGGTCGAATTCGTTTGGAATACTTCATCCATAAAAGCTGCAGTCACGTCACGGTGGCATCAAATGGAATCGTTAACGAGCTTACTCTCACATTGCTCTTCCGACACTTTGGCGTGTGCGATATTCTCACCAGCGACGAACCTTCGTAAGTGTAACTCGACGGTGAAGTCGCTACGCTCGTTTGGACGCCGGGTTTTGTCCCACGGACGAGCCACGTGAAACTACGTCGCAGCGCCCGCAGGCCAGTTCGTTGTCACGGATCGCAAACTAGGAGTCGTATCCGAATCACTAACGAAGGGTTAACGACCAAACGCAATGCCGAGTCTCTTCAGCCACGGCCTTTTCAAGCTCGCTACCCTCTATTTCTTCCTAACGGCGCATTTATATTCAGTTTCATTGTAGTTACGTCGCTCGTTGATGTGGGCGGATCGAGCTGTATTAAATATCAAACCTTTTATAACCCACCGATACGAATTTATGTCTGGGATTTAACGAAATCGGTTCGATCTGCGAAAGAGAAATTTCCGCAACGACTTTTATAAATCGTCCACGGTTCAAAAACTTTTTTAAGGTTTTCTGGATCCTCGAATGAATTTTCCAATAGCGCCAGGGATCGAAGATCCGTATTTCTTAGTTTGTGAATTTCTTAGTTTTGACCAGTGGGGTATTTCTCATTAGGGTTGAGCTGCACGCGTTAGTGCAGAAACGAAAAATCATATATCAACAAAGTGGAGGGTTTGACGATTGCAGTGAATAATGGCAGCACGCCCCCTATTGATTGTTATGTGGAGCGTTGCAACCATCAGCTTCTACAGGAGCAGAGAGAAAAACGTAATCATCGACAACATCGTCAACAGCCTCAACTGCGAGACGTCGTAACGAGCCATTCGCGAGAAATCATCGCGAAAGAAATTCTCGAGACTCCGACGTTTCGTAACGATCTGGTGTACGTTCATTGTGCGACTACCGAGGACGAACTCGAGGATGAGGACGAAGAGACCGATGTTCCAAGATCGATGGTATCCAGGTCTTGGCTCTGCTGTTCCGGTGACCTAAACACAGCTGATCGAGATGTTCCCATCGAAATTGGAAATGACTCGAACTCTGAGCAAAACGTGAGTCTTGTTGGAGGGATTAATTTTACACGAACTGCTGGTTAACGTAGCTCGCTGTCTCATAACGGAGAACTATGCCAGTCCGTGAAAACTCCCAGGAATCCGTCGGTTTCTTAAACTATTACTCGGGGTAAAATTTGAGTGGAGACCAAATATTCAGCATTCGAATCAATTCCATCGAGGGACTGAAATTTTATTTTGGCATAGTTCAAATATTCTACAATATCCATGAAACTAGAAGCCTACGATATCCATGAAGAAATCTATATGGGGCTAACATTGCTCATACGCCTGTTCAAATACCATAAGCTTTTTAATAAGCTTGAGCATAGTCTTATAAATATTGCTTTGCACTGCATTTAGGGTAATCGCGTGGAATCACACCATGATGACACTTTTAATAGATTGAAAGATTTAATGGTGATTATGGTAATTCAATGGTTAAACAAAAAATCATAACAATGAATACCGAATTGTCTACGATTTTGGACCACAAGTTGGTACCATCTCGGGGCACGTTCCAACATTGCAATGAGGTGTAGCCATGACGCAGGGGCTTCCATCCGGACAAGGAGGTGCATCTTGACAGGATTTGCCTGGAAGATGCATGTACTCGCCCTGGGCTTTTACCAGCATTGAAAATCCAACCAGTATAATAGCGATGCTCATGACAAAACGCATGATGATTTGATTTTCTTTGCAATCTCTGGAACTAAAGCAAACCACAGCTATTAATTCGCAATACGCAGCAGTGAAAATATAGCAGAATAGTTTTAAAGCACATGCATGCTGGACGAAGTGACTTTTGATCATTTATTCCAACATGCAATGATACAACGATGACTCGTAGAGATTTGTCGTAAACAAGGCAAATAAGCAATGTGAAATTGATGTCAAAACGGACTTCTAAGGACACTTTATGTTCGATATTAAAAGTATAATTTTTATTTGAAGATCATGGTACATTTTGCATCCGGAAGTCGCTTCTATCACTCATATATTCATGTTCATGACGTATATTACATAAAACTGTTAAGAAGAAAGTGAACAAATAAAATGGACCCCGAATAAAAGACGGTTCGAATAATATCGAGAAAAAATTGTATCAAAATCAATTTACAGCAATATTGATGACGTTTATACTCATAACTCAAAAATCATCTTTTTCTTTCCAGCAACTTATCAATAATGAATATTTCCAAGAAAATTCAAACTTCTATTTTGTATGATATTTCATTTTCAGCCCTTAATTTTTCTACTGTATTTAATATCGCTCACCTTTAAAATTCTCAGCTGACAATAGCCGGCACTATGACAGAGACTGGTAGTCGAGCTTGGAAGATCGTATTTCTCTCAAAAACGTCTCGTGAATGAAGTCTCTCAGCAACGTCTCGGGTTTCTTATTGAATCATCTTGCGATGCACACTTCCTCTTCCATGCATTCATAATATCACATAAAACCGCATGACCGACCGACACGGTCTGTTGCTCCAGACGAAGGACATGGCAATATTGTTACGACTGCTCTAATGACCGTCTATTTTTCATTGACATGAAATATCGTATGGTATGCGTGTAAAATTTCCGGAACAAATGCACACGGTGCGATATTGAAAATGTGTTTTTCACGCGGATACGCGATAAGAACAATTATTTTCTGTCGCTTAACCAAGCGTTATCATTGAAACATCGTGCAAATACTTCACACGATTATTCGACAAATTATATGTGCAATACACGCAATCGAAAAATTCCAGGAAACATATTTACCAATTATAGCTGTGGATTGTAATCAATTCTCATTACTCCGAACTAGGAATAAAGTTGTACTCAAAACTTTTATCACGATTGAACGTAGTCACTCATCTACTAATTTTAATCAATCGCATTCTTATTTATTATTATAAGCATTCTCCATTTTAATTTGCTTTTTCATAGGTGCAGAATAATCATAATGAAAATAAAGATAATCAAAATTGTAACACCAATGTGACGGTTGTTATTTGTCGTTTATTAAACAATTTTAGATCTTTTACAAGATACGGCGATAAATAATAATCATTTATAATAGTTTCGTAACATTTATTAACGCTTTGGACTCGAGGCACTTTGCTTGCCAATTTTGACAAAGTGGTGAGCGAGTCACCTTTTGAGTGCACAGGGTGAATACTTTCCAAGATTATATCGCACTAGTAAATCAACAAAGGCAAATTTAAAAAACTTCTCTTTTTTCAAAAAATTGCTTTCAGTTGCACGCAGCTGCTCTTTCGTCACTAAGATCCGAAGTGGCTGAGCTGAATTCGAGGCTTCTCGTTGCAACGAGAGCTAAGGAAGCCGCTGATGCAGCTTTAATGAGGTCTGAGACACATGCGGCGAGAGCCGAACAACGAGCCGAAACGCAAGCACTACGACACGAGGAAAGACTGACCGAGCTTCATTCTGTTATTGCCGAACTAGGCAGACAACTTGAAAGACATCGAGCTACTGTAATTACCGAGGAGGATGAATCCGGTGAGCCGATCACGTTTATTCCGTTTCGACGAGTCTAGTTAGTTCTTCAAAGACTTGCTTCTGATAAAGTTAAAGAGTTCCAATCCAAACTTTCATCTGGCTCACATATCAAAATTAAAAGAGTTTTCTTCAGGAAGAAATAGCTTTCACTATGAACATTTGAAAAATAAAGAAAACTATGAAGAACTAATCCTTGAGTTATAAAAAGTTAAGGGTCGGGTACAAGTTCGCCGAACAAAACTTTTATAAAACGAACTACAAAACTGAGAGGTTTTGCGAAAATCAGCGTTTTTTTTTTGTTAATATTTTGAGTTTGCCTTTGTCGTTTGTTACAGAAGTCGAAACGAGTCGAGACGCTGAGGGCTCGATCACGAATCCTGTCGAAGAGAGCGAAGCTGGTGGAGACATTCAGGGCGACGGTGATCGCACACTGGGTGATGTCGACTCGAGTTGTTGCGAGGAAATCGACACTAGACCGAATGAGGTAAAAAGTATTCATTTTGTTTATCAAGCATACGACCGATTTCGGTAATAACGATTTGCAACTCATTCTCTTTGCAACGCTTCACTATTACAGAACGAAGGAGAACAATTAGACAGTCCCGCTGCACTTCCAACTCCCGAGCCAACTCAAAAAGCAGTCTCCTGCCAAAGTGTTGCGGTGGCATCGCTTCAAGAAGAGGTAAATGCTCTAAGGGCGGAAATTGCAACACTTCATTCGCAACTAGCGCAATTCAGAAGTCATGGTCAAAATAGCAATCATGGTCACCTCACGAGCAGCGATTCTCCAAGGCGAGATCACAGGGTGAGAACAAATCATGCAAAAAAACATTCAGGATAATAAAATCCATGAATCGAGTTACGAGTATTTGTTTCTCTCCGTCTCTACGAAACAGACGCGAGGTAACGTGAGCTCGCCGGAACCCCTGACAGCCCCGTGTTCACCACTTTTACCACCTCTGCAAACGCCAATGTCGAAAATGGCTTCGAGGGAAGAAACACCGATTTTGAAAATGGCCGAGCGAGTCAAATTAAAAAGAACCGACGAGAGACACATCACCGGACCGGACATAACTAATCTTGGGGTGGGTAGACGATAAATAAGAATTATTCGTAGCGACATTTACAGCACAATGCACTAATTAAATTCGTGTGAAATTTTAGATAAGAGAATAAATTTTCAAACTTTTATATACCACATGACATTGATATTTGCTAAACTTTGTGTTAAGAGGACGTCATCTTGATGTTGAAAACAAGTTTCGCAGAATTTTTATATCGCAGTAATTCAGAGTGCAATAATACTAAATTTCGATCAAATCCAGAGGGAACACTTTAACTAGCCAAGAAAAAAGAAAAATAAACTGAAAAACAATATCGCAATATTGCTATATCTTAATGTTCAATTTTTCAATTTTCCTGTCACAATTACCCTAACTAATCCTACCAACGATCGATAAACTAAATGATTCCTGCATTAGGTGTGCTCGACCATGGTTGCCGAACATCTTGTCTCCGACTTGCTGGAACAGTCTAATCTTCAAGAGCTCAATGGCTCGGAGAAACAGTTCGAAGTGGAAACTGAGAGATTGAACAGCAGACTGGAGCATGCACGTGCTAGCAATGCTGTGCTTGCTCTCACTCTTCAAGAGAGCAAAGCTCAATGCGATAGGTGAGCTCGCTAATTTTTCATGATTGATGTTTTTTTATAAACAAAATGTTTAATCTACAAAGTTTTCCCGCTTTCTATTTTTCTTTTCAATCAGATTGATCTTACTAGTCGGCAAGTACGAATCCAATGCGACCGCCCTTCGTCTCGCCCTTTCCTTTAGCGACCGTGCCATTGAGGCTTACGACGTCTTAGTAGCCATTCTCGAAACGGAAATAGCTCTTTCGACCGATAGAAATAATATCACAATCGACAATCGACGCACAGCCGAAAATGTTGCCCATCACGTTCTTAATAGACTGGAAAATGATTGCACAGCTTTGGGTGCACCGTGGGAAGACAGTATGATCTTATCTGATGAGTGAGTTTACAGTTTTATCAAATAATATATTCGCTCAAGTAAAATTCTTAAAAATTCGAAGACTCGAATATTATCATTACCGAAATCTTAAAAATGTAAATTTCGACCCCATCAAATAAGAGAATCAGTGAAGACCAAATGTCGATCTATGTTTTCACACAGTTCTGAAGTGTCTTGGTCGGTAGAGGATGAGCAAAGATTACGGAGGCATATAAGCAAACTGAAAGGCGACCGATCCTTGGTAAGATCTACAGCTGTAGAGCTCGAAAGTGTTCATGTCGAACCTTTGAACTCGAAGAACACTATTTCCCTTGCCGAAGCTAGAAAATTGGATCTCGAGACTGCTGTTCTCATGCAGGTACGTTTCATGTTTCAAAGAAAAAGGGGTAAAAGCGTAAACATATCTTGCAACCATCTATACTTTTTCGATGTATCGGGAAACAGACACTATCTTATTAACATTATTAATTCACTAAATATTTAATCAATATTTATCATAATTTACAGAGCTATATTTTCAAGAATTTAAAAAATATATTCTGTATCACAGGAATTAATGGCAATGCGTGAGGACAAAGCGGAACTTAGAGCTCGAGTGTTCTTGCTAGAGAAAGAGCGTGCTACCATAGATCTGAAACTAAATGCCCGAGAAACACAAATCGCGGCACAACATGCGGCGATTCAACATCTCCAAGGACAATTAAGTGATACCGAGGCCATGCTGGCAATGACCTCCAATAGGGTAAATATTTTGAACAGTCCCTTGGATATCTCCTAACAGTCAAAAATTAACAATCTTTTAGTTACATAGTAAGGGTGTTAATGAATCCGAAAATGATAAGCGATCATTGTTCAACCAATTTGCTAAATAGTGACGGATTTTTTGTTTCGTTAACAGGATCGAGGAATTAGTGACAATGAGAGCGAAGGTATCGAATCAGAGTTGATCGAAGCACTGGGTAGAGAAGCCAGACTGAAAGAACGTCTACAGGAATTAGTCTCCACATTGGATAAAGTAACGAGAAATTCAGAGCTCAGGCATCAACAATCCGCTGAACTCGTTAACGACTTGAAAATGGCCAATGGGTAAGATATGATTGTTTAAAACAATGTGATAGTTGTTTGCTCTAAATAAATACGAAATTTATACCTAATCGTCCTTAACTCTAGAGTGGTCGTCTTGCGTTACTTCGACGCATTACTTTTTAGAGCGCAACTACTGTAGAGTTAATCGCTCTTTTTATATTTATGCTTCCAGAGCTCTTGTTCAATCTCTAGAAAAATCAAAGAAGAAGTACCAATCGAGGCTGAAAAAACTGGAGCATCAGATGCTAGGAATGTTGGAACGACATGCCTCGCAGGTAAAACAAAATTAAATTCAAATCGAAGGCTATTTGTTTTAACAGATAAAATTTATTTGTTACTCTTTTATACAACTTTATTGTTCTACAGTATATATAAATTTGCAAACATGATTTTAAGTCTTATCGATCTCTCGTCTCCTTCGCAATTCTTCTTCAACCAGTTTGTCAAGACCTCCTAGCGGTTTGTAATAGCTATGAACTGTTTGGGCTCCTGCGAATGTAAAGAGCAATGCTCCGGCCCAGAATCCGAGATATCGGGTCCATGAAATCCCAACCGGCATTTTGTAGCATGAAATCAAATGACCACAAAATTTGTATTGATGCGTTCAACGATCAGCCGGATGCCTTTATTGCTTCTTGTTCTTCAAGCAATATTTTGTCAACGATCTCTTCGACTTGACGCCGTTTGTACGTTCTGTAGAAGTTAACCTCTCCAACCTTCCAGTTTATCATAGAGAACTCGACAACGGCGCCGAATATAAAAAATGCAGGGAAAAATCGGCAAATACCGAAAATATCAGCACCAGGCCACTTTCGGAGAAATTTTCTCAACTTTTTGCTCTGCAGAAACATCTGTCGAATAGGTTTTGATCAACGGAATCCGAAAGACCGACGATAATGATCAATGTCGAAGGCGGCCATTTTACCCGAACACATAACCTCATACGTGAGGCGCATGAGCGCAAGGCCCCCCCCCCCCCCATTAGCGTCCCGAATTATCTTCATCACTATTATAGTATCTCGGATCTTCGTATATATTATAGTAGATTAATAAATAGTCGACGTTGCTGTCACAAAATTTTGTTTCGTCGATTGTCAAAAATTAGAACAGGGTACATATTAGAAGTTATTATTTTTGTTTGCAAATGAGAATGTCGAAGGAGATGCGGCTTCAGCCATTGCTAATACGCACACCCTTCAGTTTTAACTGGGCGATTTAACTACACAGTTAGAACTGAACAGGTAAATCATAAATGGATGCTTCAAGAACGAACGATTTAGCTGTTCAACTCGGACTATACAATTAAAACTGGAGGTGTGTGGCCCGTATCAGTCTCGCGAAATCGTAACTGGACCGTGCACAACCCATATCAACACGCTACATACGCCACACACTCACACATACCACATATCATGTGGCCTGCACACCAATCATACATACAGCCAGTGGCTGTTCAATGTATGTGTCGCATATTGGTGCATTGGATGCCTATGTATGATATATTCATGTGTTCATGCATGTGTGCTTGATACGAGGTGGTATACTGGGTGTATGATGTATGGGTGCGTGGTATATATAGTTACAGCAAAAACGTCAAATATCCTTTTATAGTATCTTGACTGCATTATATATTACTATAAATCACGTTATATTGCAATACTGTTACCATGTATCCGACAATATTAAATTTACAGGTAAAATCTTTGAATCAGAGAATAGTTCTGCTCGAGGAAGATGCATCTGGATACAAGGGAAGCATGCCGCCACAGTCGCAAAGTTCCGGTGCTAGCGAGACATCCTTATGACATTCGACCGATGAGCCAGATGATCGAATACCAGATTACTACCACTAGTAGCGCATAATATAACAATACTCAACGAGTATTTTTAATACCAACAATTTCCTATCTAGCGAGGATAACGGTTCCAATCGATAAATATTTAAAGCAACGTATTTTTGTACTTTGATCGTCGCCCGAGCGTTATCTGCTTAGCTATTTCGCTTCATATAATTGTAAAACATTGATGCTAAAAGCAAATGTCGCAATGACTCACCATTCAATAAAAAAGTATAATTTTAGGACTGATTGAATCTCGCGCATTTCGTCGAGTCTCCCAGAGCAAAAGCTCTCTGCAGCTCATATGTATAGCAAAAAACGTATCTATAAAATATAATTTATATATGGTTTGACTAATGCAGAAAGAATTAAAGTGCCGTTTTACGACCATCCGAACAATAATTTGTTTTTCTTAGCATCCACACAGTAACTGTACGATATGAGAATTTATGCAAATTGTGAAAATAAAAATATTAAAGTGAGAACAGAATAGGCCTGAAAGACGCACTTTTAGTTATTTCACAAAATTTACTTCTAGAAGTGCCTAAACATATAAATATATTTTGCGTTTATAAAAATTCAACGTTTTTCGTTTATCTTATTGTACACAACAAAAATATATGTACACTCCGTTATCATTGAAAAAGTATTGTTGGGCATTCATAATTTTTCAGCATTAGTCACACACGAGTTATGATATAAGTAAATGAAACTACTTCTCTGTATGAATTTGTGTCAACTCTGTATATGCAAATGATATTTACTTGTAAATATGTATATTATAAGGACTAAAAAAAGAACCGAAGCGTGATAGACAAATGTAGACTACGACATAAATTGTGCTTTAATAACGATTTGCAACGTGTTTTTTTTTATTATGAATCGAGAAAACCATGAAATTTGTTTACTCCCGAGGTCAAACTGGTTGCACTTCTTGATCATTTCCAATTTCCATGGCAGATTCAGTGGCATTGTTTCCTGGTATTGCTGGCTCTTGCTCTTCTCTAGGTACATCGTTAATTTCTACAGCTTCGCCTCGTTTTGTTGTCATTAGTTTATATATTTCTTCCTCAAGGTGTACGCAAGCTTGTTCGATTTCGTAATTTTTTGATACTAAACCAACCCACTGAGCTTCGAGAGCTCTCAGCTTTTCACCTCCCTGAGTCTGCATCGACTTTCTCTGCCAATTGACTTCTTGGATCTGTTTCCTTAACGTTTGCAACTGTTTTTGAGCCTCGTTGACAAGTTGCACCAGAACTTCGAGATAAGCTTTCCATGCTTCGCAACCATAGTCCATCATCAGCTCCAAGTTACATATTCTGAAAGAAAATTAGTGTAAATATAAAAAAAAAATTCTATTTTTTTTATCGTAATTTGTAGAATTTCCAAGATTCGTAGTTTATCCGGAGCTTTTGAAATAAATGATATAGTTTCTTGAAAATATGGGCTGTAAATAATATAAATGACAAATATACTAAATTTACCGAGTGGCTTGATGTTCCAACTGTGCACTACTATTCTCGACGCTTTCATTCCATGCTGCAAGATCATTCATTTTCCCAGGTGGGGGAGGAGGCAACTCGTATCTTTTCATACTCAGTACTTCCATCGGCAAACGGTTCTGCATTCTTTCAAACTCGTGTTTCATTATATCCGTCTCAAAAGTCACTATATTGAGAGGTGGTAGATGCTCCAAATAGTTTTTAGTTGGTCTATAGCGCCGTGTTTCTTCCTCCACCATGGCAAGTGCCTACAATAAAATTAGGACCCTCGCATTTAGACGTTCGTTAGCAGACTATCTAAGTCGTAAAAATTTTCTCGCCTAAACAGATATTTAGTGTTGGTTCACGTTATTGGCTTCGAAATATCGTAATTTTTAAATAAAAGCTTATGAGAAAACTTTCCAAGATATCAAATTAAAAAGGAAGCGTCCTCTTGTAGAATTAAGCTAATTAAAAGCACCAATTAACGGGCAAGAAATAGTGGTGAGTTATATTTTCAATCGAATTCACTTTGTCAACATAACCATAAAAAATGTTATTCGATTGTTATTAACCAGGGTATTACAGAACCGAGTTTCGAAAGTAGAACTAGACGTTATTGAATATCGCACATTGTTCCAAAGTAATTTGTTCAAAAATTATCACTGAGATTCCGAGAAAAATGTATTAAAAATGTTTTCTCGTGCGCGAAGGACAGTTTGTTGATCAAATTAAATAACATGGATTTTACTGCTTCTCTGACGCCGGGCTCATCGTATCCTTGATCTATATACGGCAGTGCGTCGACTACAACTTCGCCAGCCATTATTAATTATTATACAATGTGTCGATTCGCGGTTGTTGAAAACAAAAGCTTGAAATGTCAAATGCTAAATTTTCGCGAAATGTTTGATCGAAGGTTGCTCTAACGCCGTTAGCAAGAGCGTGGCAGCACAAGCACCGGAAATCCTGCAGTGAAAATGAGAATTAGCTAATCAGAAGAACATCTTGTGCATTCCCTCAAATATCAAAAAAATAATTCTGCTACGTAAAAAATTTAAATACTTAATGACCAACAGTTATGGCAATATCGCAAAGACTATGCGCTAACGTAATTATATTCGAAACTTTGCTAAACTATATTGCTAAACTAGCAGCTAAGGTTTCTTGCGCACAGCTTAGCAAAAGCGTTTTGATCACGCAGCTGATTCTTTCATATAACGTAACAACCTTTTATATTAAAAATTAAAAATAAATTCGTTGATTTACGAAAATAAACCTTGATTAGTTTTTTGTAATACGTTTGAGATTCATTTTGACCAGCGTAGTAGCCGCGCGTTGCGCGCATGCGCGGAATGTGTCGCAGCGCGGCTTCCGCTTACGTTCTTCTTCCTTTACGGCCAGGCGAGGCGTGTTAACTGCCTGGTTAGTTTTTCTCTGATGCGCCAAAAGTGGTAAAAAAGCCACGAAAATGGTAAGTCACAACGATATTATTATTCATTTTGTGTTTCATAACGGACGCAAAATATTATCATATGGAAATACGATCAATTTTTTGGAAAATTTTCGTGATAAAGTTTTGTGCGCTTCGCAACGTATCGTCGACCACGTGTGTGATCCATTCTCCATCATCCGAGTTTGTCGGTTAGTTTCAAGTGCTCCTGCAATAATTTTTCTCCCTCGTACGATTTTACGTGTTCAACATTTTCCGATTCAAAGAAATATGATGAAGAGACGTTCTAAAACGACTTGCAAGATTTTGGAGTTCTAACGTTTGGTCTGCAGAAGCCGCCATGTGCACGTCATCGAATAGTCGTGACCCACGCGTTGAGTTCGTCCTCATATTGAATATTTTTAAACTTTGATTTTGTATTTCGATACATACATTTAAACTTTGTGTCAATGTGATTTTTTTATATTACTTTTTTCCACATTTTGCGTAATTTCCTTTAATATTGTTAAGCTCGTTGTACTTTATAATGGAAAATCTCAAATTTAACACTATTTTTTAACAAAAGAAACAAATGCGATACATTTTTGAGAATCTAACTTTAACACCCAATTCTTTTAATGTTTCAGTCGTTATCAACAGCTCGACCTCTTGTCACGGTCTACAGTGACAAAAATGAACCATCCGGTGACACGATATCCCTACCGGCGGTATTCAAAGCTCCGATTCGTCCTGATGTTGTGAATTTTGTTCACCAGCAGGTATCGAAGAACAGCAGGCAGCCGTACTGCGTATCCAAGGAAGCCGGTGAGTAGTAAAATCGAAATATTTCGATTTTCTAGAACGCGCTTCTTCAAATACTTTTAATATAACTGTCCGCTCGTTAAATCATGTCGATTTTTAGTTAAAATGAACTTCTATTCAAAATATTAGAGCGAATCTTAAACCATGTGGTAATATCCGGAATTATGTGCTTCATTTTTTGTACTTATCTTATTCGTGCACTGTAGAAATGTCCCCAGCCCAGTAATTCTGTTTACCGGGATGGTCCAATCAGGTGCTAGAGCGATATGGTAACTAGGCGTTTCAGTCTAGCAAAATACAACTCGCTCGACTGTGACATAGTCTACCGCACATTTCAATAAATCTAACCTCTTCAATGGAACATTTTTGTCTGAAAATAATGTTTATTATGAAAATAAATGGTTCATGTGGCACGTGCACGACATACAAAAATGACGGTTATTTTTTAAATGTGTCATAAATCCTCAAAGGGTAGGTATGTTGTCACAGGTCATCAGACTTCGGCCGAATCATGGGGTACGGGACGTGCCGTCGCACGTATTCCCCGTGTCCGTGGCGGTGGTACTCATCGCTCCGGTCAGGGTGCCTTCGGCAACATGTGTAGAGGTGGACGCATGTTCGCACCTACCAAACCCTGGCGTCGTTGGCACCGTCGCGTCAACGTTAACCAGAAACGTTACGCTATCGTCTCCGCGATTGCTGCATCGGGTGTACCAGCCCTCGTCCAATCGAAAGGTAACAAATTTTTCTTAGCGCTTTACATTTCCAGATGAAATTTCAAGAAGACACCGTTATTTACTATAACAGGTTTCTCTTTGTCCTGCCTTCGAAAATTAATATGATGATTTGCTTTTGGTCCGTGTTTATGATCGACAGTGATTATAATTCAAAACGCTGAATATATCGATTACATCCAAACGGATTATAAATGTTTATTCGAACAACCTTTCTAAATTATTCTCGTTTTATTTAACAGGACATATGATCCAAGAGGTGCCCGAATTCCCAGTTGTCGTTTCTGATAAAATTCAGGAATACAACAAAACAAAGCAGGCGGTCATCTTCCTGCGACGCATCAAGGCTTGGAATGATATACAGAAGGTAATACAAGATTCCATGATTTTAATACAAATATTCGACAATTTTAAAAACCACATATCGTGCACTGTAGAAATGTCCCCAGCCCAGTAATCTCATTTATCGGGATGGTCCATTCAGGTGCTAGAGCAATATGGTGACTAGGCGTTTCAGTCTAGCAAATTTAAACTCGCTTGATTGTGACATGGTCTACCGCACATTTCAATCACTCTACCCTCTTTAACCTTTAATTTCGCTCAAATCTTTATCTCATTTTTTAACAGGTTGATCGCCACTTGTCCTAAATATATTCGATGGTCCATATTTTCGTAGAGGCTCGATATATGGCAGGCGATTAACATGTTAGAAAACTTGCGGAATTGTACGCTGTAGGTCCAAATTCCTATTCAGCAGAAGACAATAAACTTGTATTCTCATTCCCTATTCCTAATCCAAATAGCAAAAATTTGATTTGCAAAACATACATTTTAGTATCAATGAACGATTTTCTTGTATCAAGACTATAGTGAGAAACATCACTGTTTAGGTATACAAGTCGCAACGTTTCCGTGCTGGTAAGGGTAAGATGCGTAATCGTCGTCGCATCCAGCGTCGCGGACCTTTGATCGTGTACGGCCAAGACCAGGTTAGTGTCCATTTCCTAATGAGAATGATATTAATCTCAATTCTTGGAATTATCGTGAACAAATCTCATATTTTGTTGTTTTTTTTTGCAGGGAATTCGCAAGGCTTTCCGTAACATTCCCGGTGTGGATCTAATGAACATCAACAAGCTCAATCTTCTGAAGCTCGCACCAGGTGGTCACGTAGGACGTTTCGTCATCTGGACGAAATCCGCTTTCGATCAGCTCGATGCTCTTTACGGCACGTGGCGCAAGGAGTCTCAGCTCAAGGCCGGCTACAATCTGCCATTCCCCAAGATGGCTAACACCGATCTTTCGAGACTTCTCAAGTCCGACGAGATCCGCAAGGTTCTCCGAACACCAAGGTAAGAACTTTTTTTTTTCTTCTAATATAACGTTCTCACTCATTTTCTCACGATATTCCGGATATTTTAATAAAGTTTAATATTACACTTGGGCTCGTTTTTTGAAACTCTAGACTCGCTTCGAGTATGAATATTGAACTAGTGATAAATTTGTTCGGATATCGAGAGATTGAATTGTGAATATTTACGAAATTATATGATGATCCAAATTGGTCCGTGTTGATGAATTACATTGAGTATACTCTAACCACTTCTGATAGAACATTCGGTAAATTATCGACTGTGCCAACAAAAACAATGAATTCATTTAAAAAATGAAATTTCTTACTTTGTTTACAAACAGGAAGAGGATTGTACGCAGGGTCAAGAAATTGAACCCATTGAGCAACACCCGGGCAATGCTTCGTCTTAATCCGTATGCCGCTGTTCTCAAACGATCGGCTATTCTGACCTCTCAAAGACGCCAGCGTGAAAAGGATTTGGCACTCGCCGAAAAGCGTGGTGTAAGTGATTTTATACAAGAGAAATGTTTATCGCAACACAAAGGGCATATCGTGTATTCCAGTTTCATAAAATATTGATATTTATTTATTTTTTTTTAAGACTTTTACCTCGCGATTGCCGATCTGAGCGTTTTTTAATAATTCAACGTTTGAATTAATTAGCCATAAATCATTAATTTCAGATAACTCTCCCGAAGAGCACTCCAGCGATGAAAGCCAAGAAACTGCAAGAAAGACGCACGAAGCAGATTCTCGCGGCCAAGACGGCCAGGCCCAAGAAGTTAGGAGGACCGAAGAAAGCTGCACCGGCACCGGCAAAGGCCACAAAACCAGCGCCAGCTAAAACTGCGAAAGTTGCACCAGCGAAAAAGTGAAAGCAACCAATAAAACTTCCCGAACAACCATCGTTGTCGACCCGTGACTTTTATTCAATTGAAAAATAAAATGAGGAAAGACTAACTTTCGGTGAACCAATTTTTCGTTATTTTTTTATGATTGTACGATTTATTTATGTTTTTTTCTCTCGATCAACCGCCAAAACACATTAATCGTTGGTTGAAGCTTATTATTAGCACTTGCTTTCGTGTATATTATTATTCGTATATAGAGAGAGCACATCGTCACTTTTCTCACTTTTCTCCCGAATTGGAGCACGAACAAAAATTTCGTTCCCGTTGAAAACTTCAACAGAAACTTGACTAGTATCAGCTTCCGGTGGTATGAGAAAATTAATATTTCGAAGTTTGCACGGAGCGCCTACTGGCTCTTGTAACTTTATATTAAGAACGTGATCGGTCACTAACGACGCTGTTCCTACCTTTAAGCCCTCGATTTTCATCCCAGCCTGCAATCATTAGTTTTATTGTTGAATGCGAAAGAATGAATATATGAGACATTTATATTGAAAAAGTAAGAATAAAATTTCTTAGCCAAGACAATGTCGAATTAAAAAAATAATCGCGAAGTATTACAGACGAACCGCGTAATATCGCTTTTCATCAATCGTATAAAAATCAGGAACTTCGATGAACCGAAAACTTGTCTTGACTCCTCGAGATGTCATTCGTAGATCCATATCGTCGTACAGTCGAAAAAAGATAGTATTCTCAAGACAATGTCGCGGTATCGCGTCCATGACAAAGATTAACAAAATATCCGGAACTGTTGATCAGAAGGCAAGCGTGTAATTGATTGTTCACGCCTAATTCCCGAATAATTGGATAATGAAAGTCACAATTTGATAATTCTGTATAACTGTCAATTTGGAATTCCTCGGTTTTCGGTGTCACATTACGTCGCCTGCTCTTATTCGTCTACTGTTTTTACGCTTTTCTTCTGTAATTTCCAATGTAACAGCCTGTTGTGAATTGAGGACATCTCTATGTTTACTTTCTAGTAGAGTCAGGCACATTTTATATCGTTCAATCTTGAAGGTGAAATATCATGAGAGACTTTTAATACAAATTTTCAACGTCGATAAACAAATATTCATTTATATGAAATCAGTTTGGAGCATATAGAAATTACGATTGATGTAACAATTTAATTGGGCTTTAGTTTTCCAACATCCTAGAAAATCGTCGGCTCAAGGCTTTGCATGGTTTTATCGGTGGTGCTGTAAGCAGAAGTATTCTATTTTTATTATCGATCACAGCTCGGACTTTATCGCCATCGATGCTTTCGGGTATGAGAAAGTTTTCACAGTGCTTGACCGTCCTTTTTACAAGCTCGTTGAGTGGAGATTTTTCGTGAATTGCGATTGGTAAACGCCTAGCCAGTTCTCCCAATGGACGACGAACCGCTATACGGAGATTTTTATTTTTCACGGTAATCTTCACTGTTGACACATCGAGTTCAGGTGCTAGTAGTAGTTTTACCTAACGAGAAATCGACGAAATTTTAATTTCAAATGGCGTTGTCAATAAGGATGGCAACAATGATTTATTTAGGTATTATTTTATCGCTTTCATCAATTTATTATTTCAGTGGTCAAATTGACAAATTAATGATTAATTAAATTTCATTTCAAATGTTAAATTCCTGGTATCATTTTTGATTACTATATTTTTTTACTCTTCTCAGATGGAGATAAGGTAAACCTTGCACCTGTGAACATGCACATATTAGACAATTACTCGCAGGATACACATGTAGATGGTAAAATCACAGAAGAGTTATTTTTTAGGAAAGTATTTTGTCAGGAAAAACGTTTTTTTCCAAAAAAAAGATCACTCCGTAACTTTAGTCGAATGGCTGAAGGGACAGGAATTGCATTGCTTTCTCATCCATGACTGCGGGGCTTTGCATGTGTACGTGCGTTTTGTGCCTGAAGGGCGATACTGTACCCGGCACCGCAAAACCGAAATACCTATAGTTCGCGTGATGCAAACTATATCTATTTCGGTTTTGCGTCGGACGCTGTGGCAATGCGCCAAGTACAGAATCGCCCCTCTGGAGTGCATTGGAAGTGTTGTGCATGATGTATAAATGCGTTCAGTGTAGTTATTGTGTATGAATGCAGTTTTTGGTGTGTGAGCAGAGTTTAGTATGCTTGCGATGTGTGGTATGTTGTGTTTGAGTGTGTATGTTACACGTAGAGCGTGTGAAATGTGAACTGTGCGGTGTGTTAGGTATGTGGCTTGTCAAAGTGGCTAAATTCACGTACACAATTTTTTGCAAATCGTGATTATCGTGCTATATAAATTCAACCTTACAACAAGTGGACAATAATTTAGTTTTCCCAATATCATTATTTCCGCAATACACAAAATCGGTATTGCCATCCTTACACGAAATTATACGAGAAAAATTGTTGCAAGATACCATGAAAAATATCGTTCATGATATCTTAGAATTAAATGTCATTGACAAAATTGTAATTTCCCTTCGATCGATCGCGTAGAAAATTCGTATGCACAATGTGAGACGAATTAAGACGCGAAACACAAATTCTAAATGCAAAAGAAACATTAAATATATCGTGTGTTCCAGGTTAAACCTCGTAAATATTGTCGCTGGTTCGAATGCCAGCGAAGACAATGTTGGTAATGTAATTTGACTCCGTTTGCTTCGCAGTAATTAACGCCGAATCACCGGTTCTTTCCATTCCGGAACAAGTCGAGATTCTATTCAATCTCCGAAAGCATTTTCCACATTTGGCGCACTCGCAACCAGATTCAGTGTCACCGTTGCAGCGACTGCAATCCTCCCTCCTTGTGCTCGTAATCATGTATGAACCCACGAGGTTCCCAGTTGTAGCTGTTCGCAATTAAATTTTATTTTCCCACTATCGGATATTATTTGTTTTCTTGTCATAGCTCAAAACTGCATCAGAAACGTCAGCGACGAGTAAATCGATGCGAATTATTGATCGCGTGAATTTGGCTATAATCAACGAATGTATTACCAATTAATTTCAAATATTTCATTAAATTAACATTTTGTTTCTTCTGTACGTCATTCTTACACGTTTGACTAGAAACTAACTAGAATCAGATATTATGTAAAAGAGAATCTATAACTTTAAATGCAATAATTGCCAATTATGTTTTAGCGATTACACGAGTAATAAATATTATCTTGCTATTATACCATCTTGTTATTTTCTCACGCAAGTAATGGATTACTTCGGCAAGCCAATGCAAAAATTCACTTCTTCAATCCTCTTGCACAACTTTCGCATAATAATTAAGTATAAAAAGCGTTTGTAATAAGCTTATGTATGTTCCCAATCTCACTGAATCTCCTCGCTGTATTATTCCAAGCGGAACAAATTCAGAAATAAAAGAAGGCGTTTATACACACATACCCCAACTTTTACATACTGTACAGATGTTTATATAAGCCTACGTATGTTTATATGAGTGTGGTATAAATTCACACAATGTTGTAACCGAAATATGTAAGGAGGTTCATATGAGCTCTGAAGGTGAGCGACGAGCTGGGGGGGGGGGGCTTCTATGCTTATACACAGAGTCACGTGATCACTACCAACCCTAAATAAACTAATAATTGTTTTTTAAAAATGTATAAAATAATTAAGTGGTGATTAATTATTTTATAACCCCATATATCTTTATATTAATTTGACTAATCTTCAATTTGATTTAGTCAATAAATAAATTGTCAAAAAATTTGAAAAATTCATAATGATATTTCATCAATGTGACATAAAAATTTCCATGCGTTCTCTCTGTTTTCAGCAATCGTATGAACCTTCTTGAAAAGCTATTTACCGAATGGAAAATGTTTTATATTGAATTTGTCGAGAATTAATAAAACAAAAATGTTTGAACTCAATCAAATTTTGCATTATTCGATTTCCTTCTATTATACAATTCTGTTGGACATTTAGGGGACGTAGGGTTGAAATCTCACGAACGCCAGCATGTCGGGTTCCCGCGATATTCCACGGGATAAGAAATAACGCCTGCGCGCAAATGCACGAGCCGATATAGCGATGATTGTTAGGGGTTGGTAGAACGGGGGGTAGGGATGAATGAGCGCGCTGGACCAACACGCAAGGGTAAAATTGAAGCTGCTTCGAAACTGGCTCGGATGAAAAGTAGTCGAAGACCGGTCGCCGTTTCGTTCTCGCGCCTTCTTTCCCATCTCGTCGTTCTCACATCCGGTTTTCCACATGCCGCGGTCCCTCGTTCCGGCGTGCTTCCTGTGCTACGGAGTCCTGGCGTTTTTCATCATCACCGGTGAGTCATCAAAAACTTCTTTGAGACGAAAGATTTAAAAAAATACATTTCATTAAACAAATGCGTATTCGTTTTTCAACCTGATAATACAAATTTCGTTAATGTGAATTTTTTGTCGAAAGGAATATGACTATTATTATTTAGCATAAAATTGTATCAAGTAAGAGTAGAACGATTTTCGTACGTTTTCAAATCTTATCGATCATTCATACTGTTCTCGTTCGAATAAAATACACGTAATTGAAAAACAATCGGAAATTATTAATTCAGGCGAACGTTAGCTTCGTTTTGAAAGAATGTATAAATAATTGGACCAACTATCCTTAATTTGAACTCCCATCGGTAATGAAAGAATTTGTTTTATTTCGTATTTCATTATCTGGACATTTCTTACAAAAAACTACTTGACAAAATAAATTTAACCATGTCCAAACACCAATGCATGAGCAATAATAATAATAACAATAAATAATAAAAATAAAAATAAATAATAAATAATAATAATAACAACAGTAAAAGTAATAACAAAAATAATATATTTAATATAGCATCGATATATTTATCTGAAAGGGTGTATAATCTTCTAGAATAAATGTCCGCGACATAGTGCCTCGGGCTATAATTGTTGATCACACGATATTTCAGCTGCACGAATTAGACGACGGCTCGAAATTACTCCAGTTCGCAGATTGTTACGAATTGGAGAACATCCGAGCTCACCGAAATTATTAAGCTCGTACCGAATTTCCAAAAGCACTTGGAGCTTCCTGAACAGCTACGGAAACAGAACCCGTAGAGAATGAAGGAATGAACAAGTGATAAGGACAGGCGAGTGCCTGGGAATCAAGCTAGAGATTCAAAGTTCATACATACGAAATCACACACGCTACACACTTGTCTCTGTTCTCGATTATTCGCATCAAGTTGTTCACGTTGATTCCGGTGTGGGTGGATGAATTAGCAATTCTCAGCGTGTTAAACAGCGTTGTTCCTCGGTACACGTTTCGTACCTACGAACAATCAACCCGCCAGACCTCGAGCAAGGGTCGATGAGAAGAATCTTAAAATCTTTCACACTATCTCTTCAAAGTTTCCCAACGACCCGATAAGTTTTCTTAATAATTCTTATAATTGAAACGAGAAACTTTTCTCACCCTCGCGTACAACCGTGAGAAAACTTGGCGAATTCGTGGGGAAGGATTATTCTCAATTTCCCTCGAAACTTTCAATAAGTACGAGGTTCGAAAGTTTCGAGATGAGACATCATACAGAAAGATAGATAAACGTGATAGAAGAGAGTGATTGCAAATGTAAAAACGTCCTCTGAATGTAAAATCTTATTAAAGCAATCTGATTATCCCCATCGAAGCAACTTCTCGATAAAATTATATCGCGTTAAGAACAACCTAATGGACGAAACGGGATTCATAGGAAAACAATGTTTTGGAAAATATTGATGAAACATTGACACTTGGAAATTGCTGGTACATAAATTATTGGCAATTCCGTGATATAGTCAATTTTGAGATTCGTCTAAGAGGATCGACGAAAACTCTTTACCTAGGTGTGTGCGTTTACGTCAACTAGGTACACATGCATTATGCATTCATCTAGTCAAGGTGCTTCAAGGATATGGTCGTTCCCACGCCTGTTTGCCGGGCCAAAGTTCGTCCACACTCCAGCTGTTCAATAGAGATGTTTTCTTCAAGCAACTTCTATCGGAACGTCTACCTAAACAAACAAAAAAAAACTGTTATACCCTGTATTAATGTTGCAGAACGTTCCGTAAATCTCTTTTCGAAGAAATACAAACTAACTTCTTGCCCCATGCGCGCCATTTCTAACTAACTCATACATAGTTCCTTAACGCTCTTTTTATCCCAACTTTTATTTCGGAATTTCAACAAACGTCTGCAACTTCGAAGGACAAAATTTAATCGAATATAGTAATTAAATTTTCTCCATCCTGAAATCTCGCTTTTCCTAATTTAGGCGGAATTTGTGTTTTTTTTACATATTTCATACCGCAGAAACGGACAATATTGCCGTTTGATATTCGCGCACTGTACGCCGCGCCACATTCGTTCCTTAATCGAATTCGAGAACAGGTGAAGGCAAGCATGTATCGTAGGTTGACGCGACAGCCTTAACGAGAACCTAATATCGCACACGTACGTTAGTTCGTAGGTGGAAGTTGCCACAAGCCTGGAGCATGTAGGGTCCATAGGGGATGAACGCGACATGGGTCAAATGTAAACAGTGACACTTCAAATACGGACTATGTCAATACGTACAGCTATCAAAGCTTGTATTCATGGAAAAAGTAATAGTTAAAATATCCATGAAAAACATTATCAACGACCGACTCAAAGGTTAGTAGGGATAACCCTTTGAGTTTGGGGGTAGCTGCGTTACAACGAGCGTAGGAGACTTTTCCACAATTCCATCATCATAATAATCGTACCTGAAAATCTATTTATAATACGAATAAAAAATTCCAACGTTACTTGGGTGTCCAAAATTCAAAATAAGAAAAGCCTTTAACTCATGTGTCTCCGACATGAACCTATCGGTCATACGCGTTTACGTCGAATTTCCTGAGCGTAAGTGCGAACACGAATGTTAAATGCTATTGAACGTTTTATAAATGTTGTCCTTCCGCCGGCAAAAACTCGTTCCCTCGATATATACGAATATACAGCCAAGGGGTTGAATGATTTTACAGCTGTGGCGAGGGAAATTCGTCAATTTGCATATTCACTGGTCTCCGAGCGATTGGACTCGTACCACCGCGGATCCTGGAAACAGGCACACGTGTGCTGAACAACTCGTAGATCGAGTTAGCCAATTGTACGCTTTATGAAAGAAACGGGCCGGGCGAAACGAGGGAATTCGTCGAATAAAATTAATCCGCGCGGGCACGCGAAATACATGCAGGACGATCCGTATGAACCGTCAGAGCGATGGATATATAGTAGACTGTCGCATACATAAAAATCAATTTTTTTGTATGTTTGATTTTCGTTTTTTTTCCTGACCGAAAGAGAAAAGGTGAGAGTTTGAACTTTCATATTGACACGTTGAATGTCGCGTTTCGTCATTGCTTTTTTTTTTATTCATACCGTCGCTTTTACGGGATGCAGCATTTTTTAAATGATTTCCGGTTGAAAAGCTTCCCAGGGCAAACTCTCCTTTACACTTCGTGTAAGCCCAAGTAAAATCCGAGACTTAGTAAGCTATAAACTATAAATTAGTATCCATAATGGAATGATTAAGCTTTTGAGAGCATCAGGTGCCTGTGTCGTAAAGCGCCAGTTAACGTTTGTGATGGTTTCTCGGTGCAATTTTCAATGTGTATGTTTATTGCAATAAATGTCAAGTTTAGCTGCGTTTTGAAGCAGCGCGAGTCAGAAAACGACTAATTAGTTTCCTATTCTCTGTTACAGGAAAAACTGTTATTCTCGCATTGACAAAAAAAAAATTAATTATTTACAATAACCCATATTATTTCATTTCTTTAAAACTTCGCATTATTAAAACAACTCGAAACTTTCCTTCGATACTCACAAACTCGATTCGACCAACTTTTCAAACTAGCGTCTAGCGTATTCGGATATTGCACTGAATTCCTCGGCAGCTCTCGTCCGACCTGTAGAAATATATTTCGATCAGTTCAAAGTAAAAACACGTATGAAAAAATGTTTATGCACTTGGAAAAATTGGCTTAAAGTAATAAAGAATTTGAGGAAAAGACAAAGGGATGGAAGATGATAAATATCGACGTATTATTTCACTGCATGCTTCAAATTCCATACGGGGGAATTTCCTATACGGCGATAAATCGATGAGTGTGTATGTCGTTATCGATAACGGTCTTGATACAGCTGGTCTAATAGTATAAGCTATTAGGGACCCGGGGCATTGTAATGCGGAAAAGCATCAGCAGTTCCAAACTTCGAACCACCATTCAACCCTTTCAAGCGATTATCCTCACCTCGCCCATGAAACACCCTTCATCCAATATCCTTTCCAAACTAATCCCTGATTGTTCGGATAGCATTGTACGATCTACACGGTATCGAAAACTGTTGCTTCGGCCAAAGTTAAAAAATGTTAATTGCGAGACCTTGGGAGAAATAAATATAAGATCAAAACGAAGAAGCAAAATATATGACCAAGTAAAGAAGAATACTGGTCAGAGTCCGTTCGTCGAATGATAACATTGATTGCTGCTGATTCTGTTTGGGTATAAGACTATTTGCTCTTAAAATCTGTGTTCGATATGAAGAAAGAGCCAATTTTCCGTCGGGAATATACAGAACACGATTGTTCGGTTCTTTTTTCATCCTTCTTCGGTCTGTCTTTTCGTCTTATCGGAGCATTCCTTACACGCATGCTCTGTGAAAGAGATAATGCACTTGAAGTTTGTTCCTTGGACGATACCCTACAAGTTCCAATCAGTCTCGTCCCTAGGGTTCACCTTGGGACGAGACCGCCATTTTATCGGAAATTTTCTTTTCGTCAATAATTCGTTGACTAATATACGTGATCTATCGAGAATCGATAAAAAAAACAACGATTAAGCAACTAATATACGAATGTTCCCTTTATAAAATCACTCATCGACATGAACTTTATATAAAAGTATACATTGGAGGATATATGAATTTGAAGTGGAATGACTCTGATATATCCGCATGCAAAATATCCAACCCCGGTATACGGATATGCGTAATGGATTTTCGTCGAGCAAAGTCCCTTGGGTGTTATGACAAGGTCTCGATCGAGTACTCGCACACCTTACCTTGTCCCTGTCAGAGCGGATAACTCGTTGAGTTTTTTTTCCTAACGTTTTGTGCACGAGAGGGTAGAGAATCCATGACGCAAATCGAAAAACGCCTCGTCGAAACACGAATACGTAGCATGACGAGTATCATATTCCTAGGACAGTTAGGACACGTGTAGCACATGTTCGCACAGTCACTAAATTATATCCAAAGAATATTAAAAAGATACGATTCGTATATTAATCTTAAGGTCTGACATTAGAAAATTTACAAATAGTATTTTTTTTAGGATCTCGGATTTGTCCCGATTTATCTAGAACGTCGTGGTTATATTTGACATTTTTATTCGATGCTACTATATAATTATTCTTACATTCTTTCAATCGATGTGCATCCTAGGTGTATGTTGGGTTGTATATACCAGGCTTTCGTTCTTTACCTTAGAATTAATTAATATTCTCAGGTTCTTGCGACGAACACGAGTACAGACTGACGAAACATCTCCTCGATGGTTACGATGCAGGCGTTCGACCTGCTAAAAATTCATCTCAACCACTTGTAGTTGTCTTTGGTCTCTCGCTACATCACATCATCGATGTGGTAAGTTGGAACATATTTCGGAGAGCTCCTTTGATAATTTAAGCACCCTCGCGTTTTTTTCCTCGTGTAGGACGTTTCTGGGAGGAAACTGAAATACGTAACAGGTTTTAATATTAGGAGGAATTAGTAAATGCTATCGAATATGAGGTAATAATGTCACGAACTTTAATTTACATATTTCTGTTATCGATGCATTACAAAACAGGTTTTTCATTGTCTCGAGCGACGTGACTTTAATTTCACAGTTCAAAGAATGTTTCGAGTAAAGCAATCCCCTCTTTTTATTTCAATGTACCAAACCGTATTTTAATTTCCTTCGAATCTCACAAGCCACGTATGATCTATGCGAAACCCTTTGTCGAACGACTACAGTAATATGAGAAAAAAAAACACACCTATACACAGAAAAATCTCTATAAGAGAATTGCGAAAATAGTCCAATGAATATTCGAAAAGCTTTCACATGACAACGTAGTTGAGAGTTGCGGTCTGTTGATCTTGGGCATTCATCGGGAAGTCATTACATTCGGTCTACAATTCTTTGTTCCACCGAGAGTCGTCATTGTGACGAATAAATAGCTAACCATTGTCCAAATTGCAGCAAAGTTGCAAATTCTGAAGAGCAACATAAATTAAAGGTACATATATTTACAATTCTTTGAGTTATTCCATCAAATATTGGCGATAACTTCTTACTAAAAGTCCACGAGATGTTGATATTAACTAAATCAAGCCAAAGCCAAACGAAAACAGTTTCGTGCAAACCACAAGTTGCTCGCCTGCAAATATTGTGCTTTGACGACTCCCTCCACTTTTGAAAGCAATATTATTTAAACTCACGTAATGTTCAATCAACCACGATGATGCAGCGCCAATGATAACATCACTGGCCACTAGCCCGGATCCCTCTTGGCTGATTCAACTCTGCCCGAGTTCGATCAATCAATGCCCGACTTCCTCGATTCCCAGGATTCAATTATCATATCTACATCGTTCCTATCTTCCCTGTGTTCAGGTATACGGTATACCTGTTACGCGAAATACGCCTCGAATCTCTCGTGAATGCATAGAAGGTTTTATTAACCAACCGACCACCCAACCTGTTTATTATTTTACAAAAATTGAGAATTTAATATTTTTTATAAAATGTGAACAGCGAAACTAGCCAACCTAGTCTTGGGCATAATTAAAGAATAATAGCTTGGAATAATGGGGTTTTATATCAAATGCTTCTGTGACTGTCGTTCAACGTATAGGTAATATGCCAAATTGCATCCACCCTTTTCTACTTTTATCGTTATTACTATTTTGCCAGCAAACCATTAGGACCATTCACAATTTCACATTATGGCGATACTACCAGCGCATTGCTGGCAATTATACGACATGGAACACAAGAAATTTGCAGGAATTATAGGTGGCAATTTCTTACCGAATAATTAGAACTCTGTTCTTTCTAAAAGTGTATGGAACAACGTTACCACTGTGTAACCATTAATTATAGCCATTTAGCTAAACTCACAGAATTATTTTTTTTAATTGTATTATTTTTCAGCCATTAAATGTGCTACCACCCCGCGACAGCCGTTCCACACATGCTTGCGTGCGTATTATAGGTATTCTACGATCTGTTAGATTTTTTTTTAATTTCAAATCTCAATTTGCTTCCTTCGACATTATGTTATCCTAATACAACATACTATTTTCGCTGCTCGAATGAGAAATTTAATTCTAATTCGTATTACTCGAACCTTTCTCTACTCTATCACGAATACCTCTTACAACCTCCTTCATTATATTCTACCGATACCTACAAATTTCGATTTTCGATGCTCAAATTTATGAGCTAGGAGCGCGAGGTCGAACGGAAAATTAGCGCTGCCATCCGGATAACATGATAAGAGTAGAGCTCAATGTGGATGCCCCGCTGGTCTCTTTCGTCATTATGTGGGATTTTAGGATCGAGCCAGAACATCAACGATCGATCAATTTTTCTGCGAATTTAGTAAAATGGAATGTTTTTGGAAGTGTTTTTGGTGTTCTGGGGGTGCGTTCAGGACATTAATGGACTGTATTTGGGGCAAACATGGTGTATTAGTTTTTGAGATCGGTTTCAAATTTATCGGGCACGCGTTCAAGTTGTTTTTCGAGTAGATTTGTGGGAAGTTGTCCCATCAACGAATGATCTACATTTTACAGTCTTATTTCAGGATGAAAAGAATCAAATTTTGACAACGAATTGTTGGGTCACCCAAATCTGGACCGACCATCATCTCAAGTGGAACACTTCGGAATTCGCCGGAATTCGAGTAATAAGAGTTCCCTACAACCGTGTCTGGCGTCCCGACACTATACTCTACAACAAGTGAGTTAACGTTTTGATCACTGTCGCTAGAAACTTTATTATTGAGGGAATAATCAAAGAAGGATTGATCGAAGTTTACGGTACGAAGAGATAATTCGACATCATTTTTTTGCAGCAACAGACATTCGATTTACTTATTGATTTTTGCATCAATCGATCAATTCCAAATGATATTTGTCTTGATCGATCATCATTCAACAATATTTGCACTTAAGAGAATTTTTGTTAATCGTGCACAACACGTTTTTCCTTCTTTAGCTTTATATTAATAGTCCTACATACTTCCGTAAACAGTGTCAACTCTTTGATTTCCTTTGTTTTGAAAACTGTTCTTCATCCTCGTGGTATAATCGGGTTACTCGTTAATTAGTTCCATAATGAGTTCTTGCTCGCTCTACGTGAATGTGCTGTGTATACATCAACATCTCCGAAAAGTTGGTTCAACTTTCAAAATTTCCGAGAAAGTGCCTCAGTATGATTCGATCAAGTAGCGAGGCTGGGAACGATGAACTTCCGTATTGAATTTCGGGAAGTAGTAAATTTCATGCATTTTGACTGATCTATTGTGAAAATAGAAAACGGCAATTTGGTCCATTTGTGGATTAATGTTAAACAAATATATATAGTAGAAAGATTTCGATTTTTTATTTTTTAGAATGAGTCGAGCAGGATATATTTGTCTAATACTTTGATCTACAGCGCGGATCCGCAATACAGCTCGGCAGTGATAAACACGAATGTGATAGTGAGCCATACTGGTGAGGTCGTTTGGTTGAGTCACGGAATATTTCGTAGCAGCTGTAACATCGACGTAGAATTTTTCCCCTTCGACGAACAGAGATGCGCCCTCAAGTGGGCCTCTTGGACCTACGACGGATATCAGGTGAGAAATTACATTTTTTATTATTCACGTAGTATACGATAAATACCGCAATCCTGTATTCATATAGTTTCATAGATGATGGGAGAGATTATTTACCGGTTGAAAAAGAAGTTTTATGAAAAACAAAAACAATTCTTACATTCTTTGTTCCAATAAAAAGTGATCAAGCGCTGATTCGAATCTATAAATGAGTATAAAATTAGTAAAAATCATGCCGGATTAATCTTACAGGAGATAAAGATAAAATAAAAAATAAAAAACTTAATACGTTACATTATAACGTTTTCATTTTTCGGAAATCGAGTTACACCAGTTGCATTCTACGCGTCAAAATTTTCAACGAACGGACCGAAGTTGAAGAATTCCGCGAAATAATCTGGGACGCGGTTGATGTGAATAAAAAAAAAAGTCAGCACATGGACGTTGATCGAATTATAATATGACAGAGTCGGACGAGGGAAAAAAAGGGGGCCACAAATATATATAGGGCGAATTCCAGCTGGAGCGTCGAGCCCGTGAGGGATGCTGCTCGTTATAAAGCGACGAAATCGGTGGTGAAACGACCGAGTCGAAAGGAACTTTTCCGTCGCGACTGGAAAAGCGGCAAATCGAAAAATACGGAACTATGGGAGCGAGAACTTGACGAAAAAAGAGGCGCGAGGGTGTATAGATCGAAACGAAGCTTAATCCCAAATGCACGAGAAGAACTCAATACATCCCTCTCTCGTTTTCCCATATGGAGGAACTCACGCTCTGGTTCCTATTCCTCGTAAAATCTCGTTTCTCCTCGCCCGAGGTATACATACGCATGCATTTTCCCATTTTCGTACGTTATCCATAGCTCTATTTAGCACGAATATCGGCTATCCACTTTGCAACCCTTTCCCACTGTTCCTGATATTCCAGATACATTAATCCATGAAATGCAGACTCTTTTTTTCAAGGCATTATGTAGAACGTCGTTCCATGATTCGATATTGCTATATTTATATAAATCGATTTTGCAAAATTTTACCAAGAAAATACCCCAACTTTCGCAATGGTTTAACTTTCTTGTTAAATTCGATCATAAAATAATCAACCCTCTGTTTCGATGATATTTATTTTTGATCACTTGTGCCATTCGCTAAAAATTTTGCAAATTCATTAATAATATAACAAATCCCTAGGTGAATTTATATTCGAAAATATGATGGAAATCGTATCGAGACGTTCGATACTTTTTGAAAATAAGTATTATCAGTAAATCCTTGAATGGTTCACCCTGTAGATACTCCCGGTTCACGAACCCAGTCCATTTCACCTGGCGTTCATCAATTTCCCAGAGTTCTCGAAGCCCGACAAGGAACAAAAGACTCGGAGATCCGATAGGTCGTTAATCATCTTAATACGACCCGCCGGAAAGTTGATTGTTTTTATTGTACCACAGATTCCATTGTCAGAAAACTCTCCTTATATAAACTGCACTATCCACTTTTAATTTTCCAGCTGGAACTTGAGAGTCAGAGCGAACAAGGTGACATTAGCAACTATCAGGCTAACGGAGAGTTCGATCTGCTCGACTTTTCAGCGCGCAAACACGTCGAATTTTATTCATGCTGTCCGGAGCCTTATCCAGACATCACTTACGAAATTCGTCTTCGACGACGTCCAATGTTTTACGTCTTCAATCTCATACTGCCCTGTCTCCTCATCAACGGAATCGGTACGAGTTACATTAGCTTTTATGGTCTAATTACAAATTGTGTGGCCGGACACAATTTTGGCAATCAAATATATAAGACAAATGTGCAAACTCGATACACGCCTCGTGGACCTCGGTGACAAAATACTTTCTATTCGTGGACGCGGTTACCCATAAATCTGTCGTCGCTCCCCGTCATTGCCAGAACGCACTTTCCATTCATTCGCCCGGTGGTCATAGTTTATGCCCAATAGTAAACAAGGGCAACTGTATCCCAACTGTATATTCGTATAATGCGAAAAGCAACGGGAAAAGTACTAAACTCGATGATAAACTCGGTTTTGTCGCACGCTAGTGGTTCTTCCGCAGGCTGCTTTTGAATTTCATTATATACAAAACGGTAGGGCGCGTCCTGCCACTCGCAGAACTATTAATTTTCACGATAATTCGGACCTCGTTAAAAAAAAAGCTGTTCGTCATTCGTGTTGGAAAAACACGAGGATAAAAGAGAAAATGGGAAAGGTGAAGAGCGAGAGAGAGAGAGAGTGAGAGACGAGAGCCACTGAGTCGTAAAAGAGGAATGAGGTGTACAACGACGTGGAAAAGTTCGCCAGAAACTGCGGTATCCGTTTGAACGTCTGACTTTATAACGAGATTACTACAATCTCGTTCCCTTTAGTCAACCCTCGTTCAATTACTTCTTCATAAATGTCTCGCTTTGTACTACTATGCGGGTGAAACGATTTGAAGTGGTGCCAAGTTAAAATTATTCAACGATGTGGTGGTATACTTGTAATACGACCGGTAATTTTTGGTTTAGATTTAAATTGGTATAACAAATGTAGTTTGCTTCTAACGAATCAATACCGAGAAGACAACGAAATTTTTCTATTTTTTTTTAAGTAACTCCACAAAAAATGTGTAAATTATAGACGAGCAAGAAAAATGGAGCATTGTCAATGACAATTAGCCAAACGTTCTATCAAAGTTTGTAAAAAATGTGCACTCTTTAGAATTATAGTTGACATCTTAATCGAAAGAAAAATTATGAACTGGTAATTTTTGTTAAGATCTCACTCGTCGCGCTAAATCATGAAAATGTATTGAAAATATCACGAGAAGGAGAATTCTGAACTGAAAGCTCAGGTGGTTCTCTAGACCGAAAGATTCATATCTTCAACTCTAACAGTTTATTCCAATGAGCACCGACTGAGACGCGATGCGGCACTATAGTGCGGTCGCCGAAAGCCGATAAAAGTTTTCTTCGATGTTTAAACAGCACTCCTGGTATTTTACGTACCATCGGAATCTGGGGAAAAGGTGACCCTTGGGATTTCCGCCCTCCTATCGATGACTGTTTTTCTGATGACGATCCGAGAAACTCTTCCACCAACTGAAAAAACTCCCCTTATCAGTGAGTATCATCTTTGCAGTAAAACATCCCATTTATATAAATTTAATGACAAGCAAACTATATTATGACGTCGTTGGAAAAAGAAAAAATACTGCAACGTAAAATCAACCCCTATAAATAATTGAAAATCGATATTAACTCAGATTTCCCATATTTTCTGGTCAAATATCTATAATTATGTAAATAAAAACGAGGCAAATGATTTTTGATAATTAATACTAATATACGTATAAACATCAGAGATGCGATTTCTGGAAGAATTTCTAGCCTTCCAACTTTTCTTACTTTCGTTTCGATTACAGGTCTTTATTACGGTGTGAGTATCTGTCTCGTATCGTTCGCATCGGGTCTAGCAGTGGTGACACTAAATATTCATCATCGCGGTGTACGAGGCACCAGAGTACCGAATATTGTCAGACTGTTGTTTCTCGAGAAACTGGCTAAATTGGTTTTATTCAATTTTGACGAGGTTCGTACCTCGCGAATCCAATGAGCTAATCAAATAATCAATAAAATTCCAATAACGAAATACCAATAATCGGATAGAGAAATTTTATGATAAACCTGTGTAAAACCAAAGCAAAAGGTGATTTTTTTGCAAGACGTTAGTTTATCTTCCACATTCTCCTTGAATATTGCAATAGGTACCAAAGGACTCGAACTCCAACCCTTATCAAGACGCGTCTTCCGATTCTTTGCGACGGAGAAATAATTGTCCGCTGCATTGCTCGACAGAATTCTCATCTCAACAGCAACAACAGCAGCACGCATCCCCTAAATACGTGCCTCGAAGACAGGGAAGTAACAATGGCAGTCCGAGCTTAACAGGTGAATTTAAATCGTATAAAAAATCGCACCCCTTCTCTATTATACTAAAATCTATTATCGATTGAATTTCGTGTGTTTCCGAATATAAATTCAATTTCCGTTGAGGTATATCTTTGTATAATAAACGGTTGGTTATTTAGATACATATATAGTTTCATCCCCTTTCATCCCATATGTTTCATAGAATTATGACTGTATAGTTTGAATAACGATTCTCATACTTCTTTCTATTTCCGTCTTTCCATTTTACCCATGTTTACTCCCACGGCAACCTCGGACTTACAGAGTTTTCCTTTGGCCTATTGAAATCTCGCTCGAATCTTTGATAATAGATAATTTTCAAAATCGAAATGGTGGGATTATTTTTCAATGATTTTTTTGCATGCCTTTATCCACAGAGCTCGGAAGAGACGGTAGTCTCGAGACTCACTGGTCTCGAATCCTCGGTAGAGTTCACACTACGATCGACCGGAACGAGAGACGATTGATCGATCAGGATAATCGCGAGAGAACTGAGATGGAATGGAAACAAGTTGCTCTCGTCAGCGATCGTGCTCTTCTGTGCGTATTCTTCCTTACAACGATAATAAGCACAGCCGTGATACTTTGCGGCTCACCACCCGCTTCCGAAGTCACCAAGAAAGGCTAACGAGATGTTCAAACCGCATCTCGTGTGCGGAGAAATTCAGTCGTAAAGCGAGAAGTGCGGTCACGTATAATAGTGAAAGACGAGACAATTTACAACACCATCGATTACGCTTTAGATCGCATCTCTTATGATTTTTTCATATTTGTATCTTGTAGACTTAATTTGATTTTAATTTATTAAGACAAATTAAAAAGAAGAATCGCATAATAATACGAATCGATGAAAAAAATCAGATCGCAAGTCCGTTTTTCTTTCAACTATTATTTATTTTACAATATTCGCAATATTCGTTAGTAAATTTTGGGTGCGAAAATTGAAAGGTGAACATTTAGCGCTGAAGCGAAACATCGGTCTTTACGAAATTAAGTTCGACAGGGGTTGGTGATTGTCTTTGACCTTACTTTAAGATCTATCGTATCGTCTTGAAAAAAAAACTCTGTAAATAAATCCAGTTTATCGAATCGAATTATCCGTTCGCTGTACGTTCGAAAATATTGTTAACGAGAATCTACAATAAATCGCGTTCTATGGTTAATTACTTGATTATTGTTAAAACGGGACGGAAATAAATGGTTCCACCACAACTTGTGTGCTATCTCAGTTTTCATTCTTTTTTTCTTGTCTTTCTATTCCTATTTTGAATACTTTATTTTGTGGACGTTTGTAAATCTACACGTTCCATAACATTTCACTGGGCTTTATTTTATAATTTCAGTATTGTCGTAAGTCTCGATGGTTTAGGATCCACGTTTGATAATGTTTTCATTAGTGTTGATATTAATATTGGTATTTACATTATCCACCGTGTCTCTGTAGTCGTCGACCTGATTTGATTCAGCCTGATCTGAGGCAGCCTGACCGTACTTTGGAAGCGAATCGTTCGATTCTTTGAAAATCAGAAGTGTACGACCTTGAAGATCGACGAAAATGATGAAAACTTGTTGGGTATTGGGGTTGATGTATTCGTCGCCACCACTTAGGGGAACCCGTATTCTCTGACGAGTAACAGGATGAACGAATTGCAGCATCAAAATTCCGTCCCTGCCAATCGTTTTCTTGACTCTCATGACGAATATGGCATTCGAGATGTCGTATTTTGGAAATCCTCCAATGACTATCGAGCCCCAATTTTTCTGACGTTTTGGAGTGTGCAATTTTACCTTCGTTGTCTTGTCGGCGCTCATGTTTTGTACGTTCGACGACTTTCGAGAAACAGACGGATGCATACCCTTGAATATCAGTAGGGTTCGACCCTGAATATCAACGAAAATTATAAAGACTTGGAATGTATTTGGTTTTACATATTCGTCACCACCGTGTGCAGGAACTCTTATCTTTTTGCCAGTAATTGGGTGAACAAATTCGAGTATCAAAATTCCATCGTCATCAATTTTTTTCTTAGTCTTCATAACGAATATCGCTTTGATTATATTGTATTTAGGAACTCCTCCTACGACCAACGAACCCCATTTTTTCGTGCGAGATACCTTTTGATATTTCACAATTATCTCATTTATGTTCGTATTGATATTCATAATGTTTTGATCAGGACGTATTTCATTTTGAGCTACGGGTTCTTTTTTATCTGTAGACGAATCGATGCCGTTGAATAACAAAAGGGTTCGTCCTTGAACATCAACGAAAATGATGAATATTTGCAGCGTGTCCGGTTTTACATATTCGTCGCCACCTCGTAAAGGAACTCTTATTTTTTGGCCAGTGATTGGGTGAACGAATTGGAGTATCGAAATTCCTTCATCATCAATTTTTTCTTTAGTCCTCATAACGAATATTGCTGTAGTTATATCAAATGTAGGCACTCCTCCTACCACTAACGAGCCCCAATTTTTTTCGCGAGATATTTTTTCATATTTCTTAAGTATCGCATTCTCATTAGTATTTTCGTTGGTATCGTTTATACCAGCGTTGATTTCATTTTCACTTGGTCGTGCAGCTGCAGAGGGGTCCATACCTTTGTATATCAAAAGGGTTCGCCGTTGAACATCAACGAAAATAATGAATACTTGTAGCGTGTCCGGTTTTACATATTCGTCGCCACCGCGCAAAGGAACTCTTATTTTCTCGTCAGTGATCGGATGGACGAATTGGAGTATCGTCATTCCATCGTCGTCAATCTGTTCCTCGCTCTTCATAATGAATATCGCTTTCGTTATATCATATTCAGGAACTCCTCCTACGACCAACGAGCCCCAATTTTTCTCGCGAGATATTGTTTCATATTTCTCGATTATCTCATTTTCATTTTTATCAATATTCGTATTATTTTTATCAGAATCCATCTCATTGTCAGTTGACGGTTTTCCGGTTGTGGACGGCTTGATGCCCTTGAATATCAAAAGTGTTTGTCCTTCAACATCAACGAAAATGATGAACACTTCCAGCGTGTCCGGTTTTACATATTCGTCAACACCTCGTAAAGGAACTCTTATTTGTTGGCCAGTAATGGGGTGGGTGAATTGGAGTATCGAATTTCCATCGTCGTCAATTTGTTCCTCGGTCTTCATAATGAATATCGCTTTCGTTATATCATATTCAGGAACTCCTCCTACAACCAACGAGCCCCAATTTTTCTCGCGAGATATTGTTTCATATTTCTCGATTATCTCATTTTCATTCGGATTAATATTCATGTCATTATTATCAGAATCCATCTCATTGTCGGTTGAAGGTTTTCCAATTGTGGACGGCTCGATACCCTTGAATATCAAAAGTGTTCGTCCTTCAACATCAACGAAAATGATGAACACTTGCAACGTCTCCGGTTTTACATATTCGTCACCACCGCGCAAAGGAACTCTTATTTTCTCGTCAGTGATCGGATGGACGAATTGGAGTATCGTCATTCCATCGTCGTCAATTTGTTCCTCGCTCTTCATAATGAATATCGCTTTCGTTATATCATATTCAGGAACTCCTCTTATGACCAACGAGCCCCAATTTTTCTCGCGAGATATTGTTTCATATTTCTCGATTATCTCATTTTCATTCGGATTAATATTCGTGTTATTTTTATCAGAATCCATCTCATTGTCGGTTGAAGGTTTTTCGGTTGTAGACGGCTCGATGCCCTTGAATATCAAAAGTGTTCGTCCTTCAACATCAACGAAAATGATGAACACTTGCAACGTCTCCGGTTTTACATATTCGTCACCACCGCGCAAAGGAACTCTTATTTTCTCGTCAGTGATCGGATGGACGAATTGGAGTATCGTCATTCCATCGTCGTCAATTTGTTCCTCGCTCTTCATAATGAATATCGCTTTCGTTATATCATATTCAGGAACTCCTCTTATAACCAACGAGCCCCAATTTTTCTCGCGAGATATTGTTTCATATTTCTCGATTATCTCATTTTCATTCGGATTAATATTCGTGTTATTTTTATCAGAATCCATCTCATGGTCGGTTAAAGGTTTTTCGGTTGTGGACGGCTCGATGCCCTTGAATATCAAAAGTGTTCGTCCTTCAACATCAACGAAAATGATGAACACTTGCAGCGTTTTCGGGTTTACAAATTCGTCACCACCGCGTAAAGGAACTCTTATTTGTTGATTAGTGATTGGGTGGATGAATTGAAGTATCGAATTTCCATCGTCGTCAATTTGTTCCTCGGTCTTCATAATGAATATCGCTTTCATTATATCATATTCAGGAACTCCTCCCTTGACCAGTGAGCCCCAATTTTTCTCGCGTGATATTATTTCATATTTTTCGATGATAAAGTTTATATTCGAATTTATATCTGTATTATTTTCATTGATTTCAATATTATAATGATGGGGTGAATATTTGTTGGGAGCGGATGAATCCATACCCTTGTAAATTAAGAGAGTTCGATGTTGATCGTCGACGAAAATGATGAAAACTTGCAACGTCTTCGTATTTACGTATTCATCTCCTCCGTATAAAGGAAGTCGTATCTTTTGACTGGTGGTGGGATGAACGAACTCAACTATCGGAATTCCGTCCGTATCAATTGTTACCTTTGTCTTCGTCACGAATATCGCGCTCTGTATATCGTGTTGAGGCACCCCTCCTATGACCAGCGTTCCCCATTTTTTCTCACGAATTATTTTTAGATATTTTTCCATTATAACGTTTATATTTATATTCATGTACGTAATATTTTTAATCAAATATGTCGTAGAAACAGATGAATGCATGCCCTTGAAAATCAGAAGAGTTCGACCTTGAACGTCGACGAATATGATAAATGCTTGCTGTGTTTCCGGGTTCACATATTCGTCACTACCCAGTAAAGGAATTCTTATTTTTTCACCAGTGACAGGATGTACGAATTGAACCATCACGATCCTACCGACATCAATTATTTTCGTCACCTCCATAACGGTTATTGCACTTTCTATGTCGTACTTTGGAATGCCTTCTATGACCAGTGAGCCCCAATTTTTCCCGCGAGATATGTTTTTATATCTTTCCAGGATTATATTTATATTCGTATTGATGACGTAAGTTCCAAAGGAAGTGGTATCATCAGAAGCAGAAGAGTCCGTTTCTGTTCCAGCAGTTAAATTTGTATCGACACCTGTAATATCAGAAAACAAATTTTTTTGAACCAATCGGTACTATTTTTTCTTTCAATCACCATAACAAGGTAAAGTTTGCATTCTTCACGACTACAGATTAAAATTTATATGCTCCCGGGCCACCTTCGAAAATACGTTTTTCCTACTTTCAACAAGAAAAAAGTGGACCAAGAATCTTACTCTCGTAAGATCCTTGATCTACCTCATTTCCCATAAAACAATATATTTCTTTGCTCATATCAAAGATTCCCCCGGAGAATTCCCGTTTCCCAAATTATAATTATCATAAAATACATTTCCGTCGAAATAATTTTCGGCTCTCTGCGAAGCTTGGAATCCTCATCGAATGCATCCCCTTACGAAAGATGAAGTAAAAATACAAATCAATTCTGAATCAATCGCGTATTTACTCTGACAAACAGGGGTTGTGTACCTTGAGTGTGGAGATCATCGTCGGGGCTATATGGAATGTCCAGCGGTACTGGTATCATAGCTTCTTCATACTCTGAGATAAAGTCTGCAGGGTCTTGAGGCAATTCGGTAATTTCCGATTCCATTATCGTGGATAAAGTAGCCGATTCCATTGTCGCGAGAGAAGTTGTTGATTCTGTTTCCGTTAGCGTCAACAAAGTGGTCGGTATCATTGTCTCCGTTGTTGTTTCTATTGTTGTCGGTGTTGATTCCATTGTTGTCGTAGAAGTTGTCGTTGGTTCCGTTGGCGTCAACAAAGTGGTTGGTATTATTGTCTCCGTTGTTGTTTCTATTGTTGTCGGTGTTGGTTCCATTGTTGTCGTAGAAGTTGTCGTTGGTTCCGTTGACGTCAACAAAGTGGTTGGTATTATTGTCTCCGTTGTTGTTTCTATTGTTGTCGGTGTTGGTTCCATTGTTGTCGTAGAAGTTGTCGTTGTAGTTGTCGTTGTAGTTGTTGTGGTCGTCGTCGGTGGTGGTGGTGGTGGTGGTGGTGGTGGTGGTGGTGGTGGTGGTGGTGGTGGTGGTGGTGGAGGTGGAGGTGGGGGAGGCGGAGGTGGGGGTGGGGGTGGTGGAGGTGGTGGCGGTGGTGGTGGTGGAGGTGGAGGTGGCGGTGGTGGTGGTGGCGGTGGAGGTGGTGGTGGTGGTGGTGGTGGTGGTGGTGGTGGTGGTGGTGGTGGCGGTGGTGGTGGTGGCGGTGGTGGTGGCGGTGGTGGTGGTGGCGGTGGTGGTGGCGGTGGTGGTGGTGGCGGTGGTGGTGGCGGTGGTGGTGGGGGCGGTGGTGGCGGCGGAGGGGGTGGAGGTGGTGGTGGCGGCGGAGGGGGTGGAGGTGGTGGTGGGGGAGGCCGCGGGGGCGGCGCCAATCTACCAAACGTTTTATGAAATATTAAATACGATTAAGATTCTAATAATGTAAATTCCCGAAATAAATTAAATTCTCGCAATAAAAAAAAACATGATCGCTTACAAGTCACTTGCGGCTGCTAAGCCTCCAAGTGCCATCATTGCAAGAATGCATCTTTTGTCCCGCCGTGGGACACTGATTTGCGATGAACCATTCGTCCTGGTTATTATCAGATTGCCAAGGGTTTTCTCCGTGATCCCGGATGTTTCATTGATACGTGTCCTGAAACTCGTATTCTTGTTTTCCGTCAAGTTCGAGTACAGATTATCGTTGCTGGAATTTTCGGTCGTTTCATTTGTTTCTTGAGTAATTTGATTGTCCGCCGGATGAATAAAGACTCGATGCTGTGTATTGGGTATTTCTGATACGACGTCATTTTTATCTTGAAGGAAAGAATATATTGATTTTACTATGCTTGCTAGCAATTTTCTCCAATCTTCAAAATTTCATTCATGAGAAAGGCATGGTTGAAGAAGACAACATTCATGCAACACGAGAAGCTAATGATTGGAAAGAAGTACGAGCTTCGATCATCAATTTTCTGAATCGATTGACAAAAAATCTTATTTCCCCGTTAATTATTATTTTCATACAATTACCAGTAGTATTGTGTTCCTTCGTGTACGCCGGATATGTATTAATCAGAAAGACCAGAATCGCAATGCGGATAAGGTACGGAATACTGAAGTAGGCGTACATGATCCATACCCCGTTCAATAACAGCAAAGACTGAGAGACAGACTTTGTACATCGTAAAGACTTTCAATAATATTCTATGTACCGCACGATGATTTTGTACGCGTGCAATTGATCATCGCTGGTTCCATGCGTGCTATCGAAAGAGATAGTAAAAAATAATACCCTGTCGAATCGCACGATTCGACATGGATCGTTTCTCGAGTTTTGATTCTTCGTTCTGCAATACAACCTGTACATAGCACCTTTGGCTACTTCCGTCTGATAGAATATCCGATTCCCGAGTATAAACAAGTATGAACAATCATTTCGATTGACAGCCGATAAAATATTCGCTACAGAGCTTCAACAACATGAAGATTGGATTTATAATAATGTCGACGAAGCTGCACGTGGGTTGTAGAACGTTTGATTGTATTCGATACGGAGATATTATTGGATACGGCTATATAGCGAAACTCATCGTTTATGTTCGAGAAGATTGAACAGGATGCGAAACAGAAACATAATCTGTCGTTCTACCGCGCCTCGTTGCGATTGCAATTAGCGTTATTTCTCCCCTCGCAGTAAAGTGGAGTCTGAGACGATCACTCCTCGTTCGTAAATATAGTTTGTTATAAAAGTTACCAGTGCAATATCAACAATATGTCGGACTAGGTTTGATATAACGTTCTTTTGGCCTTGATCGGTGTAAACAATAATTTTCACTCATTTGTAATTCTTATATCGGCGGAACGTAAGAGAATCGTATATGAAACATGAATACAGAAGCTATAAATAACTCATGACGCTATTGTGAATTTCTTTTTGAAATTTCAATATATTTAAATTACAGCTATCACCAAACGGTTAAGTACAAAATGCGTTTTATAAAATATCCTACGTCATTGCTTGTATATGCGACGAATTTTTAAAAGTCCATACTTCCCTCTGAGAAAATTTGTAACGTCCACATGATAAAATGAGGACTAGGTCATCTACTCTCATACCCGCAACAATGTATTTACCACCACCTTATGAATACGAAATGTAGAAAGAACTTTAATAGTAATCAGGTACCGGAGCACAAGCTATCTTCACAAAGTCTTCGTATTTGACTTGTCCATTCAGGGAAACATTCGCTTCTCGGAAAATCTGTTCAACTGGAACAATTGTAAAGCGAGTACATATCGATATAGTATATGCAGATTGATGTCATTTTGTCCATCCGGTGCGAACAATATTAATTGACGCACCTTCTTTGTTACTTAATTGTTCACCCCAACGCAAGAGCATGTGAGCAAGCTGTCGTGCCGAGATAGCTCCACTCCTCGATGTATCCGCAGCTCGAAAAGCCTCTATCACTTCCTTTGGTAAATCCTCCGCTCTTGTCTGCAAATGCATGACTTCGAGAAAATCGGCGAACGACATTTTTCCGCCTAAAACATCATTTCGATTGATTTTTGTTGTTCTTTTTATGCCTTTTGTTCGAATTCGAATACATCACCAAAAGCTATACCCTTTTCTTTCAGATATTTATTCAATTCTGCAATTGTAGGACTGAGGCCTAAGGAACGCATGATAATGGTCAATTCATCGAGAGTCTTGATTTGTCCGCTTCGAGCAAACAGATAAAAGCATTCACGGAATTCTGGAAAAACAGAAGAATTTAAAGATGGATCTGGAAAAACTCGACAGGAAAATATAATATTTGATGTTGTTCAGCCTACCATCGATATCCTCTTCTCTGAAATAACGAGCCTGAAATAAAATATTATTTACCATGGATACAAAAAAAAATAATTGCGGAAATAAGCAACTACTTAAGTGTTTCAGAAAATAAGTATTTTGTAGGGTGCATCTTACAAAAGCATTTTACAAAAATGCTTAAAAGAAGAGCCTTCCAAATAAAATTCACCAAACGACAATCGGGACAAAAGGATACTATTAATTTAACGATTACCATAATTGATCCTTTTTTATCCGTGTAAACAAAAACTTAAACACACACGATTTTGACAAAGCAGAGTGGCAAGTGGACGGACGTAAGTACGTGTCAAACTAAGAATCCTAACCTAACCTCTCCCACCATCTATGTTCCCACACCTGGCTGCCCGTAATATTTACGCGTTTCCATCATACTATTCGCTAATATCGTGTGACCATGAAATATCGTGTGTCTGAATGGTCAGTATGACAGAAAAATAGTGCAAACTGCACAAGACGCGCTTGATGCAAGAAAAAAGTCGATTATCGTCGCAATCCAAACATAACTCTAATGGGGCCACCATCATGACTCGTATCATATTATCTATCTGATGCGATAAGCGTTAACTGATAAGATTTCCGCGTGGTGATTAAAAATGATCTTGTATTATACGTGTAGCACATGGTGATAATAATAATCATTTTGGAGAATCATGCATAACAATTTATATCATTTGTGGTAATGAAATCATTCGAACGGGCCATTAAATAGCCCAAGTAATTGTCACCAATTTTCCGGAATTATCGAAACATTGGTTGAACAAATTTTCTGATTGATGAGGACAATAGTGTGTATAGGTATGTACGTATTTCGGATATTTAGTTTCGTAGTGGCCAGTCGCGGCGCCGCCGTCGGTTCATCTCGTTTCAGGATCTCTCGGGGAATGAGGTAGTACTTGGATGACGTCGTGAATTCTCAATTTACTCAAGTATATGTTTCGTCGCGTTTAGTCTCGTCGAGGAGTCGCCTCGCGACACACAAAGTCGGATAAAAAAAATTTCGCGTGTTGTTTAGCCGATAGTGTTAACGTGTAGCTTCGACGATCGTGATTCACCGTTGATCAAAGCATTTGTTGTCTGATGTCGTAATAGCAACAACAAGACGCCGTCTAAAGTGTGTAAAATATTATCGTGTAATAAGCAAAACTCGTCAATTACAATAATACGGGAATGTAGAGTCAATATTTTCGAGAAATTAGATCGATCGCATGTCCGATATACGCCGATAATACGTAATGTTTATATTAAGTAATCGCGACAAATAAGAATGTTGTACAAATAGTGAAATCTCTGTGGGATCTATGCAACGAAGAGTACGAGCGTTTTTTGGTTCTCCTGGATGAAAAGTGGCCGTGAGGTAAACGTGGCCAAAGTTCAAAGGTATATTATACGATATCAAAGCTTTTTTTCGATTATATATATATATATCCGTTGCGTTTACACCCATAACTATTCCCCTTTTGCGCATTTAACTAATGTGCGCGCATGTTTACTTATCTGCGGAGTCCGCCTGTAATAACGATAACAATCCCCGCTGCAAACACTAGAATGATCAGTTTTTATACTTATTTCCTGTGGATTTTTTCTCTTCTCTGTAACCATCTCGATGTACTATATATAGACTCTTTGGTCGAAGAATTTTTATACGTCAACAAAGATCAAAGCACTGATGACCTACCGTTGTATCTTTCGTAATTCGTTAATTAGTATAAGCTTTTTATTACGTATAATGAAATTGGACGAGTGGTAAACTCGAAGAACATAAATTATCCGATCGAACAGGCAAAGCTGTATTTTGCGTGCTATTCAGCAGCGTGTGGCTCTTCGTGATAGAAAAAACCTGTCAGAATGTAATATCAACACCTATCGTCACAGACGTGTATGCTAGAACAGTTGTGGATTACCATACGTGAACTCGTCTCATAAGAAACATTTTTCCTTTAAATCTAGAATACTGTTATCTGGTGTAGATATTTTTTAATCGATTACTAACGATTCTTTAGTTTTTACTATAGAAATATTACAATACAACGATGCAATGGTTTTATGTGATTGGCCAAAATGTAAATCCTCAATAAAGTGTGATCGTAAGAACGTTACATGTCTTACTAGCATAGTTTCTAAATAATTGTAAAAAACCCAATCCATTTTGAATCTATCGTATGTTCAATAAGGTTTTAATAATTTTAATGGGGCTATAAATTTCATATAGGTTCCCTTAAGTACGATCTAATTTATATTATACTTTATACTTCAATCATTATCATTGTGTCGAAAACACTTCAACTTTTAGATAATGGTTATCAGAAATCTATATCGATAAATAGACAAATAAGCCCAACGATTAAAATAAGACTGATAATATGGAGTATTCTTTGAAGAATCTCAAAGAAAATGTGGCAAATTAGAAATTTTCCTTAAACTTAAATACTTTTATTTATTTGATCATTACCTAATGCAGTCCATGTTTCAAACGACTTATTATGATTATTCTGGAGCGTCAGAAGAATCTAAATTGGGTTTTTGTGTATCGGTTCATTATTTGCTTTGTTCTCGAAATAGATTAATATCGTTGGCTATTATCACTGATCGACGGACTTGAAATACCCACAACAGGAATACATTAGTCTCAGTCTCGATTACAAACTTCCGTCGTGGACAAAGGATAGGCGAGAGAAAAAGCGTTACTAAAAATAAAAGCTGTGAGTCGATTGCCATCTTGACCGCTTGTTTCATTTTTGAAGATGGGTCACTGCACCACCAAAAGGCGGATCCTTTCATGATAAGATTTTTTACAATGTTAAGCACGTTGGCATTAAAAGACTAATTCCTTGGCACGACAGGTCACCTTTTAGCCCAGAACACTTGTCTAAAATTGGTCATACAGTATTTTTCAGTCTTTTCAAATGCAAACACAAAGGATGTTCTTTACCGCACAGTGGATTGTGAAATGAAGAAATTCAAGTATACCTCGTCAATAACAGGTTTCGAGTTAGAAGTGATTACACTGTAATCGATTCTAATTCAGATGCATTCAAGGTTTTCAAGATCGTTTATTACTTTAAAAGCTACGCAATAATAAGTTTATGATTCTAGCCTTTTTTCGACCAGATTGTCAGATGAATATATATATATATATTACACTGATTATTTCCTGTAGAGACGTCAAATTTCGATTTGTTACATTATTCAGTCATTGTAATAAGAAATCAATTAACTTTAACAATGCACTTTGGAGTTCAGTGCTAGAAACGTGCCGAACGTTGCTCACTGCAACGTTATTTCTGATTAGATTGACCAGTTGAGATTGAAACAAAACGTGACGCACGTATTCTCCCAGGGGTACGAAGTCTATGACTACGTGACGTAGCTGTGTCATGTATCATTGAGTTTGCAATAATTTGCATTTAAGAAATAAAAACAACATTTTGACTAACTCTTATAAAAGTTGTGTAACTGAAGATAATGGAATATCTTGACCGTTCTAGATCAGCGCTTTACGAATGAAGGACAATAAAACAGCAGCAGAAGCTATTTCCATCGCGGCTCCAATTGCAACTTCATCGAGCAAATCTAGACGAAAATTCAAACGACGAGTGTAAAGATTGGTTGAAGAAAGTAAGAAGAAATCGTTCTTTGCGAAAATATTGAAGGACATGAGCGGACATATGACGGCCGGTCCTGTCGAAGGCAGTCAAGCTGTTCTTGAAAGGATCCAAGTAACCGTGATGCCAGGCACAACGAAACAACCGGTACCTCACGCTCTTTCTGTACCGGTTGTCCATGAAAAAGGTGGACAAAGCACGGTGAGCGTCGAGACGAATCTTATCTAAATTGAATTCCGAATAGTAGACGATCTTACTCAATAAAGTATAGGCATTTATTCGAACCTAATTTCGAAGGTCTAGTATTTACCAACGACTGTCTATAAAGAATGAAATGAAAATTGGAATAATTAAAAATTGTCTCATTTCCCTTTCATTTGACTATAGAAACAAGTCACCGAGCCGAATCAGAGTATTTCGAATACAAACCGAGTATGGACGAGTTTATTAGCAGGAGCTGCAGCCGGTGCTCTTGCAAAGACGACTATCGCTCCGCTCGATCGAACGAAAATTAATTTTCAAATATCGAAACAGCCGTACTCGGCAAGAGCAGCGATTGAATTTCTCATTCAATCGTACACGAAGGATGGGCTCATCAGTCTTTGGAGGGGTAATAGCGCGACGATGGTGAGAATTATGCCATATGCTGCGATACAATTTACGGCACACGAGCAATGGAAAAGGATACTCCGGGTCAATGGACCTGAGACGTAAGGGAGATACAAGTATTATGCCCCATTGTTATCGAAAAATGTAACATTGATTTGTTTCGTTTCATAAAACAGAAATCAAGCGAAGAGATTCCTTGCTGGTTCTTTAGCCGGAGTGACTTCGCAAAGCTTGACCTATCCTTTGGATCTCGCGCGAGCGAGAATGGCAGTTACTCAAAAAGCGGAGTATAAAACTCTGCGTCAAGTATTCACGAGGATCTACAGACAGGAAGGAATTGGAACATTCTATCGAGGTTTCACTGCCACTATACTCGGCGTTATTCCTTACGCAGGTTTTAGCTTCTTTACCTACGACACCCTCAAGCACTTATTGGCCAGTGAGTTTTTTCATTTTGCCCCCGTACATTTCATCGATGATATCAATGAAAAGTTTGTGGTGAAAATTTGATAATTTACCTTGACTGTTTCATATCCGCAGCTTACACTGTGAATAGCTCTGGGCTCTCGACTATGTCATCCCTAATTTGCGGAGCTTTGGCCGGTGTCGTTGGCCAAACAAGTAGTTATCCCCTCGACATCGTTCGCAGAAGAATGCAAACCTCTGCTATTAAGGGCGCCTATTACCACACGATCTATGGTACCACCGTTAAAATTTACACGTAAGTTTGCGGACACGTACTTGAGGATTAATTTGTAGCACCTTTATCAGAAACGTACGAAGATACATTACTCCAAAGATTTCTTTCTAAACATCATTTTTTAATTTTACACATTTCCAACTGTTTTTTAGTATTTGAAGTTCATTTGTCTGTTTTGAATTAAACATTACAGAGAGGAAGGCTTAATGGCATTTTTCAAAGGTCTCAGCATGAACTGGGTAAAAGGGCCTGTGGCAGTGGGCATAAGCTTTGCATCTTACGATGTCATACTGGTCACACTAAGAAAGGTCATGTGTTGATCACCAAATTCATGATGTCAATTCAGGTATCGTCGAATCCTCTTGACTTTGAGATCAAATTTGTTTCCACGTCAAGCAACGCGCGTCGCTTTATTCGCTTATCGCGTTTCGTTTGCATTAGGCGAACAAATACAAAGAAACGACGAAGTGAAAAGAAATGTCGATGTAACAATCGATGAAGTAAACTCATTAATACTGAATATTATTGAATCGCCGAGTCATCGATATTTGTTGTTAAATTTGTAAATTTGTTATGATAACCTCAGCGAAGGTTTTCGAGTCGCGTAGAGAGAGAATTTTAGAATGGAAGGCAGTCAATTTATGAACCAGAGAAATTGTGTTCGTCTGGGCCTATACGCGTTTGGGGATAAATAATGAACCGTGCGATTTTAGAACTGAAATATTAAAAAACACAGAAGGGTGCGAGAATATTCAAATTTGTATACATTGGTACCTTGATCGAACTCATGAACCGAGATGTTTCGGATAAAAATATGGGCAAAAGCGTTAAACTCTGCATGATAATTCTTTGTCACTCTTAATTTTTTTACGAATCTCCACCGAAGTAAGAATTTTCTTCGCGAAAGGTTGTAAAGTATGATAATTTATAAATTATATCACATTGGTAAAGTGACGTCTAATTTTTAATTGAAAAAAACGCAACTCTGTGACATCAATCTCTGTACCTATGAAAGATTTTGGTGTCCAAACAAAAATACGCAAAGCATAATGTTACAATTCCTAATGCATAATGACAATAATAGTTTTTCTCCGAATCGCGACGTATCTATAACGATTTTACGAAATTCCATTTCTGCAGTGCAGGATTGCGCCAAAAAAACGTGGGTTATTTTGTTGGTTTTACACAATATCGTACAAAGTAGATGAATCGATTAAACGAACGCCGTCGTTTCGACCACGTCCACAGCAGTGTTTTTTTGTTTTCGTTGGCGTGAACGAATCGACGAATTTCATCGAATACTATCTACCAATGTATATATGTATTATAAAATACCATTAACAGAGTAGCGATCCAAATGCTCTGGATAAAATTGTAAATTAATATTATCGAAGAAAAAATATATATGTTATCAACTCTGTTAGAAACTGTGTAATGCACACAGCCTTTGCCCCAGAAAACGGCATGAGTACTGCAACAACGAATATTGTATAGGTACTATCCACGACTTGAAAAAATCTTAAAGACTTTAATCTTGCAAAACAATACAATTAATTCTTGTATTCAATTGTCAGATTCAGAAAAAAACACGAAAGATGTTTTGAGAAGAGAGAAATTCGAAAAATTTGAATGCAATTGCAAGAATCTTCTGCTACATCAATTGGAGAGAACCATTATCACGTAAATCCTTACCTGAATTCGTTGAAAGCCTCCATCTTTTTTGCTCACGCTTGATCATCCTAGCCTAGAGTCCGGGACCACATATGGCTACGATCCAAGAGTAAACTATGAAGTATTGGGACAAAAAAGAAGGCTGATGAAGATGTTTATCTCGGACTCGGAAAAAATGCTTCATAAAACAATTGGCTGAGACTAGATAAACAATCGATTAGGACATCCTCGTCCGACGAATAAATCAATTCTTTTCTTGTAAAAAACCATAGTGTTTTTTAATTTCATGTAGACCATTCGTCATTAAATAGTCATACGTCAATTATTTCACACAGAGTATGTACACATTATCGCGATTTCACGATGGTTGATTCATTTTCGAATAGGGTATATAAGAAAGTGTAAAGATCGTGGAGATTTTCAAAGTCGCGCGTAAAGTTAAAACCTGTCTGGAATTACTAGTTGCAACCTGAAAACGGGAATAACGAGTTGACTATTTCCCAAAATTTTATCTGTAAATGATATCCGAGAGATCTACAAAGTTTATGAGAAATCTTTGAAGGAACGAAAATGCTCTGGACCCAAAATAAAAGAAAATGGGTTCTCGTATCGTAATTATTGAAAAACATTATTTTGGTTTCGTTTCTTGATCGTTTACGTATCTGATATAAATTTCACGTTCTTCATGACCACCAACTGGTATTTCAGCAGGGTCGAGGTAAGATACTCCTATAGCTAGAACCGAGCCGTCATGGCTGAAACTCAGTGCCGCTACACCGGCGTTGTAACGATGAAATTGACAAAGACGTTTTTTGTTAAAACCGTCCCATATATTCACGTAACCATCTGAACCACCGGTAGCGAAGGTATTGTATGTCGAGTGAAAACTTATAGCATTCACAGGGTAAATATGTTCAACGTTGTTCTCCTTTATTCTGTGGCACTTGAAGGCGTACTTCTTCTTCTGAGCTTCAGGAGTCGTATCGAGATATTCAACTGCTACGCGACCCTCGATACTGCTCAAAACATAGCCCTGTAACAATATTATGAATTAAAATTAAATTATATATAGAACATTTGAGTGTTCCAAAAAAAAGTCGGTGAACTTTTCAATCGGTAAAAGGTATCTAATCCTGACCTGCTCGTTTGGAAAACCTTTGATGCACCTGGTCTGATACTTCAGACTACTTTCACGTCTCTGGAACATACCAGTCATATTCCTCAGATCCCAAATGCAAACTTTTCTCTTAGCCGTGCCGACGACGAATTTATCGCCACAAACTGATAATGCAAGAACAACATCGGGTTGCAGATAGCTTCCCACGCACGTGGGTGTTCTTGGATCCCAAAGTTTAACAGCAGAATCCCAACCGCCAGTTAATATTGCATTAACTGCCGAGCAGTATTCAATTTTTCTAATCGCTCTATCGTGTTTACCCATAATAGTTTCTGTGAACATAAACAAATCCATTTTTTCTCGGAATAATTGAAAACTGTAATTATTAGTTTTTTTGTCACCGCCACTTTGTCAAAGTACATAGAGAAGATCAGGGAATTAATTTTTAAGAAAGGGGATTACCATTTACTTTGTATAAGTACCTTGCAAACATCTCGGAAATCGAAAGGACCATGTAGTATCGTTACGGAAATAGAGTGACAAAATTATTGTAAAGAAGAGTCCGTACCTGTGTTAGTATTAATGTCGTACATTTTGAGTGTAGTATCCAAACCACCGCTGTATGCGTGGACCGCATCCTGCATACAATATTCGTTCAGTAAACAAATTTCTGATCATTTTCTACATACTTTTCATTCAAAACGAAAACTTACCTGAAAAGCTACATCGAGAACCGGTAAATCATTATTGTATTTCAGTCTCATGGAGTTTGCATGGATATCGTATAATCGGACTGTGCCGTCCCATGCCGAAACGAGTAAAAATTGGGTAGAATTTGGACCAAATTCGACAGCCGCGATCGCATCCAACGGGGGCGATTTTATTTTAAACTCCGTACGAGATTCCATTGTGCTATTAAAATCGTTAAAGATAAACAATTGTTTTGCACCGCAATAACCTATAAAAACATCGGCACTTTTTCATAGTTCATATCATCGTACCATATATTTTACCATTGACAAATTAATCCTCGTCGTTGAGATAAATATGTGAATTCTTTTATATTGAACCACAAATAACCGCAATAATTCTTAATAATAAAGAAATTCTAGCTACACTTATATCCAGCGGGGTGACACTTGGTTGAGTCCGAGTTCCCACAATTCTCATTACCAACCTCAGGAATCGAAACCCAAAAACGATCGTGTTCGCATTGTTGGCGCCTTGAGTTATTTGAAAATGTGCGGGTGCGGTTTTACGAGTGATACATTAATTCTCAAGGAACAGACGAAATAATGTCAAAAAGTTGGTAAAAAAATGACAATAAAACTTTCACAAGGATACAATTTTTTTTTAAGTCCACTTTGTTTTAGACTGAGATAGCTTTCATCAGATACATTAAAGACATAGAGTTGTCTTCATAGACGACCATAGAAACTAATCGAAAACCAGCGCAACCCTTATATTGTTGTAAAATTTGCATCGTCGTTGAACGTTACATTTTAATATATGTGTATTGCGAGGTGTTCCGGCTTCGATATCAGCGATAATAAATCATTCTCAATACTTTGTCGTTGGGAAGATTTAATTGCTGCTGCGCCACTTGTCCTCGATGAGTATTCGCGATAATCTTTTAAATATAATATTGACATATTTTTTTAAGCCAACAAATTTTACGTTCACGCATATAATCTGTTTTACGTCGTTGCTTATCTCTAAAAAAAATTATAAATCGATTGAAATCACAACTGCAGGACCGGTTGCTTGTATCCCGCCATATATGAATGCATCACGCCAAGCGGCCATATTTCGGGCCAGAAAATCAGCTGCTGTATCAGGATAACATAGTATATTAAAAGTCGTCAGATGCCTCTTGAACCTGCGCAGACATTATGTAACTCTGGTATAAAGTGAGATTTTTCAATGCCCAAATCCTTCTGGCAACAAGCGCCGGGACAGAAAATCAGCGCTTGTTTGCGGATAACCTAATACGTAAAGAGTCGAAACTTGGATAGCCCGTAAATATCTGTAGATACTGTGTAACCCTGATACAAAGTATGATTTTTCAATGCCCAAATATCCACATGCTGGTAACGAGGGTCGGGCCAGAAAATCAACGACGGTATCAGAATAACAGAATACGTAAAGAATCCAGTTTGAATATCTTAACAGTTCTGTGGCATATGTAACCCCGATACAAAGGACGATTTTCAATGCCCAAATCCACAAGCTGGAAACGAGGGATATACGGTAAATAAAGTAACTCGGAAAGTTTGAAAAATGTATACTCGATACTAGTCAAAAAATATTAATTATTCAAGGTACATCTAAGAAAATTATGAAACTAACATCAGGGTCGTATTCTTCAGATTGCCTTCTACGAAATTCTACTATGGTCATTTTAATTGCAATTTTTTATGGTATTTTACATGAAATGTGTGTGCTTCGGAAGAACGATTTTTGTATCTTTCACCACACAGGCTGCGCGGTTAACTGCGTCAACTGGTTAGGGCGAAAAAATAAAATGCATGCTAAGTTCATGTATAAATGATGTTCTTCAAGATATATTAGCCCGATTTGAAAATAGTATGGTATACTCGAAGCAGATGGGACTTTTTTCCGAGTATACCTCATGGTCTCTGAAACAAGCAGGAGTACTCGACACCCTCGGCGCGTTTTTACTGTGCAGGTACACAATCTACAATCTAAACAGTTTTGGCGTGATTACTAATAATACGAAAACAATCAAGGAAACCTTGATATAAACGCCAACAAATATCTTTGTATTATATTATTGATTAACGAACAGTGGGTTTCAGTTAAAATGGTAACAAACACGAATAAAAGCTTGTCGAAAATTTCTAACCTCAAAACATTGACAAACTAAATAAGATTGAACGAAGTTACTGATTTTATCGAAGCTTACTCAATGATATTTTATTGGAAAAAAATGCATTTTAGTTAAAAAAAAGTAAATATCAGCTTCCTTATTTAGGTTGACTATTTTTATTTTAAAGCAACAAATAAAAAGAGTTTCGAAAATGGCAAAAAGTAAAAGAAAATCGAGCCATGAGTTTCGAACGTACACGTTCAAAACTTTTAATGGTGAAAAAAGTGTTACAGTGAAAAGAATTGAACAACCATAATGCTGAAACTATGTTACAAGCTTTGGATGGAATGGACCGAGATCAACCTCTGTTAAAAGTAACAGAATTTGTTGGTTCATGTTAACAGTAAATAACACAATGTTATTTGTAAACAACATTTGTTTTCTTTATTGAATCATGTTATTTGGTACATGGCAATTATGCGTGAAAGGTAATATCGGCCAAATGTTCTCCAAGGCTTTGACGGCACACCTCCGCTCGATGGCCAAAATTTTTGACGACATCTCTGCATAATTGCTCCTCGATGCATGTTGGCATAAACCTTGCTCTTGAGATAATCCCACAGGAAGAAATCGAAAGGCGTCAAATCGCACGATCTTACAAATAGTGACTTTCCTATTTCAAGAGATGATGCCACCTGGGAACTTCTCATTAAATAAATCCAATGTTGCTGTGTGGCCTGTGACGACATCCTGTTTAAACCACAAATCATCGATATCGAAATTGATATTTCTACGATTAATAGCTATATTTTAGTTGAAGTTTTTAGGGGTTTTAGAGGTTCATGGTTTTCTGGGTCTAATACTGATTTTTAAAAAGTAGGCAGCTAGTTTTCTTATAACTCGATGGAGTAATTTAATGTTGGCTTAATTAAGCGACTCGTACCTAGGTATCTAACAATACGCCACGACGGAAAACAAACATTTCGTATATTAGGCACCTACACTTATTGGAAATATAGGCATATATAAAGCTTTACCTATCGGAAATAGGGGCATGGGATATCTTATTTATAAGTATTGGTCATAGGCATCGATTTGATTATTTTCAAAAAGATCAAACCATCATTCCCTCATACTTCCACGATTAATTTCACTTTGCCATTCACCAACAAATTTACAAGTACTCAGTTACCTTCTAGATTATAAATAAAAAGGCGACTCTATTATTCTAACAATAGGGTCACCGATAGCTATGATTTCATCGTATCAGCAGACCCTCAAGTGATGACACGGTTTCGTAAAAACCGAGTTGTCGACCAAATCCCCCCTGCGAAACGTACAGGTCGGCCATATTGCGGTCCAGAAAATCTCAGATTGTATCCGGATCGCAGAAGGTATCGGAAGGTTGGAGTTGGTTGAAAGTATATATAGGTATAACAGTACGTACGTTTGGCCGATTGTATAGCAATGGGTTCGGGCATCAGGGCGTCAGCGCGGCTACCCACAAAGCCAGAAGCTACAAATAAGGGAACGAGATTTCTATTTTCAACATCTTACGTAGTTCTGTATCCTTGATATAAACCAAGATTTCCAATGCCCAAATTCACGACACGAGCTGAAGATATCGATGCGTTTGAAACAAAAATGGTCGTTTTCTTGTTGGCATATATGCAATTCGAGAATCCGTGACCGATGGATTGGATGTTTAAATCGGAAAATTTCGAGAAACTTTTGATTAGAACGTTAATTAATAAATAGGGAAAAATATTGGGAAAACGAAATCAATTCGACTGATTACTAAAGTAATAATTGAAGATTATGGTTAATTGAAAACATATGAAATTAACAATATTCGGTAGTCAAATTAGGAAATGACACACAATCATGAAATTAATGGATAACGTTCTTGTTAATCAAATAAGTGTCCATGAATTTTTCTAGAATTTTCGGCCGCGTATTATCAGAGAAATTTATTAAAGAAAATTCCGAAATCAACATAGCCTTTTATGGATGCGTACTTGTGTAGCTAAAATGAAGTAGGTTCGGAATGACACATGAATTCAGAATATGCGCAAAGTTAAAGATAAACACCGTTTTGACCATAACATAAAATAAAAACATCACCTTTATGTGCATTTATTTATAAAAAAGTATAACTATTTTGCCATGAATACGTTATACGTATCGTTATAATGTCGGTAACACTGATTATAAGCGCACGCATTATTCAAACACGACCCAGCTGATGTACTTATTTGCATAAATTCGAGAATGATAAAATGTTTTGCAATAATGATTTATTTATTAGATGATTAATTTGCAGTTGGTAAAGTAGATGTTTTCCATTGCCCCTTGCCCCTCGAACAAGGGACTGACGAACCTCCTTAAACTTCCGTGTATTCAGATGTATCTATTTTTTTCATCAATATATTTATGGTTATGTTCTTTATTCAGATACAACAATCGCGTCGAACATCTCTTAAAATGTATCTCTATTACTAAATAATTGTTTAGGTGTTTTCTTTCGTTCCATATTATTTGTTAACTTCTAAGCACATTGCGCACGCGCCATCATGGATATTTTTTGCGCCTTTTGGATGATATCGGGACACCGGCGACGTCGTACCAATCGACAATCCTGGAAGAATCCTTCGTTCCTCGGAAAACCGTGCGATCCATCAGCATATGTGACCAGCCCTATGAATTGATGATATACAATGTTTTCCATAAGTTTTTGAATAATATCCACTGATAATTTAAATAAAACATAATGATAAACTAACCGAGACCCCAAACACGTCCGCCACGGAATTCTCCCTCGAATTTCATTCCATCCGCGCGCCAAAATACTCCGTGCCCATGAAACCAACCCTGCATAAACTCACCCTCGTACCTATAATCGAAAGTTTGGATCGTTAGAACTTGGAACTTGATCTCATGAATCTTCGCAACAATTAGTATAATTTATACGATATAAGTCCATAAAATCCATTGCGTATACAGAAATAACATGAGAATTGTTTATGTTAATAAGATAAGAATGAGAGTCTGGGGGAGTATATGTATGTATTCGGAAGCTGCTAATATTAAAGAAACATAAAAGAATATACTCGCTTGGCACCATCAGGAAATATTATAACTCCAAGACCGGAGCATAAACCATTCTGGAAAGCTCCGTCGTAACGAGTTCCATCCGACAATGATAAAGCACCAGCACCGTGTTTCAGTCCTCTGTTGTTCCAATCGCCGATATACTTAGTACCGTCATCGTACTTGTAGGCACCGTTTTTCGCTACACCTATTGACGTCATTGTTTACTTTTAATTCTTCCTTATGGCTAAGTTTGGACGAAATTAAATAAAAATTATTGATACAACTCTGAATAGATCTTACCGTCACCCATGGTTATGGCACACTAAACGTATTACTGACTTTGCTTTCTAGTAAGCGTAATTGAATTACTCGAATCGATGCTTTATTTGATTAAGCGATGTAGTGGAGTATACCATACCGATTTTTCAATACTGGGGCACTCGTATCCTTAATGCAGTCGGGAAACTTCAGAACGTATGAAACTTGAAAACATTTGTTTGTCTACTGTCCAGGCAATCATCCTTAATCGCTAGAGGCACTTAGGATTGGAATTATATCAGATTCCACGTATAGCCTTTCTATTTGATGAAACTTTTTTGTTTTCTTTTTATTTATTCTTTAAACGTGCTATGTTCAATATTTTCACTTTGTACATTCACGTGCTTGATGCGTATAAGTACGGCTGTAAATCTATATATCTGTTTTTTACCCTGTACATCTGTCCATGGGAAAGTACTTAAATTTGGCAGGACCGTCAATCGTTCGCTTCGAGTTACGTACAGTATATCGAAACAGTGGAGTATGTAAAAAATACAATTAATCTGATACTCCAGGAGCGCCAATGAGATACCACCGAGTCCTTGCCTTAACTGCCGTCTGTCTCACTAAACGCTTCTGATCGTCGATGGGACCAGCGAGTTTGTCCAGGACGTCTTGTTTATATTTCAAGAGCTCCACTATCGGGTAGTTACAGTAACTCAACAAACAATCCAACGCGGCTATACGAACATTCTGTAATATTAAAAAACAATTATAATACCAGAGAAAAGAATAGGCACACAAATTTCTACGGGCTGGGGATTGCTGTAACACGTACCATTGCTTTGTACGTGGAAAGTTGCAAACACTTCGGAATAAAACACTGGATCTGATCGAGAAAAATGTCATGTTTAGTTTCTAAAAGAAGCTTGAGGGTTTTCAAGGTCGACAGGAGTAACTGTCCATCATCGAGAGATAGAGATTCGATCAGCAGAGGGACGAGCTGAAATAATATATCCATATGAACCTCGAGAAACATTTGTTGGTAATATGTGTTCACTGACCAATTCTGTAATTTCCTGCATTGATTTAAAAGCAAAAATTGAAAAACACTTACTCCTTGCAAGTGCATAAACGGCAGCTCTATAGGCACTTCTTCCACCAAGTGTGCCAATGCTACGAGATAATGCTGTCTTGCTTCCGTTTCGAAGACTCCGTTCCATTGTATCACATGCTGGAATATCCTCTGTTTGTAAAATATTTTTATAGTGCAAAAGTTTTCCTCGGTTAGCGTATTTTCCGATTTGTCAACCAGAGTTTTGAACTCTTCGGATGCGCATGAGCCAATTGAATCTAGTCGTAGAATATTCATTTGCTAAAAAAAAATTATAAATTTTCATCAGTGCCGCAGCGATAAAAATAATTCGCTTATAAAGCCATATTAAATTACTTAGACTGATGTAAAATAATGCATGTCGGAACGTACGTAATCCAAGAAATCCTGCGAGTTTCCAGTTCCCTTTGTAACTAACGATTTCGTCAGCCAGGTATGCATAGTTATCGCAGCTTTTTTCATTTGCATTGGCGAATCTTCGGATTCCATAATATCCGTTATCCGTTCTCTCAAATTATTCAATATTTTCCCAAACTTCTCATTTTCGTTCATTTTGTTGATCAAAACGGCAATTATTCTGCAGGCTGACCGACTTGTCTCGGAAACGTTACTGTCCATAACAACGTTAAATAATTCCCCAAGTAAATTAGCCATGTTCCGAATTTGCACATTTTGTTGCAAAGGTGTCAAAAGTCCCTCGTACAAGACGATATCACGTTCATTTAGCTTTTTCTCGTCGATAATTATGTATTTATCGACAATCGCTTGTTGATCTTCAACTTTCAGTTTACGAACTATCGATCGGCAGACGCTTGACACGAGACTCAATTTTTTCAAGCTCTGACGGTCGCATGACATTAAACGATCTATTGTGCGGCATTTCGCGTATAAATATTCGTAAATATTAAAAGTATTGTTCGGTGACGCGAGAATTCGATAGAGACAACACAGTGCTATCGAATCAACGTTAGACTTATCGGAGATTGCTATTTGAATAATCTGAGGAAGAACTACGACGCCTATATCGGATATTTTGGCGAGGATCGAAATCGCTTCTAATCTTCGCGTTAAAACAGTCGCGTCTGTATTGTCTGGAACATACATTATATATCAGTTATAACACTCGAAAATCGCCATTTACGAGAAATAGACATTAAGTTACTCACCGACGTTTATTTGCAGCCTTTTTGTCAATAAATCCAATATTTCGTTTGGATATAACTTCGAAAAAGAAAATAGCGTCGAGTGACCCATGTTTCTCACTTCACAGTCAATATTGGAGTCAATAATGTCGCACACTTTGTCATATACCGTCATTCTCTGTCCTTCCTTCAGCGATGATTTTTGTATAATCAGGCCTGATAGTGCCTTGGCTTTCAGCGTATTTTCATTCTTTTCAAGCTCATTTAAATAGAGTCCAGGAATATCCGTCCATGCAAGCTCTGGCACATCTGTAATATATTTTAACTCCTTGAAATTAAACTATCTGATCAATATTATTCTGACTGCTTTGTTGTAATTTAAATGTTAATTATTTCTATATGTTGAGACGAGAGAATCGAAGAGCCCTTCTATACTTCTTGAAACAAAACAAAAATTAGACTGCTCAGACTTACCGCCAATTTTAAACTGGAAGTCCATGCTTATCTTTATTAAATTATTCAATGTTTCCATCAGCTTGACTTTGTCCGTTACAGAAGTTTTTGTGGAATATTGTCCTAGGCATAGCGGTACAACCTCAAGCAATACTTGAGTGCAAGAATTTTTCTCGGTTTTTGCAACAGCCTCCAAAAGCTTTGCAGCTGGCGAATACAAGCTCAGCTGAACGTCAGACAGTGACCAGCGCGTATCAGCGAAGATTTTCTCGACAAAATTCTTACGTAATTCCTCATCGTCAGCGATAGCTTTGACTATTTCAGTTACCACTGATAATGCCGATTTTTTTGTTTCTTGATCGCTGCAGTTCATTATTTCTTTCTTCAATAATGGCCATAATTCGTTCAAATGATGCTTCAAACCTTTCGCTCCAAAAGTCGAAACACCCTTGTTCAATAAACTCAAAGAATCTATTTTCGCGACCTTACGCTCCGAATCTAATTTTTCCATTACATGTGGCAAACAAAATTCGGCGAATTGTGGTACTGCATAAAGACACGGAGCTAATGCCTCAGCAAGGTCCTCGCGTGTTATTTTCTTTTTTTCACCACTGATGCTCTAGAAATATACAAGTGTTTAAATTACCTCTTGTATGAACCATTGAAAAATAAATAAATAAGAAATATAGGTGTAAATTGAATTCTGAATAATAAATGAAAATTGTCCGTTTACTAAATTGTAAAAAAGAAATGGTCGGATGAAAATTGAACTTACCGAGTTGAAATCGATCGGAAAATAGCAAGCAACTACTTCGAACATTTCCTCGGTCAAGTGTCCAAGAGGAAATTCTTTTATAAATAAGGGCAAAATGGTAAATAAGAGCATGAGATTCCGTGGATCACTTTCGCCATCCATCGATGATATAACGCCATAAACAAAATCGGGTCCCATTGATTTTAAATCGTCCAAATGATTTTCCAAAAGTATTTCAAGTATCAGATATATGTTTCTACGAGTTTCTTGGAGCTCCGATTGGCAGCGTATATGTTGAAACGTGCCATGAATCAATCTTGAAGGTGCATCTACCGGAAGGTGTTTCATTTGAACCTATAAAATCAAGGAAGTTTAACAGCGGATATATAGATTATTTTACGAGCTAATCGAGCCTTTTCTTGTTTATTCTGTTAAATAACTTTCATAAATTACCACTTTCTGCCATTAGTTGAACAATTTTAGTGATTTTTTGTCTGTTTGTATGAGGATAGTATGTTTTATTTGAATTTTTCTTTAAATCTTAAATCAACTTTACTATTTCTTATTTCATATAATATATTCTCTCTCGCATTTTCCTTATATTGTACTATGTATTTTCTATTCTTTCCATATGATATTTTGCACGTTCGAATCTCTTCTCTACATGGCTTTTGGTTGAATGGAGCGAATATGCAACATTGAGCAAATTTTTCAAGTGGCAATAAAAAGAAGTGGTTCAGTTGGTAACAATGACTCATAAATAATATATAACTGGTAAATGGTGGTGACCAAAAATATTTTACATACAATTGCTAAGATACCAAGAATCGTAGCAGGTCCTATGGAATGGTGATCTTTGAGTCTGTCGCAGTAAAAGGCTGTCAACAACTTAAGTTCTGATTCATTAAGGAAATCCTTGGGCAGGTTATCGAGAATCAGTGAAAGCGTGTGAACTGCGTTTGATCGAACTGATATATCAGTATTCGTGAGATACGGACCAAGTTCTTCGACAACACTGTGAACTTTACTGCTGCGTGATTTAATTTCTGTATGAAACAAATTAAATAGAATTAAGTTACTCAAACATAGTGAATTTTGACCAACTTCCTCTACATCTCAATATCATTCGATTTGTATCTGCATACGTGCAAAGAAATATTATATGATTTAAACGGAAAAAATACTTTTTCAAGAATAAAGTCTAGAAACTATAAATGTACAGCATTGAAAAATAGTGATAAATCGAAAGATATTATGTATATTACCCGAGGCAATGTCCTGGGAAATTGAAATTAGTGTGTCGTTATCATCAATCACTTTAGATGATTTTTCAACCAGAAGAGAAGTCTTGGTCGACATCGTGGTAAAACGTGAATTGACCAAGGCAGGCGAAATGATCACGTATGTATTACGCACGATTTTCTGTAGGATCTCCTGTCTATTATGAATATTTAATATAAACCCCTAGATCCTCCAACCTCCAAAACGAACGTTTATTCTCGATTATAAAATTTTGTGCTTATTGTCACAGCTCGCGATCATTAATAAGCTTCGTATGATACATCAAGGAATATTGGCAAAGAGAATTGTGGAGTCAACGAATTCTTTATTCCAAGTAGTTTTGTGGTTGAGACATTTTTATATTTACAGTTTTATTGGAGGTTATGATTAAAAGCTTTATATGAAAAACGAAACGGCCATGGTGGGTGCTGCGTACGGATCGTTTGTATTCTCAAACGCCTGGCCCCAATTTCCATGCATTGCATAAGAATTTGTCGTAAGAAAACCAATGAAATTACTTATAATAGAATAAGTTGCGATTCGACTGGCTGAATTCTTTTGGTTTAAGGCCCGTTCACCCTAAATGTATCACTGAAGCAACCAATAGATCTCGTCTTTTGCGAGGTCGTTCGGCCGACGTCACACTTCACTCGCGTGGGTTACGAAGAAGCGCCAGCGCCGGGGTATATGGGAACTAAAAATCTGCTACAAGTGTGTCGCGATCACGACCGAGAGAACGGATGGAAAAATGGACGAAAAATGGCATTTGAGGTGTTGTTAAATTGCAGTGAAATGTTTGGTTATTACAGCCACCTAGAATGGGAGGCTGCATAGGGATAACAAGGGCAAGGAACGCCTCGGTCGACGACACGTCCGCTAATTCGACGAGGACCAATTCCGGTGAGTAGTCCCCCCTTATCCTCAACCTCCCTCAACTCCCCGCCATCGCCCTCCCACGGCCCGTTAATCACTTTACGACAAAAACACGCCTAATTCTGTCGCTATAACCTTGGAGTCACTGCTCAAACTAGGTTCCCGCATGTAATTTTCGCGCGTCCACCGTGAAAACAAAAGTTTCACCACAATTCATAATTCACCATACAATTGTTGCCGAACAATCGACACGAACGACTATTTTTTACAGTTTTCCAATCGTCAAAGTTCAAGGCTGACCTCTCGTGAATCTTTCTTAACATTCATCTTTCCAATCTTTTCGCTGCTGACGGATTATTCCGTTTTGCGAATGTTTCCCGCTTATTAGTATCAGCTGGCGGCTTCCATGAACGAACATACGCGATGAAACTTTTTTTTCAGTAATCTCCCATCGATAATAGTTTGTTTTTTGCTGGGTTTCGACGTGAAAGCCTTGCGATAATTTCTTCCGTTTTCGGTACATTTTTCAGGAAACTCGCGAAAAAATCATCCACTGTGCCACGAAGTAATTAGATGGAAATCTGACGTACCATTGACAGAAGGTCAACTTAGGAGTAAAAGAGACGAATTTTGGGACACCGCGCCTGCATTCGACGGACGAAAAGAAATATGGGATGCTCTGAGAGCTGGTGCAACAGCCGCAGAGGCGCAAGACTATCAGTTGGCTCAGGCAATTTTGGATGGTGCAAATGTCTCCGTACCAAATGGATTTTTGACGGAATGTTACGATGAGTTAGGCACACGATATCAGGTCCCCATTTACTGCCTGTCGTATCCAATAAATATTGTGAAGGAGGACAGCGGAAGGGATTCCCCTGCCGATTGTTCTGGTAAAGTTTATCTGACAAAAAACCAATTGACAAATCTTACAAATTACATATATCCTTATTAGAAGGACAACAAGGACATCCGTCCTTTTTGTCAATTCCCGTCAGAAGCTTGTTGATTATTGAAATTTTTCAACCCCTCTAGGATTGATCCCTATAGAATTTCTGTTCACCATACTATTCTCTCGTAGTCTTTTTGTCTCGTGGATCTGCCAGATTTGTAATCAACTATGCAAAGGCTTTTGCAATATACATAGAGCACCATGTCTGTCCAAGTACAGGAAAACTCTATTTCATACCTCGGATGCATTTATGAATATTCCGATAAATCAGTGTCATATAGTTATAGACTTTTCAGTTTTTTACTTCTGCTGTAACGTTCCGCATGTCTTCATCGTATAGCATGGTATACAAAGGCTCATCCCAAATACCCGCTTGGTGTATTTGAACACAACCCAGAAGCACCCTTGACCCCTAGAGAATCTTATATACTTACGCTTGCCGAAATCAAAATCTGTTCGATTTTTGTTTGTTTTTTTTTCGTTGAAGTTGTGAAAAAGGGTAACGGAAAAAATATTCTGTTGCATCTCAACCGAATAGTGCATGATATACGCGACTAAATAGTATCGTCTGTCCTTTTAAATTATCATATGCATACTTATACGAAGATAAATAAATTAAATCCGTCTGTTTACCTAGAACCTGTAGACGGTGGGACGGAATTAACCTTGAAACTCAGACTATCGACGACCCTGGGAGACGTCAAGTTGCCGGTTTACAGTAAAGACACCGTTGGAATTGCTAAAAAGAAATTACAGGTTTGTGCTGGACCATTCTTATATGTAATCCTGAAATCGTATTGTGGGCTTGTTGGACAAAGAAAGCCGACTTAAATCGGTGCTATTTTAGTTGTCAACATTTTTTTTAATTTCTCAAGCATTTATGATCGAACTTTGCTTCAAAGTATCTGAAACGAGGCGTTCAAATTGGTATATCAAAATTCGCTCGCACAACATGCATCATTTTAATTGTGTTCACAGAGCCAAGAGGGACTAGAACCATCGAAGCAGAGGTGGTTTTTCGGTGGTAAACTACTCGGCGACAAGATGCCCATTGAAGCTGCAAAAGTTCAGCCGGGTTACGTTATACAAGTCATTGTTAATTCGGAGAAAACGGACGACAGTCCGTTTAAGACTAGCTGAACGCGTGTACGCACTTTTTTTTCTTTTCTTTTTTTTTCCTCTTAATTTCGCGGCACGCTTCCGTATCGAAACAACAATCAGCGATAAGCACATTCCTGTACATCACACTCGAACAATTCAAATTTTCGCATCGTGCAACCAATTTCTTTGACCGATCCTCGGAATCACACGTTTAACATTTTCTTCGTTCGTAAGTGGCTAAATGGACAAGATCTTCGATATGGAAAGTAATTCGGTGATTTATACAAGCAATTGCCATAGATTTTCACTTTTCGCGTTGAATTTGAGAAGAAAGGGGAAACGATATGAGACCCATGATGTACGACACGCGTTGCACCGCGTGTATTGGAATGTGCTCACTAGGAATATTGAATATGTACAGTAAGATCGACTGAAGTTTAAACTACATAGATGTCTTGCATATATTCATTTAGCGTATTATAAATACTGCGCAGTACTCGGGTCGCGGCGTAGTAAAAACTTTTTTCGATTTACAACAAACCAAGAAAAAAAATAGCCTTATAAAATCATGAAGAGAAGACGAAAAGCCTGCGAAGATGCCCGTCGAGCTTTTTTTCCAACGATATACTACTTTTTTCATATCAGGCATGAAGGACCGAGGAGGAAGTAATGAGAAATGGCGATGGTTAGTCCTGAATTCGTAATTTGTCTAACGCTAAGCGAGATCGGATTAAAGGCCGTTCGATCGGCTGGCCTAAAAAAAAACACGCTCACCTAAGACTTTCGATTTCTTACTACAAATACTAACTACGATACGAGTCTTTTTGGACATTCTTACTAAGGTTTTGCGAACAACCCGTCGCAATTTGTGATAGAAATATCTCTCAAGGTAGAATGTCAAAAACGCGTACGTTAGTTTTGTTGTACTTGTGCTATTGCACATCAAAAGTAAAGTTTAATAGAAGTGCCCTCCGCACTCTTCACGGTCGCTGTAGAGCTTAAGGAGAATTTATGTCCAATCAGTAACGGGAATTGAAGAAAATCTCTCTAAAAGTTTCTATGGGACAACCGGTATTAAGGGCCGAATCAAAAATCATCAGTTCACATTTACGTTCACATACCGAAGTCGTCTAGGCTTGAGTTTAATGACATAAACATATTGAGCTTACGTTCGTAAGTTCGAGCTCCGCTGCAAACTTAAATTGACATTTAAGGTTTTACTCGAGAATTGTATCGGGATATCAAAAACGTGGGTGGCAGCCTTTGAACACGGAGTATTTAAAACAAAAAATCAAGAATCAACTTTTCATGTAATGTCAAAAATTGTTCCGTTTTGAGAAGTCAGGAATCGTTCCAAATATAGTTTCATTTCCGTTGCTAATTCGATTAATCCGTATTGCTCAGTTCTTCTCTTTTTCATTTGATGTCAAATCTTCAAGAAAAATTACTCGCCGTCGAAATAGAAATGATGAGAGTTACGCGTATCCACCCCCCCCCCCCCCCCCCCGAGTTAAAAACTAATGTTTAAGTGATATAATTTAATATACTTTTATGGATAGTATAGTTATATATACAGTTTCTGTTCTTTCGATTGTAGACTGTCATTATGTTTATAACATAGTTACTTTGCGTTTCTTGGGTCTATACGTTTTCTTGAAATTTAAGTTTGATTTATGCATTTTACGTTGAAAACCATTTTCTTATTCGAATGCAAATTTATTTGAACCTCGACAAGTTCTTCGGTTTGCAATTAAGTTCAGGTTCAAGACTCTAGCTAAATATTTTCCGCGATAATTTTCTAACAGGATGAAACGAGAAAGATCTGTAAATGTAAAAAATAATGATTTTTTTTTCGTGCGTTATTCACTTCTAATGTGGAGAGTCAAAACAGAAGAAAAGATATGAACGAAACCTTATAAATTGGGGGTGCGGAATTTTGCAGATAGAAAAATTACAAAGATTGGCATCGCATAATTTGACCCCCTGTAAAAATCTCAAAAGTATTTATACGAAATCGTTCGCACATTTATGTAAACGTTTCGCGGTTTGAATTATTTACGAGTTATTGATTTGCAAGTCATGACCATATTGTAAGCATGCAGAACGGTATCATGATATCCATAGCGAGATATAAAAGCAAACGTGGAAACGATGGAAAAAAACGAGAGGTAAACAAGCAAATTAAGATAAAAGCTAAGATAAAAACTCAACCTGCAAGAAATGTGAATTGAGACATATATATATATATATATATCATGAGTGTATATATTTAATACTATTTTATGCATTTCTGCAGATTCACTTTGACTCGACATTACGGAATGTGAAAAACTTATTTATGAACATCACAATTGTACAGTAAGAGCATTCACGTGTTAAATTTATGTTACAGCTGTCTGCAAAAATAACATAAAAAAAACATACACTTGACACAAGTTCTGTAATCTATCTGTGCAAATATTTCGATACGTTATTCGATGGTTCCAAAGACGGTTTTTCATGGACTATCAATGTTAATTTTATTCTTTTTTTAAAGCATTGCAAAATTCGCCAAATTCTCGATTCGACGAATCTGGCGAGAGAGGAACGTCAGTGGAAGTGCATTTATTGATAATTCTAACGTATTTAGTAAACATCGTAATCATGATTGGGGAAAAAAGACATTCATCTTTGATCAACTAGATATGGACAAAAAAACAAATTTTTTATCAGACTGATTGTATTCAGATCGTCGCATGGCGAGTGTGTTTTATTTAACATATCTTTTCCGATTTCTTGATATGTTTTTATCATATTTCTTTTATTATTATTTTTTTTTATTCATCGTTTGGGAATACTAATCAATGTGATATAACAAGAGTCGACGCAATTCGTCTATACGATTTAGTTGGACTGATGATAAAGGGCTTTAAATTGTATTTTTTCCGCAATTTTGCAAGTAAAAACTATAAATTTCCAGTGATAACAAAATCGAAGACTTACACACCGCTGAATGCTTATTATCCATTTTCTTCTTCTTTAAGATGTGAAGCACAATAACGACTAATGCGAACAAATGTAAACTCTCAGCAATCGTGGCCAACTTTTTTTTTTTAAACACGAGTGCTCGAATGGCCTTTAGAGTTATATGGAGGAAAAAAAAGGCGCGGACGTTTTATTATCGTTTTTTTTTTTTAATTGCAAGCTGAAAATTATGACACGCTACGTTAAAATATCGATTTATCAAAATACTCGTGCAACTGTGTAATAAAAAGTAAAAGAACATTATTGGCGAGGTTGAAACGAGTTGCCGAGAGCGAATCGAAATCGTGTCGCGTATGTAAATAGTAACGAGAAAAAAGTAACGAAGAAATGCTACGATAATTTTTAAAAAAGTGCAATTTACCTAAATGCGTGGCGAATAAGCTCCCCGCTTAAACTGTAGACATATGGCCACGCTGGACCAAAAAATGTGTACAAGGCAACACGTTTTTAAAAGAAAAATAAGAAGAAAGAAAAAAGCAAATGATGACTGATTGGAAACGACAAATGTAGTATGACTGCCAATAATAAGATTATTAATAATGCTGCGACGAACATGATCTTGTGTAATAATCAAAGAGGTAGACAATGAAAAAAAAGCTGTTGGAAAATTGTTGATCGAATTTTTAGCAGAACTGTGAAATGAATTTTTACTACAATATGATAGTAATTTAAAAAAAAAAACGAATAACGAGAACAAATAACGAGACACGAATTAAGCAGGGTTTACACGTTTTTTCTAAAAATTAATCATCGGAGAATTCAACAACAGTATACATGTTTATAGTCCGATCCAATCGAGTCCAGGCAGAGAAAAAAAACCTCATAGTCCTCGTTCGGGCGATGAAACTAAATCCACACCCGCACCATGAAAATACTAAGGTATCTCGAAGACATTTATTTGGAGTCTTGTGCGTCGTCCTTTCACCGATATCGAGGCGACGATTCCTCTTTAAGATCCGGCATCAAATTTACGAAAGAAAAACGATACGTACGATTTTAAGAAATCATATAAACGTCTTTGAGACATCAAACGTTTGTTGCTGTTTGGGCCACATATTCAACGATTCACATTACATCTTTAGTATTGTACTAGATTCAGGATAGTATACGGTTTTGTTTCTTTTTTTGTTTCTGCAATTGTAAAGAGTGAGATACCACATGATAATTTGTATTGCTAATTAATTGAAAAAAGTAAATTTAGGAGAAAGATGCGTTTTTAAGCTTTGTGACTTGGATATATTGATGTTTCGTTCTAACAAAGGGTGATTCTAAATGTAAATTAATTTCTGCAAACTATTTGCTCGTTTACATATACCTATTATCTATATAATACGATGCATCGTCGAAATAAATAAGCATAATGTTGTGACATCGTTGAAACTCTTTCCGTTACACCGACGTTAATAATACGTTAACACACAAATCGATTTACGGTTAATTGCTTGTTCGATGTGAACGTTGCTCATTTTATTTCATTTCGACTTATTAGTCTTTTTACCAAACCGTGGGCGTTCATTTACAAATCTTTACCATTAGAATGGAATTTAAAGTTATTATTTAATAAGTCTTTTAATATGCTTTAATTCATGGCAAAGCCATAGTATCGAGCTCAGCAGTATCAGACTTCCAGATTGATGCAAAGCTGCTAGTGGTACAGGAACGTGATGTAAGAGAGTCGTGATTCCCAAAATCACTTGAAAATAACCGGCGCAGAGAACTGCCACTACTGCACGGGATCCATGTCCGGGAAGTTTGTGCTTTCGCGACATCAGTGCCATACCCGTTATCAGGGTCAAAGTAGAAACCCCCTGAAATATCAATCAACTTGATGAAAAACTTCGCCCGTTGCATGTGACAAAGAAAGTTCTGTTATTAATCATCGACACTTTAACTCAAAACTTGAAAAAAATCGCTGCAGCCTAAAATTGGCTAACTTTATGAAATTATTTCGATATCATTCCAAGATCCTCGAGCTTTGTCATGTGGAGACAAATCCGTGATATGGAAGAATTCAATTTGCTCTACCTTAAATCTATAAATCCCAAGTAATGGGATTTCATTTCCTTACAAGTTGACACGCGCCCACATACGTAATCAAAGCTATTCGTCTAGATCCCTTTTTTTAAATTGCATCTTATTTTTTTCTTATAAAATAAAATTAAACGCTTGAATCCCGTACTCATTTTCAACTTGGCAAGGGTTTTTCGCTGTTTCAAATATTTTTTTGTTAAAAGTAATGTTTAAAGCACGAGGTGTTTTCAAATAGCAGACACTTTTTCAGTCTATCGTATTACGAAATTACAAATATTGCCAGCTAAAAGAATGGCCCGGTTGTTAAAAAGCGTTTTTTATGTTTTTGCAACTCACCAAAACTCGATGGTCGAATTGCACTGTTGTCGGATTTTCTGTAAAATTTGTCAAAGACGGCGAGAATGCCAAAATATCTTCGGGTATCCATCTGTCTGCCATTTTCGGGAACGTGTTATAAATTAATCCGGCATCAAGACCGGCAACGAAAGCCCCCGAAACAGCCGTGAGAAAAATCAATCCCTTTGTCGTATTGACGACTCTTTTAAATTTCCTGAGACCGGCAATCACTTTGTTCTCGAATTGCCGAACGCCGAAATAATCGACGTCGGGATTCTTAGCTGGGATAAGATGATCCAGGGCATTGAAGAAAAAACCACTGTATATTAATAGAGCTAGGCCAAGATGAGACGCAAGGCGGTATTGCGAGACTCTCGGAACATCCGATGGCCCATCGAAACGATCTTCGAGACCCGATTTCACCATGTACCATCCCATTAAACCTTGAAGACCGATTAACGCACCCAATACTACGACACGCATTTTCATCTTTGGTTTAAACATTCTCTGGGACCAAAAATATGCTGCTGGGAAGGCAAAAGTTACTCCTATTAGTCGTCCCCACACTCTGTGCAAATATTCCATCCACCAGATTCTCTTGAATTCCTCAAGTGTCATTCCCGTATTCGTGCTGCAATGAGAATTACGAAGGAAGTAAAACTCGACAATTTTCATTTGGTCTTAAATTGTTTTTATCCCGAGGAATCTTTGGCTGCTAAGATCGTGCAGTTAATTTGTGTGGCAATAATTAGAACAACCGATCAATATCGCCTTACATCTTGTATTCTGGATAAGCTCTGTATCTGTCGAATTCTTCTATCCATTGAGCTTCCGTCGTTGGCATTTTTTCACCGAAAAACTTCCATGTTACCATTGATAAGCCTGATTCCGTAAGCCTTGTCACTCCGCCTAAACTTCGATGAAAGGTCAGTCACTCAGACATTTAACGATCAATTTAATATTTATTAGAATTTGAAAAATTGTACATATTTGTACCAACAACCTTTCCCTATATTACTAATACTGATTTGTGCTTTTAATAAATGTAGCAGGACCTACACGTGCTTCGTAAATTTACTTTCCATAAGTTTTATCGACAATTATCTTTATGATATGACGAACGAGGAAATAAAAAATTGCATAACCGATTGTACCTAATGCTACAGCTACAAAAACCATTCCACTGCATGTCAGTAACCAAGTGCCAACGAGCTTTTTGGACTTTTGGCCAGTTGCTGAAGCATATCTAACTGCCAGTGTTCCTGTTTGCCGGAAAAGCCCATGTGCCTGTCGACAATAAAAAAACAGGCAGATTGAAATTCCTGTAGCTATTCCACTTACAATTGATCCACCTAAGTCATATAGTACAATAATTGGAATCAGAAGAAGCTTAATTTGATATTGAATAAAAAATGGGAAATTAATCGTCAATATAGGAACCACCCATCCAAACCATTCACCCAATAGCACCAAGCTTTGTAATGGTCGAACGTGTGCCATTGAATGAATGCAAAACTGCTTAGAGTGCTATTAATCTGTAATGTATTATACGTTTTTGACAAGGTCGAAGTGTTACACATCCTTAAAACTGTGGATAAACTCGGGAGTCTAAGAATAATAGTTATAAAGATCAAGTGGAACCCATTATAATATTATTGCAAAACTAGTCGATCACAGCATTCGTGTACTGTGTAACTATCGACAACTTTTATAAATCAAGTACCAAAATAGACATTTTAGGCATATGATGGAAATAGAACAAATGGCTAGCATTTGGTTGATTGGGGAGACACGATTAGGTTTTTCCAATCATCAGAACTAATACTTGCAAATCAGAGTGGTGCATAAAATGTTGTAAAAGTTACAGACGCGTGTGTGAAGGTTTTCAAGTTGTCGGTCGGTGGAAATATGGTATATTGTAGATAGTCAAACAAGAGAATAGGACAAGACCGAGCACGATGCTCGAATATGACAATGGATATTAAATACCTGTGCAAATTGTGTTTTTTGCAGTAGCGATACACCAAGATTTGGATTCTTAGGAGTGGCGCAGTAGGCACTTCGCACACCAAATCCATTTTTTAAGAGAGCGCTTCTTGGAGCAACCCTCGTACAACATCGTGCAACGCTTAACATACTACGATAGAATTTCACATTAAGATAGAATTATACGAGTAATAATTTTCAAAATATTAATAATCTATCATATTTTTACCTGTGTCGTTATTTCTAATAAATGTTCCACAAATAATGGTTATATAGAAATGCCGGTTGTTCTAATGATTTAGTTGACTGTTTTCTCGAAGATATGTCAGGTACATTACTATGTACGTATTATACAATATCATTTCAAATTGCAATATGAAATATGATCCTTTTTTCACGTTATAGAAATTAAGCGGCCGTCGAGGATATACGGTCCCGTAAATTTCATATCTTACTAACTGCTTGAACCGTCTCGATAATGTATCTATCTCATAGTCAAGATTATCAACGATTACATGGATTACATGCTTCGATTACTTCTCTCAGCCGGACTCTGCCATGCTTTTGCGAAAAAATATGCCGAGTAAAGCCGCTTTCACATTGAAGCTGGGGATAAATTACCGCCGTGACATTAGCCGGAAGCTATTAATTTGTAATATTGTTTTTAGAGAGATTAGGAGGTGAATCTTTTATGGGTTATTGTTTATCGACAATTGTCCGGTTATCAACAATCCGGCGTGAAATGAAATGTATTTCACCAGTTCCGCCAAAGTTTTTCCCTAGACCATAAATGAATCAACGACTAAGATTGGCGTCCCACGAAACTTTTTTGTTCAACTAGAGTCGTCATTGAATTCGTCGCGCACAAGATCCACTTCCAATCTCAGTCAGCTCGAAGCTGCTCGTTGCTGCTCATTCCTTTTTATTGCTGTTCATGGTGGCACTGGTAAAGTCGGTAAAGTGCGTATTAGCACACGCAGCAGCGGCGCAAGATACACGCGGACGGACCGTACATTTGCGAATCGCGTTGCTTGTTATGTTTAGCAGAAGTTTCGTAGGCATTCGATGAATGACAACGATAAATTAAGCTAATCGTGGATCCTAAGTGCGCCAGTTGTGTCGTCAGTTATTAATTGGTGAAAAATAATAAAAGTATAGTAGAAAGAAAACCTTGAAAATGCTATTTTACAAGGAAAAGATACTCTCGCCGGGTCAATTGAAACGACTATCCGAGCACAAGTACAGCTGTTCGAGCGCGAGTTTGCTCGATGGACTCTTGCAACCCTGGTGGGACTGGCTCGTTAGTAAAGTGCCACTCTGGCTTGCACCGAATCTCATAACGATTCTCGGACTCATCGTTAACATCGCCACGACATTAATTCTCGTGTGGTACAGTCCTGATGCAAAAGTAGAGGTACTTAACCTACAAAAAATTATCAAGTTCTTCACTTCCTAATCGATGACGTATGGTTTTTATATTGACCATGTTTCTTATTTGGATATTGTTTTTGGACTTGTATTTGGACTTGTTTAGAACTTAATTGACACGTGTTTGATATTATCTCCATTAGGAAATTAAAATCTTACCAATACGTATGACGTATTTTGGATTTACAGTTCAAAATTTTTTATCCTCTGCTTGTTTTAATGATTGTGAGGTTGTCCGTTGTAATTGAAAAGCGATAAATGACCCATTATGAGATGATTCAAAATATGTCCTAATATTTACCTGTTATGTACGATGTGACTCATCCGAGTTTCACTGATCTTATTCACTTGCTTTGTCCGACCGTGGCGCGTCAACTTTGCTATTTTTTTTTACCACTGAATAATGCCCTTGTAATATATTAAAACCCCAGCAACAATGGTTAATTATTTATTTTTTATTCGAATTTTTCTATTGTCATTTGGCAATTTCATACAAAATTTTGAATTTTGTTGACGGATCAAATATACAACTGCGATTTGATAAGGTTTTTCAAGATATTGTTCATTAATATCGAAACCCTGTGAATATATCGACAGAGTTGCTCTGTTTCTGCCCGACAGGACATCAATATCAATGCCCTGTTTTTGGGTATTGGTATTTTAGTAGTAAAACTAGTGGATGGGGCCACCAAATCCCCTAATAGGCAGAGGATCCACTGAATCCTCTGTGCCTTGGTGTTTTAAATATTCAATCAAATTTTTTACAATAAATATATATATAATGTAATTCTACAGACCTGATTATGTGCAACTTATAATTTCAAGAGCAACGTCATAACCATTTCATATTCAGTTTATCTGATTTTTAATAATAGAAATTCAGTTGCTTCATGGAAAGGTACTCAATGAATTAATGAATTAGATTTTTTATATAACGTTATAGGCTTTTGATTATATACTGATATTTACGAGAATAGAGGAAACGAAATTTTTTAAACAACGAATACATCTTAATAATCAGAATAATTGACGGTATAAGATTCTTGTAAGAATTGATCATGCTAATTTTTTTATATGCTGGTCAAATTAGTCTATATAGTCAAATTCTTCTTGAACGAAGTTTGACGACCAAGATTGTTATATTTTATGTATTTTTCATTTCTTCACGTTTTATCAACTATAATCAGTATACCTATGCAAATCTATGTTGGATTCATCTGGTTATTTCTGTTTGATATCGTTGATGATCGTTTGATACCAAATGCATACGCTGATAAATGTTGATCTAATATATGTATGCTCATATTTCTTTTTTTCTTTAAACAGGCACCAAGATGGGCATGTTTCCTGTGCGCTCTTGGTCTCTTCATTTACCAAAGCTTAGATTCCATAGACGGCAAACAAGCGAGAAGAACTGGAACATCCACACCATTGGGCGAATTGTTTGACCATGGATGTGACTCCATATCGACAGGTAAGCTAATGATTTTTCATTTCGAAAGTGTCGCACTGTTAGATTGTTGTCCGATAATTTTTCCGATGATTCTTCTACTCGTCAATGTACTATTTACTAAATTTGAGGATAATTACTTAGATCATTTTTCAGTTTTAGTTTGCAAGATTATACATTATAATGGAATGTATAACAGTTTTTTAAAAACATTTAAAACAATGATTTGCCGACGATGCTGTAACCAACGGCAGTTTTTTGAAACTGCAAATCTTATATGAGAATGCACCTAGCCTTTATCATAGTAATGTACCAGGGATCTTTGGGTGGATTTTACAAATTGAGAATAGTTTATTCTCTTGTAAGTTCATATAATTCTAAATGCTATCAAAGTAATTATATGTAAAATGTAATTTACTGTATTTTTAAAATTAAATATCCATCAGCTCTCATAATTAAAGCTTGAAATGCTTGTTCCAAAGTGTCTTCTGTGGCATGCAATTGTAAGTTGATTGAACTTTTGCCAGTGGGAGATGGCGATTGAAGCATAACGTTCAGTGGTATCGTATTATGAAAACAAAAGCGATAAGGTGTACCAATCGATTCTACATATCGATCGAGTAGGTGGTTGGCGTGTAAACTCATTGTAAAACTCTAAGCCTACAAGTTTTTTTATGACTTTCGGGGTGGGGCTCGACAGTATCATAGGAGTTCCACAAAATACTATCAGCCGAGCATCGCTAAACTGGAAATTTTATGATCTGAAACTATTCTCGGCAGTAGTGGAAAGCTTTCATAAGTTTAAATTGAGAAAATTGCGATGACCTCGTTTAAGTTTGTCCTTGATATTTTCAGGAGAGTTGATTGAATCCAGATTAGTAATTTATTGCAGCAAGCTCTATTTTAATCTAGGCGATTTAAACAATTTTTTTTTTATAATGTAATCAAAACATTCCTTATTCTATGAAACTTCCCGAGATCATCGTCTTCTATTGGGATTGCTGCAAATTCATATTACGATAATTGTTTGGTCTGGAAAATATTGTTGCCTTTCTATGTTTAACTCTTTCGTTTTTCAGTTTTCGTCGCTTTATCGGCCTGCATAGCAGTTCAATTGGGATACTATCCAACATGGATGTTTTTCCAATGTTTTTGTGCGATGACTCTGTTTTATTGCGCCCATTGGCAAAGCTACGTCTCGGGTGAGAATTATTATAGTACATTATCTATGGAAAGCTCTGCTATTTTTACAAAATTATCCATATACAAGTAGATGTTCTGTACGTATACCGGATAAATTGGAATAATAAATTAGCCCTAGGCAATTTAATCGGATGTCTATTCTGGAATTTGTTTACGAAATTATAGCAATCGGATTGCGTGCAATATTATGTAACGTAACATTCGTTGTAAGTTGAAACTCTTTCGTGGAAAGAATAAAAGCCCAACGTATGTAAACAAAATTGATTCTTTTTTGTAAACTTGATCGTGTGACTTTAAGAATTGGTCGCGGTACACGTCGAATCGGAAATATTCCACCTGCTAATAAGAAAATTGAATTAATTCTCGTTAATGGCCAACATTTCTTTATTTTTCAACTAGGATCATTGAGATTCGGCAAGATCGATGTCACGGAAGCTCAATTCACGATAATAACGATTCATTTGATATCTGCAATCTTCGGGCCTGGTATCTGGATGATGGAGGTTGTATCTATTCTTATTTCATTTCGTAGCAATTATTATCCGCGTCACTGTCTCTCACCATAATTTTACACAGAAAATTATGCATTATTATCCAGAACTCGATCATTATCTGTTTGTTTATTCATAAAGGGATTAATTCATCTCGGGGCGGATTTATTAGAAAATATGTGGTCACGAAAAATCTTTGAGGATATTGTCGGATAGCTTAATTTACGAGTTTCATAACATATTATTGTTGGCGAAGCATATACATATCTATATGTACATAGAGTCATAGCAAATTTTGCCAAACAATGCATATTTGCACTTTGTGTGAGTTTTGCATATTTTTGCACGACTTATTACACACTTGTCTCACTATTGTCGCGAAAAGTATTTCAACGTCAGCGTTTTTTATTTTTCTGGATTTTTACCAGTTTATGTGTTTCTATTGTTGCTGCTTTTCGTTGCGAAAAGGGCCATTTCATTTAGGAATTTTTTTTTAACTACTTTCGTAACTCTTCTTCGTAAATGTAATGGTCTCGATATGTCCCGTCTAAAAAAATTACAGGTTATTTCAACCGAAAGGGATTTTGTGCATCCTGATTTTCTCGCAATGTCGCTTAAGCTGACATATATCAAACGATTAATAGTATTGGAAGAAAATATGAGAACGGATTTTTCTATCGACAGAGCGGTGTATTAGTTCATCTCTGGGGGTGAATAGAAATTCTAATCCCGATAAGATTTTGCTTTTTCGCAAAATCTCGAGACGCTTATGAAAAAGCTTTGGGGATCAAAGACTTAGAATAGGAAGAATACGATCGTTGCACGTCGTCTTAACGCGATGTGACACGATGCATCGCACATAGTAGCAGATTTCTATTATTATTGTCATCCTATTATGCGCATTCGCATATAAAAATTATCAAGGAAAATGAATATCCGTACAGATTCAAACATATCAGACTTTTGTTCTTTCCCCTCGGACGAATTAAGGGGGCTTCAGACTACGAAGTAGAGACGTACAATGATCGTGGCAGAAGCCAGTTCAATTTTTCTTCCAGCCTTGATATAAACGTGAAACCACGCGGCGTTGAACACGGAAAACATTTGTTTCAACTATTGTTTTTTTCGACTAGAACCAAAGATAAGAAATTAAATATTTTAAACAGTGGATTCTTCTTGAAACGTAGAAAAGGAAAAGCTGACGACTGTGTCTTCAACGAGTCATGATATGTTAAGCTTTGTCACATTGCGCAATTTAAATTAGAAATTCTTCAAACAGTTTTCCTGTACATGAAACTTTTCCAAGATAAGTTTGAAAATGGAATATAACTACATAAGATGTTATTTGAATGCGAAGTAGGCAATAAACCATATTTTGCAATGTTCCGATCAAGTACTTCGGTTCGTTGCTTCGATGTTTGAAACCCCCTCCAAGTAAACTAAAAAGTAAAGACAATTGGAAAATGCCTCGTATAAGTGTAATGAAAAAATTTCTTGCAGATACCATTGATAGACGGTTTTGAGTTAAAGTATTTGATAGGCGTTATGACGGTGATGTGCGCGTTGACAAGCTTTTATTCCATGTTTACGGTGATATTTACCGGAGGAGTTGGCAAGAACGGTTCCACCGTCGCTGTAAGTGCCCGACTTGAATTGATGATGATCATGGATAGAGTTACTTGTTTTATTAGAATAAAGTTAAATCAGAATTTGGAGATATGTTGAAGATATTGGGACCGGCATGGCATGATCAGGAGCGGTGCTGAAACTCTCACTATATATACATATACATATACATTTTATATATAAATATTTTTTTTAATATCGCTGCAACTCGTTCACTAATAATTGCCGAAACAAAACAGAAAAATGTCACACTCTCGCATCTATCGTCAAGTTCGTTCTGCTTCGACCCCCGTCCTTTGCTTCTTCGTCCAATCTTCGAATTATCATATTTTTTTTCATTCGTTCAAACTCTCCACCTTATTTCGAATAACAACTACGCCTGAAGACGAGCGTACTAGATTTTTGTTTTTCCTGTTTCGAGCGATTCGTATTCTCTGACTCATTTCGAAGTTCTTCGTATCCTCGATCTCCACATTCGAACACGATTTTCGAGTATTCGGCCTGTTGAACTAACATAACATAATCTCATGCTACGGAAGATTGTCCGATGCTTTAGAAAAACAGTATTGCCATGATGTAACGAAATGGCGTTAAAGGACACAATTAAGAATATTTGGGAAAACGAAGTTATCGAATGTTTCGGTTTAAACGATACTCAGTCATCTGTTTCATTTTTATTGATGACTGTGAAAAGTTTTACTCGTGTAAAACTCGGCCGTTCATCCTCGCCGAGTGTTTGTGCCTGGATTGAAAACGGTGTATTGATAAATACGCTTTTGCAAACGTTACACGAACTGGTTGCAGGTCGCAACTGTTATTTTTATATCGCAATCCGTTGTTTGAAGATTAATTGGGAGAAGCACCATCGCGCAATTATTGCTAAAGCTATTGTGTAAGGGTTGAGCAGTGAAACGTTATTCGCTGCCCAACGCTTGTACACGAATGATTTGGTATTGCCGAGTTGCCGATCGAAATTCTGAATATTGGCTACGCGACTCTTTTTTGAACGGCTCATCGTTCTCCTTTATTTCTGCAATGTTGAATACCTGAGTGGCGCATCCATTATCGAGTGTTGGTTCAAGGGGTGACTAGAAATTCTATGAGATTGGTAAGAACGATGGAAAATTTTTGCTCGAAGTTTATTAAAGTTTGGAAATTCTCAAAGGAAATATGTAGGACAAGAATAATCTCATCGTGACGCGATAATTTTCTGCGGACTTAGCGGTCCGTTCATTGCTCCAAAAGTCCACAAGTTATTCGACAAAAGGTTATTGCAGGAAAAATGTGTCTGCATCGTCAGAATGCATATCTGAAAATTAGAAAATTGTATGTGAGGTAATAGTAACGTTGTGCAAAGAGCTACGTGGGCTTAAAAACAGATAGGCGAATATATGAGAAAAGCATAGTTGAAGTTGACACGAGTATAATAACAAAATGAGATGTAGTAAACGACTAGTAAAAAGAAAACGAGATATAAACAGGACCGGTCTTCAAGTACAAAAGTTAATCTGCACGAAAGAAGAAGAAAATACGATAGTGATCTATTGGAAAGATTGTATATCTTGCCATAGACGTATCATAACCGCCAAGATTTTCTGCACATTTGTTTAGGTCCCCGTAGTTGGTGGTTCGCTCTCTAATCTCGTTGCAGGGATTTTTTACGCAGGCTACGTACAGGTGTTCCTTGAATTCTGTAAAACGTTCGCGTCCGGTGGAATAGGAAAGAATGGTTCTACGATTGCAGTAAGTTAAACTAAAAAAATAAAAACAAAACAAAACAAAAAAAATACAAAAAGTGAAAATGTCGTACAAAAATCGGCAGGATGCATGGGAAAGATTGCCTTTAAAATCGATACTATTTACTGTGTCGACACAATGATATTTCAATTATATTCTAATATTGTATGATCGCAGAAACACTTTTGAAATATTATTTTATATTTTTATGGAGATAGTTATTGTATTGCGCACTAGTCATGCAAGTCGTCAAACAAACAGAAATTATTTCTACAAAGTTTCATGTACTGTCCGGCTGTAACGCGTGGCTGGACTTGTAAATGTTTTTCCCCATAACCGAAACGATAAAGGTGATATAAAATTAAATAGCAGTAAGTCGGCTCGATCGTTGAAAAATTATTTGTTAATTCGCAAGCCTAACTTGTAAAACCAGATCGCAAACTACTTTCATTACTTTTAAAATTATTATCACAGGGATGATTCTTTTTTTTAAACAACGCATTCACTTATCCCCATGACTTGGGTGCACCAGCGGAAGTACCTTGAGACCATGTGCACATTACATTCCATTGATGTTGTCGAACATATGAAACTTTGTAAATATAATTTTATCAAATTGTGCACTTCGGCGATCAGTTCGTAATGCTCTATCTATGTTAAACTGTGCGACTGCATCGTCTTCGTATATTTTTTATTTCCCACAAGTATTGCTCAGGAAAATTTAACAAATCTGTACAAATAGATGTAATACCGCTTTTTTATAAAATGATTACGAAGACCGAAAGAATGCAAGTCTTTTTGCGAATGTTGTCGTAATTTGGAGTTTATATATTTGCAATTATATTTAGCTTCGTCGTTTGGAACAGATTTTGGGGTGTAGGTGGTAGGTTTCTTTCGTTTTTTTTTTTTACAATGGCTACGCGTCTTTTAGAGTTTGATACGACTCGTCTAACTCGTAAAATTTGGACATTTTTACAGCGAGGCGAAGGTTCAAATTCCTTTTGTGACTAACCGATCGAAGAATTTCTTCGAAGATTGCGGACGGTGTAGCGGAATTTTTGGCTAAATCTTTTAACGCTAGGAAGATACTTTGGGGCTAAACTTAAAAAGGGATTTAACAGAAAAAAAATTAAATATTGCTTCTGGGTAAAAATGTTACTCGACTTTTCTAGAAGATACACATCCATACAAAATTATATTATAATGTAATATTCTTTCAGATTATTAAATTCGTGATAACATTTTGATGTGGCAACTCTTGGCGATAGAAGCAAAATTCCAATTGGGCAGGAGAAAACGTTTTAAGCATCAAGTGGCGTGCCTAAGTCTACAGAGAATCTATTTAACGATGGGATTTATGATGTTTCTTTAGGGTTAAGGTTAATGGAGATGTTGGAATTGTGGTGATGAATTATTCGCAAACTTCTGTTGTTTGTCAACACTTTTTTACTGTTGCTACTGGGAAACTTACAGCAGGTGTTGCAAATTTGGTTTTCGAACGATTTACCACGAAAGTTGATCGGTTTAACATGGGACTAATGTGAGAAGTATGGAAAGTATGGGAATCTCATCTGCCATTCGTCTGTCTCTTCTTCGTCTTCTTCTTCTTCTTTTTCTTCTTCGTCTTCTTCTTCTTCTTCTTCGTCTTCTTCTTCTTCTTCTTCTTCTTCTTTTTCTACTTCGTCTTCTTCTTCTTCTTTTTCTTCCTCATCTTCTCTTTCTTCGCCTTTTTCCTGTTCTTGTTCTTGATTCGTCTTGGTCCTTTTAACACTTTTTTTATATTGAGGCTGCGATCGACAAGATCTGATCTGAATAATTCGACCAAACTGGACCTGAATCAATCGCACCTAAGTCGAGTATTTACGTATCAATTCGATACCGATACATCCCAAATATTACAAAAGCGTTCAATTCGGCAACTTAAATGATCAGAATCTCAGAATTGAAACGGTGAAACTTTAACATTTTATCGGCTCAGTTAGTAAAACTAATTTCATTACTAAAGTGTTAGTTTTAGCTACTCAAGTGATCGGTCGCATACCCAAAGTTCACGATATTTTTATTGTCAAGTCACGTTTGGAATTGCTCGCAAGTTTTACGATAAGTTGAAATTCTTTATACAAACTTTGATGGATCAATCGACAATAATGAGGACATAACACATTACTGTCGATTAATTTGGAGACTTTGTAAAAATAATTTAGCACTCGCTCGAGTCGTTTGTAATGTTGTCGGTGACTTTAAGCGAGAGTAAAAGAATCAAGGGATAAAAAAGTATGTTAAACACACACACATATACAAACACCGACATAAACATTTGTACAGGCAGAAGGGACGCCGCAATTTAGGGAAAGAAAAGCACTCATAATCGTGGAGGTATTTAACGATCAAATGGACTAATACGAAAGAACGCTCCGGTGCTTAGCTTGCTTCACTCGAATCTCAACGGATGTGGAAGCGCCGGGGTTGGTATTGGACGAAACCATTGTTCGTTTTACACATTAAGTTAAAACCGAAAATTTCATGTTTCGCAAGTTGAAATTAAGAGCGCGAAAGGCTTTTGGTTAGTTTAAACAAACAAATATTTATTTGGGTCCATGACTAACGTTGAATGTGAATCGTCATATTGTTATTGGAATATTGTTCTTCGAATATCGTTAACTGACCGGCATGTAGCGCTCTCACATCCTTGACATACTTCACGTACGATCTATCAAACATATTTCCTTCCATCGCACTTGTGAGAAAATCGCTTATCAGCTATTCACGGTTGTTTAATGTCGAAGAAATACTCATTACTTTGAACGATACCGTGCCAGGTAATTTTGCAAAGAACCAACATTACTACGCGATCGAATAAAAGCCTTAACGTATAATGGGTTTGCGCGCATCAGGCACGGGGAACTCGATTTTATGTTTCATTATCGATCTCATAAATTTCATCTCAAGTATCGAGGAAAAACGATTTTCTTCGTATTTCGTCTTGGCACGATTCACTTTTCTATCGTCTGTTCAAGAATATATGATACCTATCGTCGAGTCGTTATAAATTCGCTCTGTAACATTTGGAATAATTTAGTTGAAAAGAAAATTTGACAATAGCCAAGGCAAAGTATCATACATTTTTAAACGAAAGAATCGGCAATGCACCGAACGAAAGATACAATTTTTGGCTTCTAATTTTTCATCGAAACACAACTAACTTTCGTTATGTTTAAAATTTCAATTTACATAGGTGCCTTATACTGGCACGGAGGTGAAGGTCTTTCCATTATGGGGAGCCGTAGGGGTTGCTGCTCTACTCGCGCAGAGCAGTATGTCCGTCATTCTCGCTGGTGGTGTAGGAAAGAATGGCTCCACCGTGGCCGTAAGTCACCAATCGTCGAAAAACAAAAATCGTTCTTTAAAAGCACCATCCACGGTCTATCAACGATTTAGGCCCTTAATCTACGACTATAGGTATAACGAGCGGAAATTATCATACCAAAAGTCGAAACGCCGATTGCTATTGTCATTGAATTTGTTGGATAACGACGTTCCTAAAATACGATAGTAGGGCGACGATAAACTCGGTCATCGGGAAAAATGCGTGCAATTCGATATACAAAAGGGGAAATTGGGAAAAGAAATTAAGTTCGAAATCATCGATGATGGTCAGGACTTGCTCGTGACGGACAAAATGAATTTATAGTCGGCATTCGTACCAATTAAAACCGAATGCAAATTCAAAGACGAATAATTAAACTTTTTTTTGTTACTCGTCGGTTAGACAATTTTATGTCCGGGAGAGATGCCATTTGGAAGAGAAATAAGAGAAAAACGCAGAGATTAAAACTAGTAAACTACTGTTCAGGGTACTTTCGGCAGCATTTAGCGCGACGAATGAGCAGGATAGATTTTGAAAGTTTGAAAAATGCGGAAACGAGCGTGCTTTAGGTAGATGGTTTTTTTTTCAAACGTCGCGTAATTCCTTGTCGCATATCAGTGGGCCTAGATCTTGCATGAGAATCGACCAAGTCAATCACATCTACCCTAGTATCACCCTTTTTCTTTGCCGTGTCTTTTCGTTATGAATTTCATTTTTAAACGTTACCCATCCTTTTTTACATTCTCGCTCACTATTCTGATTCCACGCATCCTCTAACGCCTTTCGAATCTTGTTTCTTTTGATTTTTTGTCTTTTTTTTCTTTTCTTCTTTACAAAATTCATCGTCGAACGTTCAATCGCTTGTACCTTCCCGGTATACAAGAGTGAAATCCTGGAAAACGTTATCTCATGATTAAACTGTGCTTATGATCGAGCTATCCTGTTTCGCTGCGAACAACGATATTCGTGATGATTCAATCTGTTTTACACTTCTAATGCTTTCACCATTCATTAGTTTGGGCTGTTAGTGAATGAGAGAATGAGCGTCGCAGTTTTTCCTCGGTGGATAAAAAAAAAACAAAGTAAAACAATATATCGAGATTCATTGCTGAATATCAACTTTCGTACAGGGTGCGCTCTAATATTGGTTGTGGGCGACTCGCAGCTTCGAGGCTTCAATTTGTTCCACTGACCTGCTATACCATTGAGATGCAGCAGTTAGCTTCGCCTACCTTGCAGCTTTTTATTAGAATATACACATACAGTGACAGTACATGGGAATGGGCGCTATTCGAACGAAATAGCACCGATAAAATAATCGATGAGTCATTAAGCCATTTCAGGACAATTAAAAAGAATGATTTTTTTGTTCTCAAAACAATGATATTATCAGATAATAATATCGAATATCGGGACGATTCAAATGGGGTCCATTTCTTGTTGCACGATATAAGTATGCGTCTTAAGATTAAGATATTTTATCAAAAAATCACGATAGAGTAATATACAAATATTTATTTGGAGATTTTTTTTACACGGTTGTGTAAATGCTTCGCATTTGTTTATACGTATCGTTATCACTGTGGGTTAGAGCGTTGAGAAGCTGTTGCATGTGGAAGCCACGATTTTGTATGTTATAAATTTACACTCCTTGAGTTCATGAACGAGTTCGGTTGCATATTTTGTAATTAAAGCCGTTGCGAAGATTGAGTGAAATGCTGATCGAAGTTTAACCTCAAGACGAGACTTTTGATTGTGCTTTTATGTAGATTAGAAAAAATAATTAACTATTTATTCGTCAATCAATCTTCGCCACGAGAGCTCGAACAATCTAATGCAGCCAATCATTTTGTATTCACACTTGCATTCGTTGGTCAGTATAATTTATGAAACGTTTGATGCATGTTAGAGTATAAAAATCCCGAGCAATGCTTGAAAAGTGTGGCTTTGATATCTGTAGATCATGCCTGAAATATTGATCTATGAGAAAAAAGAAATTACACGCAGATTGAGATGTATTCGCTGGTTTCGATGGGCATAAGTGGAAAAAGTGTTTGAGAGCAGACACCGAATGTTTCATTTTCCACCGATATCAAAGAATAAACTAGCGAGTCATAAATCAACGTTAAGCTTTTTTCGTAGTAATCCTCGTTATGCAGCTATGATGTATCCATTTTGATTTGACTTTGATCGTACCGAATTATTACGCAACAAAGGAAATCGATTGCTGCATATATTTTTCTTTTTAATTCCAGGGAACGTCGGTACTGTCGCCGATCATACCCTTTAGTTTTGTCGTTGTACCAGCCTTCATTATTTATAGAAAAAGTGCTGAGCACGTTTACGAAAATCATCCCGCACTGTACATACTTGCGTTTGGGATGGTCGCCGCTAAAGTCACCAATCGTCTCGTGGTGAGTTAAATATCGTTCTTAATTAAAGTAAACAGTCATCGTGCTCAATTTATTTCGATAGTTCTCAGAACCAAACAGGACTTTCGTGCTTACGATGCTTTGATACAGTCAAGATCGTTCTCCTTTATGTCTATAAAATCTGAGATTGCGTTATTATGTTGAAATTTCAGGTAGCCCACATGACGAAAAACGAGATGCAATATCTCGATACTGCCCTAATAGGGCCGGCCATGTTGTTCTTGAATCAATACTTCAATTTCTTCATTAAGGAATATTACGTTTTGTGGCTGTGTCTCGTAAGTACATTTTGCTTCTTCATAATTACGATCTATGTAACTATCCTGATTATATTAATATTTCAGTGATGAAATATTTATTAAGAAATTATAGAATACAACGTTTAGGTATTTCATAGGTTGGTCGAAATGAACCATATGTAATAATTGTGGATTTTTCAAACGGGTAGCATGGGAAACGACAGTCAAAGACACGTGGGAGATAATTTATTCTCATTTTCTTCCAATTCACAGATCTGGGTAACCCTGGACTTCTTTCGATACAGCGCTCAGGTCTGCCTGGAGATTTGCGATCACATGAAGATAATGTTGTTCAGGATACCACCGGTTGGCGATCGCGGCTTCTCGGGCACTAATGAGAAAAATGGTACTACAAACAGATCACAGCGTACTAGGTTGTTGAGAAAACAACATCACTGAGCTCTTCTGTGATAACGAGGGGTGTCTGTGTATAAGTTGGTTTCTTCTTTCTTTTCTCTCCTGGTTTTCTTTTTTTACAAGTGAAAGTCGAAGAACGCGAGTATGAGAATGCAAAAAATGCATTTTTCGTTTCCAAGTACCCAACTGTAAAGGACAAACTCTCGTTCGTGCTCGTAAGATTGGTGAGCTTCGAGCGTGTGAAATAAAACACAAAGGGGAGGGAAGAACAAAAATAAGATGAATAAAGAGGGATAAGACAGAAATCGCGAATTGAATCGTCGTTGCGATTGTGTAAATATAGCATCCACCCGAATGGTTTTCACGCATTGCCAGATTTTTCGCGATTGCGACCTTATAATTTCTTCGAACCTTGTCCAATTGAATTTCGTGCGTTTGAAGACTCGCAGGTTAAGGAGAAGGAACGAAAAAACTGTTCTCGAACAATAATTATGTTGTTGCTACGAGATAAGACATATTTCGAACTAAGAAACAAATTTAAAAACAGAAAGAGAGCCCTTGGATCAGATAATTTAATGACGTTGATCTTCTGAAAATTATTCCGAAACAAACAGAACAAAAAAAACAAAGTGGTGTTATGTATTTAATTAACGATTGGTTAAACGGGAATCTTACTTATCACGTGTATGCGTAAGCAGGTTTTTTTTCTTCATGTGTGCCGTGCGAATGACTATTCCCTGCCAGAGAAATTGATGAATCTATCTATTCGTGGACCGAATCAACGATCACTCCGATAGATAGTCATTTAGGTACTTTCGATGCCGAGCATCTTAAGGAATTATTAGGGCGATCTAGCTCGAGGACGTAAATGTACATTGTCCTTGTCGATATTTTAATGATAGACGTCCACAAGAAATTTTTTGCATTCTTGATTTCAAAATTATGATAAAAAACAATCCTAGAATTCAAAATAGTCGCGACAATATACCATAAGTAAGTAAGATCGACGACCCAACAAATTCTCGGTTTTCTGTTTTTTTGTGAAATCATGTAACACATTTTTTCTCATCGGCGTCTCATTGTCGTCGCAATTTTGGATTGTCCAAACCTTTGCCTTGTTTTGGGATCGGCGGGCCCGACATTTCCCGACTACTAATTTTGGCTGGACTTTATTTTTTTTTTCGACTGTATCGATTTGGCCATTAGGAATTCCAGAATCGTTACGTCCAAATATAAATCAACGATACGGGAAATCACTTGTAGTATCTCTGTAATGGAAATGTTCGTGAGGTGAACGTAGTTCATCTCTCCAATTTTATCGTTCCGCAGGAATGATCCGTCTTCGAAATTTAATGAAATACTGATCGAAAATGTTCAGTACCTTCTAGTTTGTTTTTTTCGTTTTCTCTGTGGTATACTCGAGTTTATACTCGGGTATATATGAGCCGTATGTACATACTTTCCATATATAAACTATAGTTCTTTTCTCATTTTATTGCCTTTGATATCTATTTCGTGGGGGCCCAACTTGTTTCGAAATCATATTCGCATCGATGTACGTCGTATTTATATTCTCTCTATAAAAGCCATTCTTATATATCTCGTACTATGTTTTCATTGTCTTTTATATTACTGTCCATTACTGTGAGCTCTTGTATTCGACATTGAAATAATAACGTGCGACATTGCCCTAATAAGTTTTGTGTAATAAGAATAATTCTACAGCCCCTTAAATCACGGCACTTTTTCATTCCTTTGCACAATCTGTTTAATCACTTTTGCTGATATTATGCAACTCACCTAAACATCTTTTTTCTTTGCTTTTTCTATTTATATCCTCCTCTTCATTTCGATTATTTGGCAGTTCACTATCATTTCAAAACTTTGGTAACTATTTCTTATTCTTGATTATTTCTTTTGCACATTGCAGCTTGTGCTAATAGCAACACGAATTGGGAGTCGTATGCATCATTCGGTACCGGAAATCATGACTTAGTGCAACGCTGTATTAATTAATAAGCTATAATTCCGTAGATTAGATGTCGCAAGACAGTAAAGCGGTGGTTGGGGCCTTTGTTCGTAGTGTTACGAAGTAATTTTCAATAAGCGAGTGAATAGAAAGCGCAATTGAATAATTTAAATGAAAAGCGTTCTCTACGTAGAAAATATTAAGAGTCGATAGAAAAAAGAAGAAAATTGTCCTCGTGAATTGGACCCGTTGCTTATTTCATAATATATATCACCGTTCGAAGACAATATTCTGCACGTATTCATTCAGAAAATTCAAAAGAAGTAAAAAAAGAATACCTCTATTTTAGGTAGGTCAGATAATTCTATGATACGCATGCTGTGCTTCTGGCTTTTTATATCTGTTTTCCTTCATTTTTCCCTTGGTGAGACATAAAGAACATTATTCTTAACATTCTTTCCAACGTATTTTGTATCTACATTGGGCATTTCTCGTTTTCAATCGTTGTCGTCCCTTTTAATCGGTCCCGCATATAAAGTTATTGCAAATGAGTGTTATTGATATTTTTTTTGAAAGGTGCTAATATCATGTACAATAAGAGTAAATCATTGGTGTTCGTTTTGATGATCATCGTTCGCATATCGCATGTATGTGTAGTACTGCCCATCAGTCAATGAATTTAAAAGTCAAAAACATATTTTTGAAAAAGTTTTCGAAATCTGATCAGTAATGACATACGATTGGGCTTTTATAATAGAAAATTGAAGTCGGAATTCGGCTCCAACTTTCTAAAGCGACAACAGCTATCAATCAGGTGCTATTTCATCACGAAAAAGTATACTGAAATATGGGTCAGCACGAGCTATTCACTGTTCATTATTCGATAAGTGTTATAGAAACAGTTTAAAAAAACGCTATACTCATCTAACGAGTGCGTAGTGTTAAAGTTGCCTAAAGTATATTTAACTAATACCGTCAAAATTCACATCTTTCTTTTGAATCCGAAACCGTTAAAAATATTTGTTTTGTTTGTGAAATCGCGGAGAGGTCGCAAATTTAAATGTTTTCGCCGAAATAATCCATGTTTCATAAACCAAGATTCAAAGCTTGAGGGGTGTTTTCTCGCGGGCAAGATTTTTGAGTGTGAACAAAGGTTTTTCATGGTAAAGAACGTCCATTATTCATGAATATTGTCCCGGGGTTGCGTTGTGAAAAAGAAACTGAAATAACTTGTTATGGATCAATCGGGATATGCTTATGTTTCTCATATTCGTTGGAATGCATGAAAAGTTTTGTTCACAGTTCGCATGGTGGTGGAACAAGAACCCTTATTAGACGAGGACCTGCATCACCGTGGCTCGGACACATCGGTCGAACTTTGATATCTAAAGAGATCCGACGGGTTCGGTCACGAGCATTCCGGATGAACTCGAGGATGCACAGCTGTTAATTCGTCTAGATTTTAGAGCAATTCAGCGACATACATATTACCTGCCGAAGAGAGTTTAGTCGTAGCTCTTGTACATATAGATTTCGAGGCATGCTCCTCGAAAGTCCTAGCTGTTTGTACATTAAGTATAATTCGCGGCCTTCTCTCACTTCGCATATTGGAGTAACAGATTAGAGAATATCAGCGTTATCATCGCAAGCGTATTACGGCCATTTAAAGGTTCAGATCTCGTCGATACCAACTAAAAATATTTGAGAGCGTGTCCGAATAAAAGTATCATTATTTTTGTTATGTAACGAGAAGCTTAGGAAATTGGACGTCAGGAAATCGCCTTAGGGGTAATCTAGTAGGATTAAAACATGCCTTGTAAGCATCGCATATTATGTTTATGTTTCTGTCATATATGATATACCTTTTTTTACAATCTAATCCGTTTTGGAAACGTGAAAAATCCTTTTCAAGCTATATTTAAATCACTATTTAATCCATAATGTTTATTTTTATTTTGAACATAGTGGTCTGTGTAAATAAAAAATATGTTCCAATAAATAACTGTTTTTACGGAATAATCGTAATTGTGACAAAACCAAAATAACCAGTAAAATGATAGTCGGTATCCGAGCCTTTCTCTGGATCGTTGACTCTAAATTATAAGGACAAACCGAACAAGATTCAACCTAATGCGATCAAATTCTTTCTCATTTACGTATGGGCATGCGAACCTTTGAACGGCCGTTTTTTTCTATTTCTCAATTTACCCTCCAGTCGGCATATTACAAAACGTGTAAGTAGGAGGAACATTTTTTCAAGTCCAAATACCCCATATTAATCTGTTTGCCCAATTGTGTATTGCGAAAGATAAGTAAAACGGCACAACACTCGAGACGAGAAAAAAATCTGCAACACACGCTTATCGACAGCCGTACTTTAGTTCACGAAATTCTGGAAAGCACGAATTCGAACACAACTCAGTTGCTAGGCAAGTACACAGGATCTTAATTTATTTCCATAGCATGAATACGGTACTAAAAAAACTGAGTTGGGTAATTATGCAGCAAGAATATCATTGCGATCGACATTAATTTGAAACGGGAGTGATAATAGTCATCTTTTTCTTAAATAATTCGTCTATTGGCGTAATGAACAAGGGTTTATGGTGTGATTGTCAAATTTTAAATCCAGTACGACTCTGAATTCAGACACAAGGTATTGAAAGTGATATACAAACTGAAATTTTACAATAAAAGTTCAATATACTCAATACTGATTGAAGTCGCGCTAAGCGAAAATGAATATGCGCATAGCGTCGAGGGCGTCACATTGAAAACATGAAATTACGCTTGTTGACGTATAAAACGACACTTCATCGGTAATTGTACAGTGTACGATTTATGTTAAGCCTGTAAAACTGCAATTTGGAATATCGTTAATTATTCGCTATTTAGTTAACGTTCCTGCATCGCATTTGATTATTTGAAATTCCTAATTTATAGTTCTTGATTATTTAGCACGAACAAACATTCCTGTCTATTTTATGTTATGTCGTGTAAAATAAAATGTCTAAAAATTATCCATGTTTGATTTTTGAAGAAGATTTTGATTGGTGTAGTAAATAATCAGTCCTTTATCGTTGCGACTATGTGTTTAAATTTGTACTTGTTTACGATATAATTTGCACGAACATTTTGGCATTTATTTGGAACGATGGTTGTTTAAGGATTTACACTTTTTGTTCAACCTCCAAATTACTAAATGATACAATGAAACAAGATATTGAACTTAAAACTTTACATTTTAATACCCGCTTTCTCATTGTATTTAGATCTTTCTTTCGTATGCAACAGCTTTCACCCTGAAAAGTTGAATAAGAGTTTCAAATGTCGCATGTTCAGTTAAGTAATGACACAGTAATAAACCTTACCTTTCTACCTAAAATTGTATCCTAAATTTATATTTTTAATTAACTATCGGGCATGCATAGAGAATAATAACGATGGAAAAATGAAAACAAAGATTATTACATTACCTGGCGGCATATCCGTCAAATATCTAATAATTTTATGGGTTTACTTTTAAAAAGTCGACGAGCAAAACAATAAATAAAGGAGAAACAAAACAAAAATGTGCCACGTGTACAAAATATATTTTTCGCTTTACATATCTTTTCGTCGTTTTCTTATTTACATGTGAAAACGTGAACATACAGTTGCGTGTGTACCGTGACGTTTGACGGAAATCCAATTAGCCTGAGCTTCCAACGATAAAAATGCATGGGTTCAATTATTTTCATATATCTAGGGATATGAATCAAACTGAACTCCACGACAATACATAAGAACGATCATTCCCTTGGGATTATGAAAATACTATAAGGTTCTAGAACTAAATGAAAGCAAAAATGTAGCCTTGGATAATTAGTGTTTGCAAGCTTTACCCAACGTATAAAATAAAAAGAAAGGAGACATTTGCAATCTGTCTTCTGCGTTTCTTTCGTCTATGCGTACAAAAATAAAACCACCTCAAACATATTAATGCTTCGGCGAACGTTAATTCTGCATTTATGAATATTGTTAAATTTGCTGCGAGCATTAACACACGTGAATTCAAACGTACGTTTTCTTTGATTCTGGAATCATCGAACCACAAAGCTTTTTCGAATTATCCATCGATGGGCTCGGTCTCAATGCTTTTTTACCTTTACGTGGCTTGTTCTCGACTACTCGGCGTTCCGGTACGTTGTGATTGGTATTTTCACGTATATTGACTGCATCAATAAACTCAAATCGAGCCATGAAAATCTTCTCTCCTTCTGGATTCTCCGATCGAAAAGAATTCAAGAGTTGATTGACGGATTCCACGTTAGCTGTGTAATCGAACTTTACGTGATTCCAAGCGTGTTTCTGTTTTTCCACATCGAGCAGTTGCTCGCTGTAAATCGTATGCGCGATGTTCAAAATTTTTTCGAGTATTGCCATCTTTGGGATGATTCTCCTTTTCGAATTTACGATCTTATTCTCGTAATACATAAAAACAACAATTGCGAAAACGATATTTCGATATTCCAGATCGTTAACGAATTCCATTCCCTTCGGAGCCAAGCTCAAGCACATCTGCGTTCTCATGCACCATGGAAAGTCACCTGCTTTTTTTCCACTCAACATAGCGGTTGAGAATTTTCTCTCGATCTTGTGCTGTCGCAAATAATTCACGGTGAGAATGGGAAAAGCCGCCGCGATTCTGTGCAACGTTATGTTGTCACCTTCGGCTTTTCTCTCGATGTTATATTTTTTCGTCAACTGCTGCAACTCGACGTGACCCACTGTCGTAACGCTGAGACGAGTTTCAGAGGTTGAGTGCAGATAAAATTTTACGAGAAAACAAATATCACGACTGCAAACAGTGCTGTCTCGTTCGATCGCTGCCATTTTACTTCCCAGATCCCTTGGACAAAATTTCGCATATTTCTCCGTTTTTTTTATTACAGATGTGAAGTTGTCCTCCACGTAAAGAGCATTCGTCTTCTCAGTCAGATTATCGAGGGGATTCATGTTCCTTGGGTTCTCTCGTCGTTGATTCCTGTAATGCATTTTATATTTTTTTAATACCCATGTCTGATGACAGGTGTGGTAAGACCGGAGGAAATGAAACAATTTCCAATCATCGAGAAAAGTTCAAGAAAGATTAATTTTTCTATATTTTATTTTTAAGAGTCGGTGTTACAGGTGACGAGCGATTCGAAAATGCGATCTGTACTTTCTTCGGCACCGAGCAACCGATCGCGTTAAAATTGAGGATATCTAAAGAATTATGGCAAAAGTGGCCAATTGCAATTGCCAGAGAAAATATGGATCGCGTTTTCAAATTGATGGTCGCCTGTAATACTGACTGTTAATAAGTTCGGTTCGTCGTTTTTCGTAATTCTAGTTTTAATAAAAGTGCATTGTAAACAATGCGTATATCGAACAAAGAAATGAAGGTACAAAGTTTGGCTCATTGTCATTGTTTTGACTTTATGAAATTGTCATTGTTTTGACTCTTCGAGCAAAGAAAAACATTGTTGATGCATTTATAAAATAATTAATAATCCAAATTCAGATTTTCAAACAAACTGTGACACCTTACTTGTCCGTCGTGTACAATGTTCCGGGATCTCTGTGTCTTTTCTTCGTATCACGCAATACTGGTAACGATCACCAAACTTTATTATAAATGACACCTACAACGGAATACAAGTCGTTACATATGAAGGACAGCGAAGATAAATTTGAGGAACGAGGAATAAGAGTACCAATCGAGAAACACTCAAGGATTATCGCGGTATGTGATTAGTTGCCACGGTCTTATTCGCCGTTCCCCAACAACAATCCACTAGGTATCTCAGTTCAAGGAAATTACTTCTATATATGAAGCTTGGGATATGCTACCGCATAATAGAAAAAGTGGGTTTCGCACTCGTTACGGCATATTTCTGTTATCACGCGTTATCGTTCCGATGAAAACGTCATCGATGCCAATTTCATGATTTAATTTTCTTTTGTACAACGATATGATTTGATGTCTTATTTTTCGTACGACGGTTATAAATAAATTAATGAACGAAAAGTCTATAATAAAACAAGAAGTAGTCGACCAACAGACGAATACCTTGCTTCAAGAACTTTCTTCTCGCAACTGAGCATGCTACGAATTACGCATCGTTTTAAAAAGAACGCGACATTGAAATATGAAACGTTGTACTATATATATGATACGTATACGAGCTATTCTCCGTCGGTTCAGCCGCGTTCCTTATCGATATCTCGTCGATATTGTTTGAATTTCTATAGCCTATAGTATTACTTGAAAAAATCTTTCGTCAATTATTTAAAGAATATAAACATAAGAAAACAAAAATACGTTTAAAGAATTTTTCAAACTGGAAATTATTCTATTGGCGGACAGTATAGAGCGAGCGCTGGGTCCGTTATTACTTTCGCGACACAACGAACTGTCGATTCGAGCTCATCGACTCGATACATTCAATTAATACTCGATACTCTATTAATCGTTCGATACAATATTTTTTCGACTATGTTACTTTTTCCCGAAAATATTTTGTCTTTTGGTTATTTTTACATTTATGATTAGCGTGTAATATATTTTTCTGACAATAACATTCATTTTACCACAGCATCCTTCATATTTTCGTAAAGCTACGAGAAGAAAAAATTTGTTTATAGTTAACGAGTTCAAAAGGTTGTATACATTTTCGTTTAATTTAAGAAATTAATCGACGAAAACTCGACAATTTATCGTTATTTACCTGAAAAATGGCAAATTAAGGGAAAAATATACAAATTTGGTGCAGAAAATGTTGATGAGCATATAGAAAGTGTCGTGTCGATGGTACGCGGGAACAAGAAGGCGATACCAGACGGTGACGTTTGTGCGCGATAACGGATTAAAAAAAAGATTGCGTCAGCATCGACGATCAGGTTTTTGTCGAGTGCGGCGACTCTCGTACCTCAAGTGAATTAACCGAGTAATTAAATATTAGACAATTATATTTTTCAGAAGAAGACGAGATCATCCCTGGAAAAATAAAATTAGTTTTGAATTCAAAGATTAATTACGGATTAACCACATTTTATCACGGAAAAAGTCGAAAATCATTAATTTATTAAGTTTATTTTGTTCTGTTCGATATTTCGTTGAATGCCTTTTTCCCTCTCTGGTGCAACAGGTCGGGTAACAGGTGTTTCAGGGCGAAACCGTTTTTGTTCCTAGCTTATAGACTTTTGTACAGAGTAGAAAAAGAGGAGAGACCAAGGGGAGAGCGCGAAGGTTTCGTGGAACTGTTGGTTGTATTGGCTCGAGTCCAAGGCTCGTGGCTTTATGGCAGTGGTTCCCAATTAGTGTTTCCCCGAGTATACCACTTGGAAAAAATTAATTAACATTAAATCTTAATCTTTATTGACCCTTAACAATCATCGGGGGTCAAATCGACTTGAAAATAATCGTCGTCTTACACACAAAGGTTAAAAATGCATTGCAGTATTTTTTTCATTTGATTTTTCATTTAATCATTTATCACTCTCCAAAGTGAGTGACAAATGTGCACGCTTCTCTTTTCACAACTGTGAAAAATGAGGTTGCTTTTAAGTGACCTTGAGTCTTGAGTCATCTTCGAGTTGAAGTCGGTGACGATGTTTATAGTTTTTGTTTGTCATGGCCGGCATGGCTGAAAATCCGCTCTCGCAAAGGTACGTAGTGCAAAATGGCAGTAAAAATGTTAATGCTGCTTTGCTAACGTGATAAATGTCCTTTAGGTCAGCCCCAACATTAACCGGCGATTGTTCTGCCGTTTATACAAAGATTGATTGGCCCAAATTTACTTATCGTACTGACTGAATTTACTTATCGTTTGTCAAGAGATTGCCGCGCGTATCCCTTCAAGCTACCTCGCGTACTCCTGGGGGAACGCGTATCACTAATTGGGAAACACTGCTCTATGGGCAGGAGGACAAGAAAATTGCGAGAAGCAACAAAAATACAGAAATAAGGATTTTCTTTAAATCATCACAGATTAGATTTTTTTGTTACTCAAATGGGATTAATTTCATTTGAGTTTAACGAAATTAAATCTGTGAGGCTAAACAAATAATAATGGATGCCATTATGCTCGAAGTACATGCATTCTGTTTTCGCTGGACCGACTTCGTTTCGACCGTGTAACTTTTTGAAGGTCGCAAGAAGACAAGGAAGATGCCGTTGGGTGCGTTCTGTTACGTTGATTAGTTTCGCCTGCAGAGCGTAAACACGATACGTAGCGATACATTACAACGCTATGGCGCATCAATTACTTCGAGAATATTTCGAAGAATCGGAGCGATAATAATCGACCGACGGGTAGGAAATGAGCTAAATAGTGTGAATTTTTTATATTACGAGATCAAATCCTGGCTCTAAGCTGTCTCGTATCGTGTAATATTAAATTGTATCAAAAGTTAAAAATATCGTGTTTGAAATTGGCGCGTTGTGCAATCGGTCGCGGCATTACGAAAGGGGGCGCTCCATCGAGGCAACGAATGTTCAACCGCAGATTTCCGTCACGTAAATTTTTAAGATAGGACGATACGAGTATCACAGTGAAACCGAAATATCATCCCATAAAGCGAGTAAATGGGTAAAAATACGTGGAATGATTGTCTTTCGATTTGTTAACGTGAGATCTCAGTACGCATGCGTGAAATGGAGGATCACGAACGATTTCAGAGTTAACAACTGTCCAGCTAGCGACGAACGATTTTTTAGAAAGAAAAAATGTTAAAAATTGTTCAAACGATGTTAGAGGGCTGCAATCTTTCGTTTCCTCAAATTTCTGGTAGTAATTAACGAGAGAAGGGTCAGAAAAATCTAAAAACAAAATCTCTCGATCTCTTTGTTTCCAGCGTCGAGGTTAGGAATCCTGAAAACTCGAATATCTTACAATGTATTACGCTACAGACTACGCAACATAAGTACTGGTGTACCATTTCATCGTCAACCTTGCTAAGCTTTTGAAGCGGACACGTTTCTCTAATTTGCTAGAGAAAAGGAAAATTGAGGGTTTACGGGTTGGCCCAGGCGTAACTAAACCAGGCATAATACATATATGACTCACGGCCCCATTTCGTAAAAAAAAATGAGCGTCTTTATCGACACACCGAGGCGCGCACGCGTCTTCTTACTCCCCCGAAAAGCGTTGGCTCAAGCAATCCACGAAGCTCATTATTGATCGGGCATACAATAACCCTGCCATTGCTCGCCGTGAACGGACGAAAGGCCACATGTTAGCTCGTATCTACGTCGTATAACACGACGGACGAGCGAACGACCTGCTATCAGCGACACCTGTCGGAAGGGGACGGGAACGCGTTTGTTTTCCCGTGGGTGTCGTGAGCGCATGCGTAAAGCCCGGTCTGCTGCTACCCGTAAGTACATAACATATATATATATACACATCCCACACTATGGCCTCCAATACAACCAATCGGCGTACATGTGTACCTATCGTTTTGATCACCCCCTTGTAGCCGTCGCAGTGACGGCGCGCATTCGTTCGCGACGTTACCCACCGTACGGTTTCGTATCAGTAAAGCGACGTAGTCGTCATCAGGACATCAATGAGCCTTACTCGCTTTTTGAAAAATATCTTGCTCGACAAATACACACACCCAACGAGTTATTAAATCAATTAAATTATGTCAAAAATTGTAAATGTATTGACAGAACGAAATTAAGTGTCGAGGGTTTCGAGTATAATGAAATAATGGATGTTTCGAGGACTTTATTTGAGCGTGTGCGTTTAATCGTCGGAACGAATTGATTCCATGTTTGCATCGGAATATTTATTTCATCGTTTCCTGGCTGTCGTTTGGTCGCTGTCTCCGCAGGCAGCATGTATCTCAGAGATTTCAAGTAAGCTTTTTTAGAACATTGTAACGTGTGAATGTCATTACTTTTACATATAATTATAGATAAGGTGTATTCTCCGTTGCTTTTTTTTATCGTCTCGGCAAGTTCGTGTCTCGAAACTCACTCTGTATAAACAAAATGTTCCACATGGCGCATATCGCATGACAGTCTGTGCCATAAGCAAAATATAGTACGATATGTATTTCTCCACAAAGCCTCGTCAATCCGCTTATGATAACGCGCCGTTCGCTCCTTCCTCCACGTTTCTACGACACATGCCACTTGTGCGACGTAATCCTAGCACTCTCCTGATTGATTTTACATTCGCTCTACTTTCTTCCCTTTTTCTTTTTTGCTTCCTCCTAAAACAAGCATGTTTTTTTTTCGACGAAAAAAAATACCGAGTTTCAGAAAATTCATCTGAGAAGTTTTCAAATATTGGTAACGTTTAGAAAATTATGTTTGAAATAAATGTCTATATCTGTCAAGCTTTTAAATCTTCCATCTTAGTTCGAATAGATTCAGGTTTTCGAAATTGAATTTCGAATAGGTCGGCTACGTGTGCAATGAATTTTTTTCTTCGAAGATTGATTTTTCAAAAATTTTACAGCGTCGCAAGTTTTTTTTTTACATATTTTCCTCGATTGTTTTTATAACTTCGTGAAATTGAAAAATATTTAGTCAAAGCTGGGAATGAGTCTTCAAGGATGTTCGATACCGATTTTGGCGATAATCGATCAAAAGTACAAGATTTTATGTAAATTTGAAATATTGCAATGAAGCAAGTAATCGTTTTCTATTTTCTACATAAAAATAAATCGATTTTAATGAACGTTCGATATTTCCACTTTACTGAAAACGAACTCAGAGATTCGGATTTTTAATACGTATATTGAATTTTTTTGAATTTAACGAAACCGTCCGATAGAGGGCGTACTCGAATAAATTCTGAGCGATCGGGCTAAAAGTTCTTTCGCAAATAAAATACCACGCAACCTATCTTTTTTTTTAAATATCTGTTTAGCTCTAGCAGCGTCATAAATCTTAAGAAACTGGCAATCCAAGAAAATCTATACCAACTGAAGCCAAAAACAACCCCGGGCTAGTTTCGTGGTTAGTTAACTCGACGTTTTTTTTTCGAGACAGTCCCCTTGTTGGTGCGCAACTGAATTATCGGCATTTTCGTTCCGTCACATACGATCATACACAAACTCAGCACTCCATGCTCTCATGGCTCTCACCGTGAATCCATTTTCTCCTATTTTACTAACTTTCGAACTTTTTCCAAAATAAGATTGGCCAAATTAAATTTCGTACAAAATGAGATCTTTTTTTTTATCTAACAATTTCAGCAGGGTCATCGTACGTATAACTAGACACGCGGTTTGTCCACGAAGCACGTAATTTTTCAAGATCCACGTCTCTCTAACGACGAGTCTCAATGACTAACCTCCACTCCGTCTTCTGTACGTTACTCCCTCGTGACACGAACGACACATCCCTGCACTTCGCCTAATGCGTATCGTTGTCGACCTATAGACAAGCATGGCGTTGGCTTTCTTTCTTGTCTCCTGGGAATCGCGAGACGGGGCTTGTTGATCATAAACCATTCCCGTGAGAATCAGCCCTCCATCCTACGTAGTTCCTACGTACAAGGGAAAACGCGTGCATTTTATAGCGTCCTATGTTTTACCACCGATGGAATATATTAATTTTGGATATGTTACGCGTGTCATTTGTCGGACGGAAAATGGCACACGTTCGTATGGTGTTATCGTTGTGTCCTTCGAGACTGCAAATTATGCACAGTTCGATCGTCCTGAATTTAATCCTTCGAGCGTTAACCATAAATCACGTAGTCATTTATTTTCACCTGGCACTTGACTTTACGAAGGGTTATTCGATGCGACGATGTGGCGCTCCCGAACCAAACGTGTCGCTTGAATGAAGTTTGCAAATAGAGAGGTACTTGGAGAGTTTATGGAATCGCACATTTGACAAAGATAGGGAGCTTCGCCCGTTGCTTATAAAGTTTTTACTTATTACTTATCGTTCGACTTCAAACTCGTATAAATGTCTTTGAGTACCCCACATTTATGTATTGACTTTAAGGGGCTACCGTACATCTAGGCCAAGGAAAAGTAGAACTTTGAATTTTCTTCAATTTGAAAAATTCTTTTTTCTGCTAGTTTATTAAAAGATCAATAAAATTATAGGTTAACTAGAAATACTCATTCTTGCAATACCACGGCAATCTGAATATAAGTATGTCAGGAATTTTACTAAAATTCTTGCAGATTAAAAAAAAAAAAAAACTGACAAAAACTATAATAAATAATTCTATCGCGATAGGAAAATGCTCGTTCCATCGATTCATTATTGATTTATATCGGTTATCGTATTTAAACACGAAATTTTGACATAAATGCTTTTAAAGGTTATATCGTGTTTTATAATCGCATTACGCCTGTGCCCCGGAGGCTGCTCGACTAGCTCGCTATTCGCAGCCATAACTCTGTCAATTTTCTGAATAAATAACATTTTCAAAGAAGAAGCTTTAAACGAATATTGACGAATAAAAATATTCTTGAAAAATCGATTCTTCTATCCACTCATCGTCAGATTTATTGCCCCGTCTTAGGCTTTTCATTCAACGAACGAGTAAAGTCTCTGAAAAATCTTCGATGCAATCGATCGAACCGAGCAATTTTCTCTTACCGCAATTATAAAGTTTATCTCGACAAAGGGCAAGTGTAACGACGTTTTATATAAGGAAAAGATATATGCGTAAATCCTGGTGCACGTGGCAAAGAAACGGAAGCCCGTGGGCGAATTTATCTACGTTATCACCTCAGCCAAGGACTTTTGGAAGCCGCATGCGCTCTCCCGTGGCCTTCACTCCCGGCCCCGACGATATTCGATAACTAGCATTTCAGCCACCCCTGTGGACCTCTAGCCGCGGCGATCCACCGAGGGTTGTGGATTCGTCTATCTTTATTCTCGAAGTCTCTGTACGAATTTCTATACGCACTAGATCCGGCAATTTTACGCATCTTAGACCCCAGCGACGCACTCGACACATTCTTTCTTCGTCGGTATTTTCGTTATTACATTCCTTAACCTAGAAATTTTCAGCTCCTGTCAATATTTTATACAATTTTCCGTCGAAATTCCAATCTATAAATTCCACGAGTACTTCGCGAACTTTAAGCTTTTATGATTGTTCGCGTTTCTACCCTTTGCAGGACTTTATATCATCCAATATATTTATAAATAAATACCGAGAGTTCCATCTCGCTCTAGGATTGACGGATATCGATGGCGAGCTCGCAAGACCGGGCATGAACTAAAAATAGCATGATAAACGAGAATGTAAACATTCGATGAAATATTTGGCCGGTCTGGTATGCAATAAAGATTTTTTTTTTTAGATTTAAAGTTTTTTTTTTCATTTTAATTATTTTTTAAGAATATTTTTGCATAACAGTGAATTCCTTTTTTCTTCATCCTGGTTAAAAAATTTCACGAGAATGCGGAATATTTTCTATGCTAAATATTGAAACAGGAAATTAGTTCGATTATTTAATTTAAAACGTATTGACTTCAACGATTACCAAATTTCTACATGACAATATTTTCCATAAATGAAACTCGGAAAACAACAAAAAGCAACAGCTAGGAGATATTAAAATAAAAATAAAAATAACGCGAGGAATAGAAATATTATATTTACTTTCAGTGAAAGGTTTGTCTTTTTTTTTATTATATTTTTTCACATTGCGACTCCTCGGAAAAGACTGAATATTTAATTTTTATTTTCCAGGGTGTAATCAGATCACGCATGCAACGAGGTCTCGGTATACGCCGGTGGAATGTTTGGTCGTTGTTGAATATCAAGTTTCTAAGTAAATAAAGGAAGAATGGCACCGAACTCCCTCCCATTCAACGTTCGAGACAATTTACCTTAAACATTTTAGACTTCGGTTAGACGGGCATTGATTAAACGCCGCCGTAAAAGGCTGTTCAAACATAATTGAATTAATTATAGCGTTACTAATAATACACCGGAGTATTTGGATTTAGCTACATTACGTATTATCGTCCGGCTAGACATCTGCCGTGGTGTCAATGTTTGTCTCATCCGTATTGAGACAAACATTTCTGAGCCTTTACACTTGAGATTCAGAGTCTGGTTTCCTTACAAATCTTGACCCAAATCAATTTATACAATTTGGTTGGGGTGCGTCGAAATATTTGGGACACGGGTATAGCAGATTGTAATTGTCTAAAACTTTGCAGGTGTTTTGTATATGACCCGAGAACAATTAAATGGATCAATGCATTTTTAAGTGTCTTTTTTGTCAGAAAATTAATGTTGTTATATCGATTTATTGTTACAGCTTGAAAAAACGTATGGGAGTAATAGTAATAAAGGTATGCCTGAGTTCGAGAAAAATCCAGGCATAGAGGCGACGGATCAGATGTCGCCAGCGGACGTAAAACACCGGTGACGAATCATCCGAGAGGAGTATGGACATACAAAAGAAGTTTTTGTGCCCCCGCTTGGTGGACTACTTGGCCATCGTGGGGGCAAGGCCTTCACCGGGCTCTCGTCAACCTGTGCAGGTACTTCTGATACAAATTCAATTTGTATATTAACTTAATTCATTTAACGTCCTTTCTTATTATTAAAATATCTTTTTAAGGAAAAAAAAATAAGAATGTAAGAATTGCTATTCTTATTTTTATTGTATCATTGATCCTGATATTTATGATAGTATTTAATATTACAAGCATTCAATATTGTCATTGATAAATGCCGAATATATTAAAAATTTTGGGTCAATGATTTTTGATTTTTCTTTTATCAACTTTTGATTCCTTATCGTGGCTTATAGGTTCCAGAGCTGCTGCGCAGGTACCCGGTGGAGGACCACAAAGATTTTCCCTTACCTCTAGACATGGTCTACTTCTGTCAACCGGAGGGTTGCAGCAGCGTAGGGCCGAAACGTACGGCCTTGCGGGAGGCCACGTCTTTTACGTTCACCCTGACCGACAAAGACTCGGGTGAGCACGAGGGAAAAAAATCTATTATAACTCATTTATAGGATATGTTCGAAGAGCTTGGATAATTCGCCTTTACGACCAATACAGGGTTTGCCATATTTTTTTCGCACCACGTTATTGCGAATACAAATCGTGAATATGGCGAATAATTTTAGCATAAAAAAAACGTTTTAAAATATTCTGCGCTGAAAAAAATGTGGGACGTTCATATTTGCGTCATAAGTATTTGCCGTTAAATACAGGTTAATAATCTCATAGATGTAGGCTGGGAATATGCGTGGGTGGAATCCTACGCCTACGCACCCTCTCTCAAGGGTTCTAAGAATTATCAAGGGGTGGGTTTAATTTCCTATGAGACCCTTGCTGGATCTCCTGTTAAGTAATTATTTGCCATTCGTGACTGTAAGTGGGTTTCCTGTGTAACGTTTTTAAATTGACATTTGAAAAATTACTTAGCATACTTGAAAACTCAAATGTTTTTTACCCCTATGAGAAAGCTTACGCATATTTCCACTAGGGGACATGTAAATCGAGTTTGTGTATTTGACCTCGTTTCAGGGACAAAAAAAATCGATTTGAAATATACCCGTACCACTCCAAAAGGTCATTGACGCTTAATCGTGACGATTCATTTTCTTTTTTGCAGGAAAGACACGATATGGCATTTGCGTAAATTTCTATCGACCTATCGAACGAACCAGCAACTCCGGAAGTGGAGGTGTTTGGGTCAGGAGAGAAAAGCACGATCCTAAGCTTCGAAAGGAAAGTTGGAGGAAAAGCATGGAAAAGAGCTCGGACTCGGCATTTTCGAGGTGAAATAACGAACTATCTTAATTCATGATTTTCCTAACTTTCTTTATTGACGGTATTAAATTTATTTGTCATCATAAAGTAAAACATTCTGAATAATAGATCGAAATAAAATTCCATCTGGCACGCAAACTTTTTTTATTTTATACTCTCAAATAAATCAAATTAATGAAAACAAAATAAGAGAAAATAATGATCTTTCCCATTATGTGACTTTATCTCGAGTTCTCCGTTATAGCGATTATAGGAGCAGTGTGATAGGGCCCAGTGATTCTGAGAGAGATTGTCCGAGTAGAAGGGATTCTGATACACCGTTAGCTCCGCGTGCACCAAGATTAGGGATTACTGCCCCAAGCGGTGACAGCGAAAGTGGCGGAAGTCATTCACCATCCCCTCGAGCATCTCGAAGAAGACAGGTCAGACCGCATACCGTTCTCAACAAATAAAATGAAAAAAGGGAAAACAATGGGGAGGCCTGTAATTCTTCGCTTTTTTCATTTTTTTCCATTTTCTTCTCTATCCTCGCTTATACAAGTTATATGTTTTTATCAATGGAACAAACAGAGGATACGAAATCATTCGTTAACGTCACTTTGTATCATCTCGCATCATGGGTTCTTCACGAAATTTCGTGAATGCTTATTTGCCCTAAAAAGGATCATCGATGCGTGCAACGAAAACTCATCACCCCAAAAAGTGGGCGCGTCGAGGCAAACCAGCAGGTGATTAAATTTATAAATAACTAGCACGAAGTTATTCACGGTGGAATTACGTAAAAAAAATCTTTTTTATTCTTTAGGGACACGGTATGGAGCGTCTTAACCGGTCAAGCTTTCGAGGGCGCCCCCTCGATCGTTCTTCACGACGTGAGAGAAATTGAAACGTGGATTTTACGATTACTAAGCGCTCCTGTTCCAGTTCCCGACAAGACGAGAGTCGAGGTTGACATATTATCCCAACATCTCCAACCACCCCTCTGTTTTGCCCTTCCTGATCATACCCGATTTTCCCTCGTCGATTTCCCCCTTCATCTACCACTCGAACTTTTGGGGGTTGACATGTGCCTCCAAGTTCTCACCCTCATACTTCTGGAACACAAGGTAAATTATATTTCCAAATTTCGGAACAATATGTTTATTCATTTTGTCAATAATTTTTAAGTATCCGACTTGATACTCATTAATTGGAAATCTAACGTGTGGTGTGTTGGAATTTTGAAAAAAACTTTGTTTTCCATAATATTTTCTTTTTTTAGATCGTTCTTCAGTCCCGAGATTATAACGCGTTGTCAATGTCCGTAATGGCATTCGTCACGATGATTTATCCTCTCGAATACATGTTCCCCGCAATCCCATTGCTGCCAACGTGCATGAGCTGCGCCGAGCAACTCCTACTGGCACCGACACCATTCGTCATTGGAATCCCCGCATCGTTTTTGATGTACAAGAAAAAATTTCGTATGCCCAACGACATATGGCTCGTTGATCTCGACAGCAATAAAATCAGTCCTCCTACAGGACTGCCGGACAATTTGCCGCCTTTACCAGAGCCTGAAGGCTCGATACTTAAGAATCACTTGAGACAGGTATCGTAAAAGAACATCATTCGCTTGTGCTTATTAAAAAAGAACTGCAATTGCAATCTGCAATTAAACTGAACAAACGTGTATTTTCTTCTAATTGTGAGCGTTTCGTAAATTTTCGTTTTACCGCTTTTCAAATATATTTTCAGTATATTCATTTCGTCTCGATTTTCTATCTGTTGTAATTTTCTCATGTTTTTTTAAAATCATCTCAATATATTGTTTATGCCGTATTCGTAACATCCTCTTCTCGTTTACGCGAAGCTTCTTCTAATGATATTTTTTTTCTCCGCCTATCGCGACATGTCATCAGCAGCATGCGTCATCAAATAAATTTTCCTATACAGGAGGACGTCCAATAACTTACGTACACTTGGGACCAGGTGTTCTCGAATAACTTATATTTCTCGCACTTGTGGTGTTGTGTAACGATCTACGCTCGTTCGAGCAAGAGCATGGGGTTTTATTAATACTCGAGCCAAATAAAAACGGTGTCGTAAAATATTCTACTTAATATGCGAGGAGTATAATTTATTCGATTATAAGTTTTGGGATTCTTCATCCGTATTTCACGAAATGGTTTTTCACACGATGACTAATTGTCTAAAAAATGTCTACTTTCCGCTGCTATCACTTTGGTTCCTCAGGCAATGCAACTGATGGATCAATCGGGCTCTGGTGTAATTATCCTTTACTTTCACTAATCAATCTGCATCGCACCATATTGAGTGTATACACAGATAATTAAGGATTAAATACCCCATTTGAATGATCTCGGTTTTTTTCTCTCTACATGACAGACTATGGCGAGTATGTCGGCCCCTCAACCTCGTCAACTTCCGATCCGCAACAGAAGCACGTCACCTCAATCCTCGCTTCATTCTCCGACGAGACGAGAAAGTTCGTCGTCTCATCATTCGACGTTAAGGTATATACGATATAACAAGCGAATATTTGTTGTTGGAATGCGAAAAAGAATTTTTTATTTTTTTGACTGATTTTTTTGACCATGAAATAAAAAATTCTTCATTAAGGGACCATCTTAGTGTAACTGGCTTGAAAATAGCTGATTTTTCATTATTTTTAATTTTTAATAAGATTCGATAATTAGTCCGATTTTTTTTCGTTTATTCCAATGACTTATGATGTACATACAAATATTTTTTAATGTTTGTTTTATTTTCTATATAATTTTTTTAGCTACTGAAAATTGATTGCTAAAAATAATATCGTCTGACGGTGGAAAGTCCAACTCCTCAAAAAATGTTCTGAAAGAAAAAAATTAAAAAAACGCTTCCGTACGACGTTAAGAAATGGCTTGAAGAATGATGTGATCAGATTTGAGACGGATAGTTTGAACACGCTTCGGTCAAAATCTTCCAGCGTTTGTAAAGACGCATTTAAAGTTTCGAGCACGCGCCAGGTTTCATGCAGCTGGCTAAATCCCTTTTTCTTCGAGAGGCTATAGCGACCGGAATAATTTGAATTATAACCGAAATTTAACAGCATGTTTATAAAAGTTAATATTTTTGGATAATGCAAAAAAAAACATTTTCAAAAAATTTGACACTGGAATAGTCCCGTAAAAATGCACTATAATTACGATTGACTGTTATCGTGATGTTCTCAGCGTAACGACAACGAGACACAGGCCGAGTACGGATCTTGGGAATTACAACCAATACAGCCCGATGAGTTCACCGGGTCAATCGGTCGTCTCTAGTCCCCGTCGACCATCGGCGAGTGTATCTCAATCCCCCCAGAAGCCATTGGCTCAAGGAACGTTGCCTTTCAACCCTTTCATATATGGAAATGATGTGGATTCAGTGGACGTAGCGACGAGAGTCGCGATGGTCCGTTTTTTCAATTCGCAAAATCTTTTGGCAAATTTCACGGAACACACGAGAACATTGCGATTATATCCTCGACCGGTGGTGGCGTTTCAAAAAAATTCGTTTCTTCACTCGAGACCGGGAAGAGCGAATCCTTTTCTCGAGGAATTCGCGATAACTCAAGCGGTCGAGTTTCTCGCTGAGTGGTCGTTGACACCGACCAACGTAGCGTTTCTACGTGTCCAGACCGGCGTTTTCGATCCTGCACAAATCGGCGACAAAGGCCGGTGGTTTGCGAGTGGACTAGAGCCGATTTGTTTCTCGGTATGGGATCCGAGCAGTTCGTTGGCAAATGCTCTTAGATCGGCGGAGGAATTGGAAAATCAGCCGACGGACGAGAGCGGATCCGATTCAGAGGGTGCCGATAGCACGAGCTCGTCCTACTCGTCTTTGAGCGATTTCGTCTCCGAAATGGTCTCGTCCGATCTTTCACCGAGTAAGTTGAATAAAATGTTGCAAATTCCAACCAAGATCGAAATTTCACATGATTGCATTGGTCTTATAATTTATACAGAAAAAACTTGAAATTCATCTAGTTAACAATTTTCTACTACGTACTAAAGATTGACATCAAAATGTTCTCAGGTTACAATTGCCCTACAGCACCGTTACCACTACCGATGTCATTATCGGTTGATCCTAAAAACGTTTACAATCCGCCGAACAGTTTGCAGTATCCTGGTATAATCGAAGATTCAGCAGCTCGACCGGAGAGTCCACCGAGTACCTCGTCTAGTCACAGTGACCTAAGCAGTCCCAGTTTCAATAGGGATTCCGAGCTGGAGCTAAATCCAAAGCTCCAGGAATTATCACAGGCCGCTAAGGGCGATAACGTAAGTAGTCAGATATTTCAATAATTTAATATTTTTAAATACAGCAAATAATTACTTCCTTCGTCCGTTCGGTAAGTATTGTACCATTTCTGAAATTTCGCTGAGCTATATCAACAGGGGAAAATTGCATTTTTATATGATTAGAAATTATTATTGTCGGAGAAAGCGAGGAGAGGGGCAAAATTCATTTCTAGAGGTTGGGCATGTAAGTGATCATTGTAGGGATTTTTAACATCGGACGAGTGATAGGTTTCTGTTAATTATGTGGTGTTTGAACTGTGGAAACGACGATATGTCTGTCTAGAATAAGCTTATCGTTAGACGCGTCACCTCAAAAATTTGCAAGATGTGATGAGCTTGTGCCATCGACATATGAAATATTCAGAACTCTATCGAAACCTGTCGGTTTCAGACGGATTCATAATTAAGTGGCAATAGATTCGAACGTACCTGTGCCAAGAAATTTCTCAGGCGTTAATGCGAGTCCATAACCCGTGTATGAACAGAGCTTTGTATCTGCAAATCAGTATGATCAAATCAGTCTGCTCTATCTCAGTCCTTGCTTATCGCACCATTTTCATTATCGCTTTATACCTTATATCAACGAGTTATGTATAAATTTCCTTAAATGACTTTTATAACGTGTGTCCGGGACGAAATTTGCTTCGATTATTCATTACTATTCAGCCATTGATAAAACAAAAACGAAAACAGATATTTTATTCGTAAATTGGGTCTTTGCTTAAGGATTTTAGAATTTCCATTTTATTCTGTACACGAAAATGAATGAAGAACAGAAACGAATTATGCAAGATTAATGATCGCTAATCGTGGGCTTAATCGTAAAATCTCAGGATAAAGAGGAGGGAGGTAGTTTTGAGTCGGATTCTGCATCGACGACGACTACACCCCGAACTGTACTGAGCGTGCAAAGTACGGTAGGCCAGTTTGGAATTGGGGCAGCAACAACTTTCGCGAGTTCTGCTGCAATCGTCGACACTGAACGCCCTACCACTCCTCACAGGACCTCACGCCTTAGTAGATCTGTCACTCCAGTGAGTCGGCCCTTCCGTGCCTGCCTCCGTCTCGCTCTGTCTATCTCTATCTCTACCTCTCGTTCTTTATTTATTTATTTATGTCTGTCTATTAATTCGTTCGGCTGTGATACGTCATCATCATCTGTGAATGCAAGAATCCCACGTACGAAACTTGATATTTTCCTATTTCTTTGATCAGAAGATGATTTAAAAATGCTCAACTCATCGATAGAAACAGATGTGATAAAAAATTCTTCGTGTTTTTGTAGTTTTTCCTTACATGAAAAGATTGATATTTATATTTATACGATATATTTAATGAATAAGAAAAGATTTTTTTATAAATGAAAGGTTTTTTGTTGTTGTTGTCGTAGGTATTATTTTTCCAGGAGTTTTGATCTTGAAATCGGCGATATCTGTGTGATATACATGTAAATGGGCTATGGGAAACAAAAGTGGGACTATTATTATCGATTTTTCGTTTCGGTAAATAAATTGAAAATTTGTCCCCTGGATAATTAAAACAACGTTCTAAATGTGCATTGATATTCACTTCAACTTTTTATATGTCCTAATCTATTCCGCCAAATATTAACTTCAGATTTGAACGAAGCAGTGCAGAGCGATATTCGTATAAAACGCAAATCGACTCATGAACCATGTTTTTTTTTTCATCAGTAATCATCTTCTTGTTAAAGATTCACCGTATAATTGATAGATTATGGATGACGAAATGTACACAAGAGCTCCAATTCCTGAATGAGATAAAACACAAAGATCGACGACTTGTCTATGCGTGACTTTATAATTACTTTTTTTAATTTTAAATTGAGTTTGTGAAAATAAAAGGACTGGTGCAAATTGCTGTACAATTGCAGGATCAAGTAAAAATCTTGCCCCTAAAGGATGAAATACCGTGGCAAATGATTAAGGAATATTTAAAGAAATTTTCCTTCGGCTAGAATAATCTTGCACCCGTTCCGTTTAATTTCGTCACATTAATTGCACCAAGCATAGCTTTCTCATAAAGGACTCGCATGAGAGCTGCAGTATGCAGAAATCGCATTTACGCTTTTACTTTTATTCACCTTTCTGCACCTCTTCACCGATTTATATTTAATATATCGTACTTATTTTTCTGTTCAGAAGAAAAATAATATTTATCAAGACTTTGGGATAACAAAATGAATGCTGACCGACGAATTATCACAGTAATGTAAATTTAGTGATCTTTCGTCGTCGAAATATTGAACCGCCGATCGTATATCGAGATAACAAATTTTGTTGTTGCAAGGTCTTCGTACGCATCGTAATTTACTCGATTCCTTGTAATTTTGTGATATGCCATGATTGTTGTTGCTACGGCCTTTTTGATCGAATAATATTGTGGTCGAAGTATTTAAAAATCTTCCGTCGATCTCGCCATAAATGGCTCTCTAATACGGAATCTATGATATCGTCGAGGCGATTATTGAATTAAACACATCTCTTTTTTTTGCATTCTCATTTGCATCATTTTTGTTTCATTTTCTCACTATCACGCGAACGCATTTCTTTCTTTCAATGAAATAATTACATTTATCGCAAGCCAATGTCTGCAAATAAAAATCATTCGAAAGATCCAAGTGGAAAATTAAATTTCATCCGAGTTTTGGAAACGCTACCTAGACGAGAGTTACGCAGATTGATTCAACGGGATTTATCAATTCCCACTTGGATTTTATTCGTTAAAAATGTCAAACTTTCATCCACATTCTTCTCGTCTGTAATTCGCATTAAAAATATACTTTCGCACTTTTCGTCTTGTCAATTCACCGCCTCTCGATGATTCCAAATTATGTATCCTGTGAAAACGCACCTATTTACTTCTTATTATCACTTGCGGTTTTCGATATGCACTGCAATTCGATTCAGGATCATACATGGAGTTATAACTCTCGGAATCGATGAAGTAATTGTATCTTTTATGCAGAATGGACATGTGCAATTCCACCAAAGGAAAGAGAAACAAAAATCATCCAACGCGTTCAGTAAATTATCAACGTGCGCAATGTTCGATGGGAACGATAAGGGGAAAATTGCAAATAATTCAAACTGTCTAATGTGAGAATTACTAACACCGGTAAAAATATGAAACAAACTGTAGTTGTTAAAAATTGAAAGAAAGCAAAAAAAAACGGAACGTATTAGAGAGTAGAGGAAGAAGTAGAATTTGAAGACTGAAATTGGATCACGCGGCCCACTTACGGGAGACTGGTGTGTTTCTGTAGTTCTTTTAAAAAGTATATACGTAGAGAGCAAGAGTAACTCTTCGTTTCGTCGGGATGTAGCTGAGTCGGAAAAATATGCACGAGCTAATTTACGAAAAAATATCATCATGTTGTTCGATGAATTTCGAAGGTTCCACCGATCGGTTCAACCGGACTCCAGCGTCAGCCGAGCGTTGGAAATGTTCTGGCGAGAACTTCGAGTTTCGGTTCGGCGGTTGGACCACTTTTGCCGCGACAATCCAGCGCCGGTAGCGACAGCAGCACGTCGTCCCATTCTCGTCAGGGGACTCCTATCAACAACAATAATGTACAACGACAACAGAGCATCGGTGTCAGTCCTCTTCAGCATCAAAATAGTGGTGGTGCGACAACAGGAAATGGCGTTCTTCGGCAGGGATCTCAGGGCTCGTTGTTCGAACAAATTGCCACTCAGGCTAAAGACTTGGTTCGCGAGACTACTAGACAAAGCAGCCAAGATGGTCTGCTCGCTCACATGGACAAGGTACTTAAAAAATCGGAACTTATTAAAACTATGCACATCGCAAATTTTACATTTCTTTATCGTTATCATTTTTTGTAATTGTCAAAGCTCGTGTCTTAAGATGGAAGAAAAATAAGGGTATTTATTATTGTTAGATAGCTGTGTCAGAGAATGAAAACAGGGGATAAAAGTAAATGACGGTCCAGTGGAATACAGGAGAAATAAAGTTTTTTTTAAAGAATATTCGCAATATGTTCATACCATTTTTTTTCTCATAGCTGAAACACCAGGCTAAGGAGAAAATTAACGAAGCTGGTGAGGATAGCCTGTTTGCACCGCTTGAACAGGTGAGTTTGTTCCTTAGTTTGTATTACTTAATCGACCTTGATGAAATTAAAAATCGAAATACAAAAATGTTCGTGTCAGAGTTTAAAAAATAAACCTCGGTGCGTGGCAATTATTGCGACGCATTATTTTTTCTTATATTATTTCCAAAAGATTTAACTCAACTTGTTTATTTTCCCCTTTAATTTATCCATGAACTCCTTGCAATATCGGGCCACCCTCGAAAAATATAATATACAGGCAGTGCGTATGACATATTCTTAATTACAACGTATTTATCTATGTAGCATTGACAATAGTATTTTTATATCATAAAATAATTAGTGCGATCAATTAGGCAAATCCCTACTCTTTTGGGTTTCAAACAGCGATTAATTGTACGCTTTTCTCTTTCCTCGACGTATTGCCCGAGCATGTGAGATTTTGAAAAACCTGACTTTCAGCTAACTCAACAAACGAAAAAAGCCGTCGACGGAGCGACAAAATCGGTTCAGGAGGCATCTAAGACCGCACTGGAAGCCAGCAAAACAGCCGCCGGCGTGAGCAAAAATACGTTTGATGATCTGACTTATGTGGGCAAAAGCACTTTTGGGGATTTGACGAAAAGTGCGAAAGAGGTAGCAGCAAAGAAAGGATTGCTGAAGGTACATCTATGTTCTTTGTTTTTAAGATTTCTTAATTATTACTGCAATTCTGAAACATTGTTGTGTCAACCTCCATAATTATATGCACTCTGGGATATAATTACTTTGTTTTTTGTACAGGGACTTGGAAAATCACAACACTCACCTCCTCATACTCCAGGTTCACTGGGCATGGCTCAACGTAAGGATTCGAATAGCAATCAATTGGTTGCGTCGGATGCTCGTACAGGTCGTCGGGACATCGGACGAGATTTCTTCAGTAACGTAAGCAGTGATTTAAATGGAATCGCTGCTCAGACCAGCAGTATGTTTAGCGATCTCTTCGGTGAGTTTAATCATGAATTGTCGAATGAACGTACCAAATGTGATTTTGTAGCGATAACGTTATTTTTCGTCGAATAGTAGTTAGCGAGTTTGGTTCGTTATTGAGATCACCATCAGTAACCATTTATCTCTGTTGATAACGCTTCGTAGATTTGAATTTAGTGTTCTAGTTCTAGTCAATTACTATTTATTCATCATTTACTTGGAAGATTAAATTACTAAGGGGAATGCCAGGTAGACAATTATTCCGTATTCCCAATTTCACGAATGAACCCAGCAATTCCACTCGACTTCATTTCGTCTCACAGATATTCCTTACTGGGAGATCATGTCTCACCTGGATTCTATTAATCTAATTAGATTGTCACCTAAATAATTATTTCTTCTCTGAATTTGATAATTAAATCTCACGAGAATTCGTCAGTAGGACATATTTTTCTTATCTCGGTTGCGTGAATTATACCCCAGTTTTCATCTCAATTCGATAAATCGTATCTAAGTTGTAAGTAAGACATTTTTTACGATCTGGAAATGTAGCAGGGAAATTGACTCTTTCTTAGATTTATTTAATAAGGGAAAATGTATCAACGTATTTTTTTAATAATATTTTTTCTTTATCGTCGGCAATGCATGATGCATTTATTTTTGAATGTCAGTATTATCCCAAAGTGTCAGCCGGAAATATCGTCTGGCATTACCCATGCATCGTGTGCTCCGAGAAATAAGAAATTTTCCTTGTAGTTAGTAAATTTCTTTTTAAAAGACATCGACAACTCAATTTTTAATAGATGAACATTATCATCAAATTGTAACTAATTGATGAACTGTCTGGTGTAGAATGTAACAGACCGGCGTTTCTAGCGCTGTAGATCTTTGTCGATGCAAGTCTTAATCGTTTACGTGCATGTGAGTGATATTCTTTTGTTGTTCTCAATTGAAGAAAAAGCTTGGTAGAATTTTGATACTGTTTCCAATTGAGATATCATCCATGCTATATAATCTCGTCCGCAGGAAATAAAAATAGCTCTAATCGAAACGCTAGTCCGCACTCCCAGTCGCAAAAAACGAAAGAAAAGAGCCAACCATTCGGACCGTTCCGTAGAGGTAGGCACCAGACAATGCTAATGCAGATTACAATAATAATTAGGAAACAAAATCATAGATATCCTAAGAGCGTCGAGGTATTAAGCGATTAGAGCGAAAACTTTCGTTGCATAGCGTGAAAATTTAGTATTATCCCATATTTTAATTTAATATGTTCAATATTCAACTCGTAGGAAAAACTGGTTTGATCGAGAAATCGTCATTGATCAAGCACTCATCGAGCAAGGGTAATCAGGAGGAATTACAGAGGATGCAAAATGCTGAAAGATCCAATACTAACAGTGACAATCAAGCTTTCCTGACCGACGTAAGTGTTTGTCAGTAATTGTAAAATGATTCCAAGTTTGTCTATGTGCCAGATTCAAAATAATCCGTGCCTATGTTTGGTGGAAAATATACCATTCTTGCAAGATTCACTGGCTTGTTCGCTGCTGTAGAAATAAAGTGGCATGGAAATATTTAATTGCATCTTCATATAAATTACACAAAAATGTATCTTACCTCTCTAACAGGTAGTCAATCAAGCTCTTGCGGGCGATGGCATAGGATGGTTCAAAATAAACCGCATGAAGGATCTCATGAAGGACGAGAGTTATCGAGATCTTGTTGTTACGAAGCTGAATAAGGGACTCAACCGAAAAATTAGTCCGGATGATCATATTGACGATGTGGTATGCAAAAAATCAATATCGAGGATGCGCAATCAGAGTCTATTGAAAAATTTATCGTTGGAATAATCGAAATAGTAAAATTTCTCTGTAAGAAAACTCACAGCTGTTTGTAGATCTTAACAATCAATCGTGTTTCTCTAATTTTAGTGCATCACACGACCAATGTACAAAGAAATGCTAAAGTGCCTTCAAGCAGCGGCTAACGGTCTCTCGAATTCATATAGAAGTGACGGTATAGGCGGGATGGCATCGGTTTTTCAGCTAATGGAAATTGCTCACACGCATTATTGGAGCAAAGATCTTGCTGAGGGAACCTTCGAAGGATCCTTTCTTCTACAGGTGTCTACGATAAAAATTCCTTTATACTGTAATCTAATGTTATGTTCGATTATAAGAACATAAATTTCTCTATCTGAAAATGAACTAATGACAATTTACCTGTCGTTCGTTTTATTTTAGGCAAGCCCATTTGGCAGTCGTGAAAATCTAAAGTCACCCCAATCTCCAAGTCATCCAGAGTTTGCGGATAGTCAGAGATCAGCCTCGCAGCATCTTCAAGGTATAATTATCGATAATAATATGCCTACGAAATCGAACATGAGTCGAATCTCAAAAAGTTCCTTCTATAACAGTCTGAAAAATATGACATAATGACTAATCGTTTATCGTGAACATTCACGTAGAATCACCGCAAATTCGGTTAGAAGCACCACGATCGCAGCAACATTCAGCAACGGATGCGAATCAATCGACGACGGAAATGTTTTTCGATATGTTTACGAAGAAGGGGAAGCTTCTGAGTAAACTGACTTCCTTTGATTCCGAGGTTAGATAATTGTTAATGATAAATAAGGACCGAGCAGTTTCAACCAATAAAAAAATTAATTTTAAGGATGACTACCACTTTATAATTTTTATTTTATTTTCTAATATATATTTCATATAACGTAGGCAACGAATTTATTTAGCTTACGCTTACAACCTTCAACGTGCAGTAAAAAATATATATGACATGCATTATTTATGTTTATGCAGGGTCAGCGTGGAGCAGGAACTGCGAGCAATGAAACATTGCCTTCGGATACTGGAAGTGCAGCAAGTCATCTAGGTTTCCGTCATGGTCACCAAGCTTCTGTTCGCAGCACCGTTTCCGACAGTGAAGTCGAACAGGGCAATGTAAGAATAATTTATGGATTACATCATGATTCGATTAAAAGAGTGCAGGTTGGCCACTGGGGCAATATATGGTCACTTTGGCCAATGTAAGATAAGAATTTGCAGGACTAAAGGGACAGTAGCGAGAAATACCTCTCTGAAATCGTATAAGTTGCCGCGAAAAATACCAGAGAATTTGTGAAGAAAATGAATAGCTATCAAAAAATGTTTTGTCTTTTCTTGTAGCTACTACGTCAAGATAAACAACGAACTGCTAGCGTTTGGTCAAGTAAATCATCTTCGAGTACTGGTTTTCGGTATCACGGTGGTAGCTTGGTTCCTACAACAACAACACCCAGTCCCGAAGCTGCGAGAACATATCTATTCGAAGGTACAGAAGGGGATCATTGCATCGCTTCATGGAATTTCTATTATCTAAAATTCGAGAATGTTTACACTACAATTAAAATCAGTAACCTGAAAAACCTCTTATTACTAATTTTTGTATAATTCTGACCGAATATTTTGATTTTCTTTTATCTATAGGCCTTTTGGGGAAAGAGAGGTCTAGTCTTTGGGATCAGATGCAATTCTGGGAAGATGCATTTCTCGATGCTGTATCTCAGGAACGTGACATGATAGGAATGGATCAGGGCCCTGGAGAAATGATGGAACGGTGAGTATAGGACGAAATATTTAACAGTTTTTTATGTTACGTTACGCATTTCTTTTTTCAAACTCCGATAGAAATATGATAACCCAGATAATCCATAAAACATGAGTGTAATGCCTATGGCTATGAATCATATTATATTTGCATAAGACTTGCACAGTAGACGTTATTATACTTAGCCACGTTTTCCAATTCATCGTGAGTTTATTCTTAACTAATTATGATTTAAAGAATAAGGGTTTCCATAGGTATGGGGCTTATACGATCTTTAATGTTGATATAATTTTATGATCGATGTCGCAGGTATAAGAGTTTAAGTGAAAGCGAACGGCGACGATTGGAACACGACGAAGACAGATTGCTGTGCACTCTGCTTCACAATCTAACAGCAATATTAGTTATGCTGAACGTCGACAAGAACGAACTCAAGCGCAAAGTACGAAGGCTTCTCGGCAAGAGCCACATTGGTCTAATCTACAGTCAGGAATTGAACCAACTCCTCGACCAGATAGACAATCTCGTAAGTTTTAAGCCAACTTTCCACAATCCAGAAAATATGTAAGGTACCAATAGTCACTCATATTTTTCGAAACACGTCTATTATAGATTTAGATTTTTATCGGCAGTTCGTTCGACTTCGTTCAATGGTGTGGAAGAATAGAACTTCGTCCATATGGACAATCTTAAATTTTGTGTACCCTATCGAGTTTGGCAACTTAATTGCATTCTCTGTTTACAGCATGGAAACGATATCGACCTAAAGCCTTTAACTTCGCGTCAAATGCATCGCCAGTCATTCACGGTCCATTCCGGCACAGACGCCGATGGTGATTTACGGTTCTTAGAGGTACGACACGACGGACTTGTACTAAGATCTGTGAACGGTGTTATCGTCGAACGATGGTGGTACGAGCGACTAGTCAACATGACCTGCAGTCCTAAGAACAAAGTCTTATGTCTCTCCAGACGGAACGGCGAACAGCTTGAGTTCCATAACTATTATACCAAAAAAGTGAGTATTTCGTACTTCGGGAATGGATTATACTAGCAAAATTCTGTAACATGTTTGAGATCAAGCTGTAGCAACAGCGTTTGACGTAAAAGTTTTTTTTTGAAAATCAATATCGATAGAGTATTTTATTCACGCGCTATCTTTCGATCTTTCATTTGACTATTAAATTGATATGTACGGTGGCTCATTTCAGTGCAAAGATCTGTACTATTGCATTAAAGATGCAATAGAGAAGGCCGCAGCTCGTGGTCGTGCAAACATCGGTATAGAGCTCGGCGACGAGTTTCCTGTCCAGGACATGCGTACCGGTGAGGGTGGACTTCTTCAGGTTTGCATTGAAGGCGTTGGCCTACTCTTCGCCAATAGCAAGGTATGAGCACGTCGAGCAATTTATTTGTTTTTAATAAGGGAAGGCGAAAAAAAGGCATCGTAAGGAATTATTTGTTCCTAATCGATTATATGTATGTGCGTGTGTCTTTCTTTTTTCAAATAAGTATTATATTGGTCGTACGACCAAAGGTGTCTGGTTGATACGGAGCCAAAGAAAGTCGATTGAGGAGGGAATTACGTATGAGAAGTCAGATACGTTATTCGGATCAGCCGATACGCGAATAATATACTGAAATGATTATTCCAGGATTTTTATTTATTTGGCATTACGATGTTGCGCATTTATCCGCGATGCAGCTAGTCTCGTTTCAAGGGAAGCTACATTTTTTAATTTTGATAAAACGAACTTTACAAAATCCTAAAATAAACTTACGGTGTAATTGGACAATTTGATTACGTTCTGTTATAATCAGAAAAACATAAACAGACCGTTACATAACTGACGAGTGCTGCAAGAACTACCCAAATTCTTATTTGAAATGAAATCGTTTAGATAGAATGTAAGTCGACAAATATTTTTTATTGCGGAAGTAAAAGTATCGAAGCCGCAGATGTGGATTAATTTGACACGCTGACTCTGAAACGCAGTCTCGTTGAAACAACACGACGATAAAGTTTCGATCGGGAAGTGTCTGTCAAAAAGCCAGTGTTGAGAGTTTAATATAAGGGTAGGCGAGTAAAGGAGGGAGAGAAAATTAACTTGAAAATAAGTCAAATCTTAAACAAAACAAAAAAATTACGAAGGGCTGGAACGAGGCGGCTACAATTGCAATCTGTGCCAAAAGTTATTACTGACTATCGAGTTAAGATAACAAAAAAACAATTTTTCCCTATGCTTCGACATCTGGTATTAAAATACTATTAGAATATACTAAACATAAAAAGTGAATCGTAAAATAAGTTAATTTATATTTCTTTATTGAAAAAGAAATAGGTATAAAGATAAATATTGGTAAATTTCAGCAAAGATAAGGGTGAAGAGCAAAGAGTTGCTGACTTTATTTAAATGCCAGATTCCAATTTTATCTGAAACATATTAGAATTGAAAAAAGTGGATTTTTGAAGATAGGCCATCGTTTACCCTCCTAATCGCTGAGCGTATATGTACCACTCTTTCCATTATTATATATATTCTCTCTGTGTTTATTTCCTGTTTTTTTAAATATTTTTTTTATATACATATATCTCTTTCGTTGATTGCATTGATGCAAGGACCACTCAATATTATCTCCATCGCTAGCCACCACGATCTGCTTACTTTGTATGTATATATACTCATATATTTCTTCTCGGCCCTGTGCTCTATATCTTCTTCTGGAAAAAAAAACAAATTATACGATAAAAAATTCTTCTTTCACGCTACGCTCTAGTTTCGTGCCGAGAAATGAGACGCGCTGTGCGCGACCGATGCGATGCTAAAATTCCTCTATTCTAACTCGGATTAATTTTCGTTTTTCTCACTTTCTATTCTATTGTGAATACTTCTTGCTCGATAATTTGGTCTCCACTTTCTGTGACTTTGATTGTCGCGAATAACCATTTTCGGACATGCTCATTTCTACCGGTGAACGTGGAAATATAGTTGCACACAAGTATACACACGATTCAAAATACGGCAAACAAAACAAAACAAGTTAATTAAACAAATTTAGTTGCAAACAGTAATTATAAAAAATACAATGCTAATTAAGTATATCAGTGAATTGGGGAAATATTGTCGTTAAAAACAATTGGACCAAAGGAAAGGGATTCAGCGATATAAGGCGGAAACTTCGTGCATATTAATTGCCATTTTTTTTAACACAATACAGTCTTATATAACGGGATACAATACACATGGGGTATTCCATGCCGAGCCGATGTGTCCGAAAACCTCGGTACTTTTTCATCCGATTATTACGTTACATGGCATCCGACGCAAAAGACTCTGAACAAATATTTTGATTTTTCTCGTGTTTGACGATTTAACACTTACGTTGATAAGTCTGAAATAAAACGAAAAAAATGAATTAGAAATATTTTTCATAGTGACGTATTGCGACGCCATGGAACATACTGATGCGAAAATCTTGCGAAGCTCGTTACCAAGTCGTACGGGGATGGAATGCTCGTTACACAGACAAACAACCCAGAGTACAACACATCTAGTCCGTCTCGACCGTACACGACTCTTTTGCTTTGAGTGTCTCGAAAGAGCTGTGATCGTTGTAACCGAAAAAGAAACATGTGGCAAGCGGTTCATCTCAAACAAAATACTCTCTTGGCATTTTCATTACTTCCGTTACGAAACTTTTTTTTTTAACGATAGTTTCGGTTTAAAGCATTATTCAATGTTTTTCTTGCATGGAGCTCGATGTGCAGCCGCAGTCTTCTCTTTTCATCTGTATCTTACGATTGTCGCATTTCTTATTTAAAAAGCAGAAGTTACAAAAAAAAAAAACAGAAAAAATTGAGTTTCTGAGAAATGATGATCGATATCTTAATATTCATTTTTTTGTTTACAATTTTTCTTTCATCATAGATAATAATATTCTATATGACTAATATATCTTTATAATTTTTTTATACTGAATGTTGGATGCCTATATACTATATGATATCTCTCTAAAGATCTAACATATCTTTCTTCTTCAATCTGCCATGGTAATGTGCAAGAGGAGTCTATTCGCCGTCGTTTATACACGGATACGTGTCGGAGACACGCGCAAAAAGTTTCTCATAAAGACAAAAAAATAAACACGCTTTTATCAAATTTTCAAGTAAAAAATTAAAAATCCACATTTTACCAAATCTCGATAAAGCGCGAAATATTCGAAACCACGTGATACGCGGTAATTTTCAGGTATTTCGCGGAAAATAGACTTTTCTCTGCTTGGGGAACTTTTGAGATGGTCCTTGAACAATGAAAGAAAGCAATATTTAATTATTACCCTAATCGGCCAAAACGTATGGCGCTGTGGCTTTATTAACGAAAAACCCAATGGAGTGTGCGAACCTCTGCGGCGTGTTAACAATATATAAAATGTATATATAGACGACATTGATAACTGGATTTTCATCGATATATTTAGACATATATATATATGTATATATATATATATATATATCTTTAAAAAAACGAAATCTTAATTTCTCTCTCTTTCTGTTTTCTGTTTCCTTATCCTGTCCGCGTCGACATTGCCCTGGCTGGACAAACAGGATTTCGAGGTATTACTCAACGAATCATTGTTTGTTAACAATTCAGTATTGACTAATAATTATAACTCAGTGTTGGCCGTTTTACGGAAATGCTTATTTACTTTTTATCGTTATTACTTTTGATAGCCGTGTTGATAATTTATTTTTATTATTATCATTATTATGATTTGTCATTTTATTTAATTGATTTATTATTATTATTATTACTATTATTATAACACACCTATTATAATACGAATTGCGTATGAACTAAATAGATCTGCTCTGTCTGACCTCACTGTTTTCCTACCACTGATCGGTGTTAGTTGTGATAGATGTTTCATGAAATATGTCCTTATAGTCGACTTACTTATCAGCAATTATACCCCGAATTCTCTATACATACAATAAACATCGTTGATGATGCGCCGCGATTTTGGCAAAATTTTCAACATTTACAAAATTTGTACTAAAACACGGTGACAACTTTAGGGTCGTCCCCTCGTGCGAGTTTCCGTTAAAATATTTTTCAAATCTCCCGAAGTATTTGAATCCAAACTAGAATATCCAATCGGTTTAAAATACACTCAAATTCTTCTTGCGTCGAGTATATTTTAACAGTAAACAGTAACACCAACAGTAAACATTACGTTTTCTATCATGACATTCTCCAATTACTTTTTCATTGACGGAGCAGTTTTAAGCATGTACGAAAAATATAAATACTGGGGAAAGGCAGTGAGAAATGTTTTTTCGAAATTGAATATTTCCACTCAGACGTTGACTTTAGAAAATAGATTTTTAAACAAGTTTAGGGAATCATAGAATACCACGAGCGAGAGCCTGACGGAATAATTTAGTTTTTGTTACACGTTTATATCATGAAAACAAAGTCAGCTACAAAAAATGCCCAAAAGTTAAATGTAAATCACCTCATATAGGGATTATTTTCATTCGACACTGATAATTTGAACGAGCATGGCACTACAACGTGGCTCCTTTACAATCGTGACTTATATTTTCATCTTTTTTTTCTTTTTCGTCGACTCGTTTTCTCATCTTCGTGTCTCCTTCGTTATTCGTTGAAAATTATTTAATCGACGAAGGGATTATAAATAACACCTACAATCGCACGCACACACCCCACGCCGGATGCCCAGCACACTCTACGAATTCAAATTCGTATTTTTTATTATGTTTCTTTTTTTACTCAAACACCATATTGATTCGATTTATATATACTAAATATAATCGTATAATACAAGTATAATTATAATCCAAATTAACTGCAACTATATATACTATGCCGCATCCATCATTTAGTAGCGGATCTAAACCCCGTCCACCGCTGAATTATATAGAAATATAAATGCACATCTAGCCTAAAGTATGAACGCTGAAGCAAACCCAACGATGTAAGATGCGTTTAGGCCATCTCCAGAGTTGCCTGCCAGCTGCTTGAATTAATCGCTTGCACGACTTTGTACATTCTGCCTTATTCTGTTGTTTATAATACCTCGATGAAACCTCGCCCTACCCCCGCTTATAATCTCGATGCATGCCTCTGTGTTCAACGGCGATTATTAAAGATGTACGAAAGTATTACCTGAAAAAAAAGAAATAGTACTTAGTACGTTTACAGCTGCAGAAAGTGACACTGTTAGACTTATTTCGGTCTAACGACCGTGCTATTGAAATGGACAAAGCTGAAAAAAGACTGTTAACTATTTATTCGTATCGTTAGGAAGATTTTCAATTTTGATTCAAGTTTGTCTATCTTCAATGGTTTATCGTTTGTTTTACTTGCTTTATTTTTAAAGATTTCTTGAATTTGAAGATTGGACTGTAAACAGTTTGTTTGTCCTCGAAAATTATTATGCTCCGAGAAAATTGTTTCATTCTTTTTAAACGATCGAGATTTTTCAAGAACGAAACAATAATTTACTTTCGGTGTATAGTTTTAAATTATTTTTGTTGCTTTCTGTGATTGTTGATACGTTCGTTAGACCGAATCAGATATAATTGATTATTAACCACCGTGGAAAGAAAATATATAAATATAGATTTTGGACGACAAACGATCCGGATATATTTTAGGATATACGCAAAATATATTCGAGCAAAAGTACATCTGAGATATGAACGGCGAGAAATTCTGAATTTTTGATATATTTATTTTCCATGGATGTGGCAAAATTATATAGAAACATTTTCTTTTCCTTTCAATGTTTAATATATACTTAGCCTGAACGGCCATCTAAGCAAAACTCTCTCGTCCCCCTCCAATTTGCAACTTTCATGATTTTCGTATCAAGCCATTATAGATGACAATTTGAAGTCGGCGATTAGTATGCACATTGCACGTATCAACTCCCGACCGGTGTACATAGTCCTTCGCTTTCAGAAGTACACTAGTATAAATACTTACATACATTCAGAGATATCTTCGATTAAAAACAGGCCTTGTTCGCATTAGGATTGGATAAAATAAATATGAAAGGTTCGACAAAAATAAACATAAAATTCATATGAAAAGTTTGACTTTGGAAGTGAGCATATAAAATCAAAAATATCCAAGAAACGTATTACTGCACCGCATTTTTATCTCTCAATTAAAGATCATTAATATCGACATTAACGATAAGTTGAACACACCAAAGTTTATATTTTGGTAGGAACTTGGATAACATAAAAATAAATATTGAAATAAGAAGTGTCGAGTATAAGCAGACCATGATTCTAAAAGGTTGAACGATTCTAAGACTTCGAAATCTGTTGGAAAATTATCAATCAATATCGCAAATATCGTATGCAAAATTCATATGGCTACGTCGAACGATTCAATTTATTTTCTCTAGTGTAATAACAAAATACCAGTTTCTCGGGATAAACGTGGTGAAGAGTCTTCGTAGATGGAACATCGTCTGTTTGCTCGGGACGAAAACGGGAATATGAATTATTTCCGGAAGTCTACAATTTCGATAAGAGAAAAACGATAATGAAGTATTGCTCGACACGTACAATGGAAAGAAATAAGAAGATTAAAATATTCTCGAAAACTTTTCGCAATTAAGTCTCGTACGCGTAAACAATAACGAATAAAGCATGATATATCGATAAGCACAACACTAATTTTTTTAATCTTGACTAATGGGACGAAATTGGGTTATTTGCAGTTCTTTGTAAGATTCGATCATATCCGCAAGTGCTTTACTCAGAATGGTGGGATCTTCGTTTTGGAAGAATTCAGTGAGTATCTCAGCGGATTAACATAAAGCTTTTCAAAGGTTGTGTGTGTCCGTTTGTTTTGTAATAACAAGCCTATGGTTTGAGTTTTCTTCAGAATTTAAGATTTTTTTATTTTTGACGTATTAACAATACACAAGCTATTTTTCTTTCACCGCCCTTTGAGATCATACTACTTATTTATTTTTGTATCCTCCCTAAAATAATGACGACATGGTAATCATTAGAAAATAATTCGTCGACATTAATCAGCTATTTTATTCTTTCCAGATCCAAAAACTAGACAAGTAATTCAACGTAAATATAAGTCATCCATGGTGAGTACCGTTGATCGAAATAAACATTATTAATCGACGAAAGCGTTCAATGAATCGGGTTGACATTTTTTTTGTCTGTAATCAATGGAAGTAGGTCAGATCACTCGAGAACAATATGAGAAATATTTTCTTAAAAATCATGAAATTATAGAAATTGCAGAATACCCTCTCTTATCTGATTGTTATTAATTAATACGATCGATTAATTACAGGCACGGGAAATCTGCTATGCGGTAACCTGCGTATTCTCGTATTTGGCGACCGGTCTGAAACAACGGAAAATGTCGCAACACAAACCGTTGCAACAATCGGGTCCTGGCAGTGTCCCAGTCGAGCATCAACAACAGCAACAACAACAACATAAACAACAGCAGGCCAATACGCAGGGACATAGAACAATGCCGTTAGATCCTTTCCAGGGTCATCAGCACTGACGAAAAGGTAGACATTCGCTGCCTTTCGTGTATGACTCAAATAGCTGTGTCCCATACGCTTGTTTACCTTGGGTGTAAAAAAAGTTAAAAAAACGCGCGGTAAAGAAGGCATCGAACGAACGTCTCGCTCACACATACACAAACATACACACACACACACACTTCATCATCGTCTTGTAAATCCCCCACGAAAAACTCTCATTGTTTCTCAACTCACTCGTAACGACTATTGAAAACTCTTAATTGAGGACGAGACTCCACGAGAACTTTGCAAAGATAATTCAAAACTCGTAAAGAATATCACAAGATGGAAATCAATTTAAAAAAAAGAGATACAAAAATACAGATATTGCAATCTTCATAATATTCTATTCAATAACGGAACGATATACTTGAATCGCAATTTATTGTTCACGTGTTACTCACAACAGAGTTCCTACACGATATAGATGCACTGCTGTTTATCGTGTAAAGTAATGGTTTTGTAATATTTGACGAAAAGTTATGACGGATCATAATTGGCCTCGAAGGATTGAGATTTAACGACTCAACTTGACACGAGAAGATAATGACAAAATCGACGAAAAGAGGATCTTAATATTCGATCGTTAGAATGCTGAATAAAACTTCATGACGAAGCAAATGCTGTAAAGCCCTTCATAATGTTTGTACTATGGATAAATCGATGTACTTTACACGATAATATCAGCCCTGTTGATCACAAAGTTATGAATTTGATGTATATTATTCCGAAGCCTATGCAGGTACTCACAAATAGAGTACACTATATTTTCACGGGAACGCCGTAGCGCTATATCCGACGCACTGTTTTCTTATTCGTTATAGCGAGTTAATTTCTTTTTAAACGAGCAATGATTTGTAAATCGAACGAAAAAAAGAGCGTTCACGAAAATAGTCTCACTCGTTTCGTCAACTGTACAGCCATAAACTATTGAATTTAGTTTGGAATTGAAAAGAAAATAGACGACGGATAATAGAAAGAGCTCGTACCAACCGATCAAACTATTGTACATTCAAAATATTCATGCTCCATATATATTTTTTAATACACCATGAGATTTCTATAGGGAGAAACTTTGTTCACTATTTGAGTTATTTTCGAAATATATCTTGTAAATTGTTCGACAGATGGGCGAACGAGTTGTCATCGATTCAGACTGTTTCGTTACACTCAGAAGAACACTCATCTTCCGCACATAAAAACAACGATAATGCCTAGAATATTCATGGATTACTATAAATTCATATCAAGAATGTGCGATACAAAATTTTGCGTCGGTGCACAACTCAGAACATACCGTATTCGAAAATTGTATTGAAACGTTGCAAATGCTAAATAATCATTATATCTGCTAATTTGTCTGATATCTCTATTATGAACTGTCGGATGGCAACTGTATCTGTTTCTCAATTCAAACAAATAGTTTCCCCGATAACGATATAAAGTTGTACGATACCAGTCCGGGGAAGTATAAAAACCGTGTCGAACAGTCTGAATCAATCAATGATTCATAAAAGTTATATGTAAATTAATGAACGACATGAAAATGCGTAAGAATAACAGGTGGGCTGAAAAGTTCGTAGGCTAGCATAGAAAACAAGTTTTTTTTTATAGAATTTGATTTTATTATTCAATATAGTTGCCTTCGAGGGCGATACAACGATTATAGCGGTCATACAATTTTTCGATACCATTTTTATAGTACGATTTGTCTTTAGCCTCAAAAAAGGCTTCAGTTTCGGCGATTGCCTCTTCATCGGCGCGAAATTTCTGTCCAGCGAGCATCCTCTTCAGGTCTGAGAACAAGAAAAAGTCGCTGGGGGCTAGATCTGGAGAATACGGTGGATGTGGAAGCAATTCGAAGCCCAATTCATGCAATTTTGCCATCGTTTTCATTGATTTGTGACACAGTGCATTATCTTGATGAAACATCACTTTCTTCTTCTTCAAATGGGGCCGTTTTTCCGCGATTTTGTTCTTCAAACGCTCCAATAACGCTACGTAATAGTCACTGTTTGTGGTTTTTCCCTTTTTAAGATAGTCGATGCATATTATACCATGGGCATCCCAAAATATTGCCATAACCTTGCCAGCCGACTTTTGCGTCTTTCCACGCTTTGGAGTCGGTTCATCATGTGCAGTCCACTCGGCTGACTGTCGACTGGACTCCGGTGTGAAATGATGGAGCCATGTTTCATCCATTGTCACATATCGACGAAAAAATTCGGGTTTATTACGATTGAACAGCTCCAAACACTGCCTAGAATCATCAATTCGTTGTTGTTTTTGGTCGATTGTGAGCTCGCGCGGCACCCACTTTGAACAGAGCTTTCGCATATCCAAATATTCATTCAGGATATGCCCAACACGTTCCTTTGATATCTTTAGGATCTCAGCTATCTCAATCAACTTCACTTTACGGTTATCTAACATTATTTTGTGGACTTTTTTATGTTTTCGTCGGTAACAGCCTCTTTGGGGCGTCCACTGCGTGCATCGTCCTCGGTGCTCATTTCGCCTCGTTTAAACTTAGCAAACCACTTCTCAACGGTTGATTTTCCTGGTGCAAAGTCCGAATAATGTTTATCAAGCCAAGCCTTGGCTTCAACAGTATTTTTTTTCGCCAAAAAGCAATGCTTTATTAACACACGAAATTCCTTTTTATCCATTTTTTCAAACTAACAAAAGTTGCTTTATTCAAACTGTTACAACTCACAAACTAATAGTACGACAACTGTTCGAAGCTTAGGGCTAACTAAAAATCATATGGATTTAATACTAGTAGCGCCATCTATGTAGCAGCCTACGAACTTTTCAGCCCACCGGGTATAACTACCCTCGAGGTAGTTCAGCGATATGTATGGATCGAATTAATGCTCAATTAAAAAAAAAACAAAAAACATTTTTCTCAAACTTTTAGAAATCAAGGGAAAGTAATGAGGTATTTTGAGAACATACGAAATCGTTAATAGCTGATTATTTGCAACTGAGAGTGAACTACACTAGTGGTTCAAACTTTTAATTTGTATAACGCCGTTTTTTCCTATTTGAAAATCCTCTATCGGTTTCCAACATACATTTTCATTATAATTTATGTCATAAATCTTAAAATGCGTATGTCTAAATTCCTATTATTATTTTACCATGCTAAAAATAATGCAGGACCTCGTGATTTACTGTCCATTGATGTATAAAAGCTTGCAAATATGATTTTAGCAGATTGAGCACTAATATGAGTAAGACGTAATGCTATGGCTGCCTTACACAATCAACAACATCCGATAAAGCATGTATCATATATACCTTATATACGACTTCGACTATTCATGAACGTTATACCATAAAATCTATACATATACATCTATATCAGAGCAATCGAGACGTTCCGATTCAATAAACATAAAGTGCTCTTGCGATCGTGACATCCTATTGTAATCTTACATCGGTTTGTTTAGCGATGTTATTGCGTGAAACGCAATGCGTCATTACGGTGTATAAAATTATAATGATGGCGAATCGGTACGTTGCAATATTTAATAAAGGGATGCCGGAAGAAGAGAGACAGAGATTAAGATTGAGAGCCAGAAAAAAAACAGCAAAATCACCAATGTAGTTGTTAGACTGTATATGGTAATTCATCGAAAATTCTTATATTCGGTGATCTATCTGCTTAGTGCCATGTTTAGACAATATTTAACGATCATTATATAGTCGAGAAGCAAGAGCAATACGATGAGCGCAGGATTGGATTTAGGACAATTAAGCCCTTACTTTTATAGGAGTCTAATGAGCAGAAAATATATTTAAATTTCTGCCGTGAGCAGTAAGTTCTTGTTTCTTTATATTGTCCATTGCGCCTGCAAATCTCCTACGTATTTTTTGTCTCCTAATCCTATTTTATGCTTTATTACCATATGTTAAATAATCTGGGACCGATGATCAACACATGGTGTATAAAAGTGAAATATGTTTCGATTTATCGGTTCGGCACTTTATACTTTTCCAAAATATCTACACAAACCAAAGTGATCGACCAAGCTGCTATAAGTGGAAAAGCAAAAACTGCATTTTCCTATCCCAAATTGTTCTTAAACGCTTAGTACTTCAGGAAAAAGGTGAAGACTATTAATTGTTGCATGCAGTTGACTTTTATATTCTTTTATCCGGAAGGTTAATAATTTTGAAGAAAATAAAACTATAAGGTTTTCGATAGCCTCCATCTACCATAAGTCCCGGAAATGGATCATTAACTTGAACCATTGACGCCATACATTGAAAAACATTTTCGACCCCCTTTTTTTGAATTCCTCGGGCTAGTCGAACGACCGTCGCGTTGCGCCATCTACAACATCTAGCGTTCTCCTGAGTGTTGGAGCGGAGTTAGAGCGTCGGGTTGGGTTAACACGTCAAAATATTGTTATTAGACGCTTTAACAATCGTTTTTGAAATATATCGAAGACGCATTTTGACAAATGCGCGTGATTTTTCAACAACTGTGACATTATAAATGATTTTCAAATTACCAAAAATAAGAACAATAACATGGATAATTTGGAACTTTATCGTCGCTACGTGAACGAGATTAAAGAATACGCCGCGTGTAATGGTATATCAGCATCGGAAACAAATAAAATATTTGAACAATGTTTTCGTACGTTGGATCTGAAATTTCCAAGGAAAGTACTCGTTATAAACAAGCCTTTTCGGATATTTAAAGGCTTATTGTGGACGTTTTTTGCATTATTTCTGAGCGCTTTTATTCTCTACAATCATCCAACGACACATATTTTAATCCTGAGAAATCTGCAAAACTTCATATATCCAGGACTAAAAATCTTCAGGAAAATCGCCGTCCCAGTGATCAAACAATATCCCTCGCTGACTGGTATGTTCAGGCTTCTCTTTTCTTAAATTAATTGATAAAAATGAAAAATATACAATTTCATAAAACAGGAAATAAGTGTTCCACAGTAATTATGCGACGAAGAGACAAAATTTAATTTTTGTTCTATCGCCCAATCAAGTTCAGCAATGTCAAAATTTTTAGAATGGTATGACGAATGGTGCCTAGTGGAAAATCCGTATTTTCGTGTTACCGAGATGGACTGTTGGCCATGTAGTTCCGTTCGATCCGTCCCAGATCTCACAGGCCGCAATATAAGTACCTCTATAAATATTGGAATGCCTTATACGAGGAAAGAGATTGACCACATACCAATAGGAATGAAAGAACTATCAGAAATGTATAATCATCACAAAGATGTTTTCGACGAGTGCGCATATCGTGTATCTTCTACCAATGCATCGTACAGGTATAAAAATGTATGTTTTGCGATGCTACACGAGCATTCGAAATGTACTAAAATCTATCATATTCTTTTACAAATATTCTCTTATTTGAGTATAGAAATTTTAAAGTAAACTGTTATCCTTCTCTCATGATTATACTAGAGTGGTTTCAAATCCTCAATCAAATTCTTACATATTCCTTTCATCTATTAGTACTATCGGAGATGTATTCAAGAATCAAAAGGATGATCATTTATCGTTTCATAACGATACTCATATATTATGGAGAATAACTAGAATGAAACCTGGAAGATTGATACGGAAACTGTTCCCTCGACCGGCGAACGTACCTAATTCTTGGAGCCAAAGTACAGAGAAATTTGTGTTCATCGATGAGCCACGAGCTTCTATCTATTCATTGGTAAGTTACTCAATTTTTAGATTGTGGTTGTCAACTGATATTGGGCGCTAATCCATCAGTATCTCTTGTTTTCTTTCATTTACAGCCAACTCCCGAATGCAGCAATGTTGTACTGAGGTGTACCAGTGGTTCAAGACTGATAAACATGGTTCCTAGTTCCGAGTGTCTTCAGAGTTGTTACTCGTTCACTATATTACTATTGGCACGGCACACGCGTATGTTTTTTTTTGTATAAATACAAATTTAATCGAGAAACGCAATATTTTGTCACTATGATAGTCTCACTTAACACGTAGAATATTTTTCCAAAATGAACAACAAGCATAGTCCTTTGTCGCGCACCTACTGTTCCATACAAGTGCTTTAATTTCAATTCTGTATTCTTATTGTTTCAGTATGGTATAATTGGTGGTATTGGAGACCCCTGAGCATTCCAGGAGTAAATTCGACTGACATTACTATAAGTTACCTTACATCATTCTGCTGAACAATAAGATGTTATAGTATTATATTTTTCTACTATCGTATATTTGCTCTACCATGTAATTGTATGTTTATATACTTATAGTAAAAGCCGCAATGCAAATTTCAAAGTATCTCCGTTTGCGTATTTACGTCTGCGTATAACATATTGATTTCAATGAAAATGATCTCAGTTTTGAATCAGTATTGTTGAAATTACACCAAAGTTTGAATAGCAATGAGACCAATGACCAGGTAGCGTACAAAAGAATCTTTCGGAAAATTGTGGTACGCGATTAGTAGCTGTAAAACACTTGAAAATGTTTGATTTGTTTTCCTTTGCTATATTTCGAATGATTTGAAATCTACATCATCGTACAGTCTATGGTCCAATAGATCGACATAATATTAGGCTGGTGCGGATTAATTCATAGAGATTCATCGAATCGGCTACAATTTGCAGCCAGTACGAATGTATTGGGAACATTTCATCGTTATCTATAAAACAACTACAACCCGCAGTAGTCGCACGTAACTCAGTACGTGCAAAGATTTTTTTCGAGCTCGATTCCGCAGGCTTCGCCGCATTTACACTATAATAGGCTATTTTTATATAAACTCTACACATTTTTCTAACTAATACATACACATGTATATAAAAACTATACATATTATACGTATGATGAATTTGTACGGCAAGCAATGGCGAATCAACAACCACGGGTGGAGATACGAAGGGCTTTTGATGTCGGTTGACAAAATAAAAATGCTCTTTAAAATGATATTAATCACGATGTTGACGGATGTCGATAACTTCAACAAGAAATATCGAAAATTTCCTACGTTCTACATCACTGTGAAAACATTTGGTGGAATTGTTGCCTCGTGTTATAAAATAATCCGAATATATTCTGTTAATAGTCTTGTTATTTGTGTCTAACACGAGAATATGTACATACCTACATAGTCGACAAAGTATCATTGGGTCGTCCATTTTACGTTAGGCAATTCGAATTGATTTTCCAAGTTTCCAGTAAAACTGAGATTTTAAGTAAACTCATAAGATATTCGAAGAAAAAAAAATCTTTGCATAATCAGAGGCTTGCAAGAGTTCTAGTCTTGATTATGCAGGTGGTGATGACCGCATTGTCAATCACTAATTGTTTATGAACATGATAACCCTTGTAGCCAATTTTTGGCATGCAAGCTATGAATACAGGTATATCATTTTCAGTAGGAATATTTTCCATACTTAATCGAACTTTTGTCTAAACGTTTGTTTGAAAAGTACAGGTACTAGTGACAATAGTGCAAAAAGGCACAAAATAATTATACTATTCCAGGACCAAGCGTCACTGGACGACGTTAATTTGTTTAATGTTTGACCCGCCTGTATCGCAACAAAAGATGGCGGCGCTACGCCAAAAAATGTACCAACCGTGAACGGCATCATTGGGACTCCGATAACAGGACTGGCAAGATTTATAAACCAATTCGGCAGTAGAGGCGTCATTCTTAAGAAGAGCATGTAATTTAAAAGATTATCTTTGTGTTTCGTTACTTTGATCGCCCATTCGTTGGCTTTGTCAGGAAAGTACATATAGAGTAATTTTCTGCCGAGCAGAGACGATAACAAGTAGCAGAGGCTGGCACCGATCGCGCTGCAGGTGCAGACTAGAAATAAGGCTAGAGGGAATGGGAAAAGAAATCCAGATAGGATGGACAGAAATATTGAGCCAGGTATGGCGAATGTTTGCAGACTGAAATAATTTGTATGTAAGGAAAATATAAGCAAAAATCTTTGTTGTATTATTAACTAACTGAGAACATTTTTGGTACACAGAACCTTGAGAAAATAATCGCACTGATAGTCGCTTCACTATCAAGGGTAAATATCTCTATTAATAGCCTAAATATCTTCGATAATTCTAACTACAAATAAATATATCATTCCATGTAGACGTTTTGTCTTGTATTGTATATAAATTTGGGGTTGCATATTCCATCATCCAGCATATCTTTGTTCCAAGGTGATCTCAGCATTTTTTTGCTGAATCGACACTTGCTTACTTAGGTTACGGACATATCTACATCCTGCTGGGATAGTAATAAAGTGAGTCGTTTTAATACAACCGATGACACCAATGAGAAAAAAGACAGTTTCGACACAATCCAGTCTGCTATGTCAAACATTTTATAGCCATTTCATTTTGATTTGTTAAGCATATGGCAAAAATTTGTAGCGATGGTTGGTTCAAACAGTTTCATTGGCGTAAATAAATTATCCCGTTTGATGGACACTTATTTAGAACACATTTTTGTGATCTGCGACAAGATTTTGTGAAGCGGAGTAGCATGCCATTGAAGTCTGTGTATGTAGGCTTTTTATATTTACTTCTGTGCATGCAAAATTGATAGGAGTCATGTGAATAATCGTTTCTTGTAACTTGTCATGTGAATTGTATCACCATGGAACTGATATGGCTGTAGGTTAGTGCATACTATGAGAAAATTATTTGAGAATTTTTGTTGTTAAAGATATTTTTTCGAAGATATTTAGACATTCTGAAAGAGAAGCTCATGCGTTTCGTTTACCATTTTTGATATATGCTCCCACTTTCAATGGAATACAATATAGCACATACCTAATAAAAAGGATACAATATGTATGTTATGAAGAGTCCAGCTAGCACTTCGACGTAATAACGATCGGTGTATCTCTCCAATAATTTACCAAGATTTTTGGCATCCTCTATGTGAAAAGGTAGTTTCATGTGTTGTTTCTCATGTCTAAAATATGTCCGAAATTATTTTATCTGTCCTTGTATGTGAAAACCTAAAAATTGGTAGTTCCATGATTTAATAGATATGAAATAATTACTCTGCCAACTCTGGAAAATTGGTGTACACCCAAAACAGAGCGCTTAACGAAGTGACAAATATAAGACCGACAATGAGAATAGCTCTTCTAGTTGAGGTTTCACCAGCCAAATTAACATCTCCTGAAAACATTGAATTTCTTACTAAAACTGTATAATACTAAACGTGGAATAATTGCAGATACTTCAAAATTAGAATCAATAAAAAATCTATTGTTTAACAACTGACAATTCCATATTGTCCGAGGATGCATTAGCCTATGTATCGCAAACGAGTATACACTTTTGAAAAAACCATCATACATGGCCTGGTCAGTCGCTTTAAATTTGAGGTTATGACGATGGTCCGACATAAAAATTTATCGGAAAAGTGAATATATCGGTGACAAAAGAAAAATCTTATCGAATAGACAACTTTGATGTGATCTCATGGATCTTTAGACATCAAACATAAAAAATGTTCAAGCTATAGCGTAGAAAAGAGTACGATTAGGTTATGTTAGATGTCAGTGAATAAAATTGCTGATTCACACGAAAACTAAAAGTCAGGAATTATAATCTAATTGCACGAATGTTATTCGCAGCTTATCTTTAAATACTTATAACTTTAGAGCATTATCAATATATTCCAACAAAATTGTGAAAACTTTCGAAACCTTGTCAGAGATTTGCAATAATTACCAATCGTTGTGATAGGCAATAAAATTTATGAATTACTTTACCTGAATTCACAATTTTTTTCGTTTTCCCACTCATATCGCTCAGCGAATTCCACAAAAGATTCTCGAAAGGATTTTGCTTCGATTGACAATCGCCCGCAATGTCAATCTGAATGAACGTCGACTTGTCGAAGGTTCGAAGAATCACAAAAGCGCCACCTTCGTTTAGTGTACGCGCCATTACCGACACCATCTTTTAATTTAAAAATAACGCGGAAAAACGATTGAATATAAATGTTAATATTCTGTACATGAACACGTGTTAACTTATCGTTCTGACGGAACTCGATATCTTTCGTCGTATGTCACGAATTACTTGGCTCGATAATCTAACGGTTATTTTTTCGATTTTTACATAACGAGAATCAATCTGAAAGCGCGATATCACCCTGACTTTTGACCCCATGTTTGCACGATTATATATATGCGAAGATTATTATTCGCTCCATATAACGTATATATACTCCTAATTTGCGTAATGATTCTATCGATCTGAGAAAAATCGCCGTTCTATAGTCGTCTAAATTCGTGGGTTTAACGTACGCGATATTACTCGAATTACGACTTATGAATATTTTTCTATTGTGTTTACATACGCTGGATCCAAATACACGATAAGCAGTTACATCTCCAAGATATACGTTTCATAAAATTTAAACGAACAAAGCGCTTTAGTTTTACATTCAATGCAATATAATACAAATTACCTTAATTAACCATAAGGTATGTATCTTCGATTACCCGAAAAATCGTATGTCACGCAGGATACGCGTTAATGTTAGTTTCATTGATAAAATGGTTTGCGATACAAATTGCCGCCGTAGCGTTTGATTTATTGAATAATTTTTGAGATTTTTTTTTCGTAATAATATTTGGCTGTACATCTTAAGATTATCATTGTCGGCTGCATCTTTAAACCCTTTAAACGAAGGTTATCCGAAAACTTATATATTCAACATAATTGAAAGTATACTGCAAGCAAGAGGGTTTCTATATTCATTACATGTTGAATTGTTCAACAGGAAGCGAGAAACAAAACAAATTAAACAATTTAAATATTATACATAGAAGACTACGCCTCGTATGGATTTCATCGATAGTAATCACGAGTCAGGCAATTTTTTCCAAAGTATCGATAGATCGTTCCTGTGATTGGCGAGCACGTGATAGAATTTATTAAAAAATCGATCGGCCGATTTTTCGATAAATTGTTTTCTTCGAACGACCGCCTCATATTTGTCTCGTACTTCCGCCAATTTATTCGTCGCAGATTTCAAATCGGGTATCGAACGTTGCAATCGAACCAGATCACTGTCGATATTTTTAATCCGTTCCTTCAATTGCACCTCCATTTTTTTGGCTGTACGTTGTATTCGTTGTACAGTAATCTTGTACAATACCATTGCTCGATTAAGTTTCAGGTGCAGAGTAAATAGAACACAAGAGTCGAAGCTTGTTTTCGTTTAAAAACCCTCAAAAAGTCAAATAGGGAATTCTAATGTTCAAGAAATTTTCTCTTTACCAACAGTTCGCTTTTGTAATCAATTTTATTAACGATTGTTAAGACGACGTGGAACATCTCAGTCGGTAATAAAATTTGTCATGGGATCCTCTCGATGTTCGTTGAACAATTTTACAGTTCTCGTTTTTATCCCGCAATTTCAAGTCCGATTGGAATTTGGGTTATAAAAAATGCAACTTTTCTTCTTATACTTGACCGATGGTATGGAAGAAAACTACTAGTTAAAGACTCGACTCTCTAGCACTGCAATATCTACAATCGGTAATCCTACCACACTTTGCTTGTTGCTCAGAGACGAAACAGATATATTTTTAAATTACGCATATTGTGTGTAACGTAGCGATGATTGATTTATGTGTAGGATCGATATGGAGGATAATATTTTCCATCTTTCACAATCTATAGCAGGCATGGTATAGAAGGTTGGTTTTATATTTTTTTTTTGCAACGACTCGAAGTTGAAACACCGCTGCGTCTCTCGTTAGTGATTTGTAGGTGTGGTATCAAAGAAGAGTTGAGTAAGAAGATAAAGTTTGGATAAGAAGACAAAAGAGTCAAAATGATAATTCAGTCGTATAGTTTTGATATTCTGTATACCTTATTTATTTTTCTTTTTATCTTCGTATAATAATCATAAAGGTACAATTTAAAACAATAGTGCTCGTGTGTTTATGCAATGTACAGGATACTCTTCATATGCTATAATACAGTTGAAAAAAAAAGATACAAATCAATAAACCCAGTACTTTAGGTGATCCTTTTTCTTCTTCATGCTTTTCTTTTCTTTTTGTTTAATACATCATTTTCACTACTGGATGACACACATCGTTTCACTTTTTTTTTTTGATCGTATATCTGCGTTCTTATTTGTGACGCATCGCAAATTGTGTATCGTGTTTCTGGGACAGACGATGGGTTCGGACATACGGGAAGGATTTTGTTCTCTCGTTTACTTCTTTAGGCTCTTGTCTCTCCTCCTTCTCGTTAGAATAGAAGTGGGGGCGGGGTCTTCGATAATTTTCTGAATGTCTATCTACATTTATTTTGTAAAATATTCATTATTAAGTTTACGATATGATTTTTTTCCTCCTCACTTGTTTCCATCGATAACGGATTTAACGTTTATCAATACGTATCAGATTACGAATTTCACCATCATTATATTACATTTTCACTCTTACACTCGCAGCTCCAACCATTCGCTCTATCTCCCTCTCTTTCTCACCCTGTCTCTCGATCATTCTCACACGCTGACGCTCGCTCGTTTTTCATTTTTTTTTAACTTATCAACTCTGTCCTTGATTACAAGCGATATCGTTTAAATAATTAAAGCTATCGTATATCTATACGTTCTCTATTTAATATCTACAAGACCCTAGTTATGCTGTTTCGGTGAATGTAAAAAAACAAAACGAAAAAAACATAAGGAACGAGAGAAAAAATGAACTAAAAAACGAGATTTCTAAAAAATTGCTTGGCCGCTGCCACGCAAATGCCGAGGGTCGATGGTGAGACTACTCTGCAATTGCCTATTGAATTCAATAATTACGTAATAGATTTGTCGAAATATCGATGAATTTATCTCGCGACTCGAGTCGACCGTATCGTGTATCAAATCTCACAATTGCTCGCGAATAAAGCACTGGACATGCGACGATTTTTGCGTGGCGTTTTGTACGAGCGGCACAATTAAAGCGTTTTTTGTTCGTCGTTGTTTGTACGCCAAGTGACAACGAACGCGACTTTAAGACAAGAAAACTGTAAGAAATACAATTCGAATAGCCCAAAAGAGCTGACGCGAACAATTTAATTTTAGCATTTAGTAGCTTTTATTTTCGCATTTGAGATCTTGCTTACTTTTTGTTTTACCATTTTGTTCAATATCCGAAATAACGGACGATCGGCGAAGTTCGATGAAACCCATTTTTGTTTTGTGTGTTTTTTTTCGTTTTTTTTTTATTATATAATTTAATTATCAACAGATCCGCAGTCCGCCAATCGTCTGGCAGTTCGATGTTACAGAAACTCTCCGGCGTCATTAGGCAAGTTAGTGTGATACTATGTTTACGAGACGTCGTTATATTTACATTGATATCGCGAGAAAAAGAAACGAAAAAGAAAGAAAAAGGAAAAAAAAGATAAGAGCCAAAAACTTAAAGGAGGAAAAAAATGTCACTGGTCTTTCGTCATACGCAATGCCCTTTTTTCAGTACTTTTCTCCGCTGTCCAAAAAACCAGCTCGTTATTTTTCGTCTTCTCATTTTTCTTTTCGTTCTTCTTTAAATATTGTTATGTTAATTTTTTGTTTATTAAAATTGCGGACTAGAATTTAATCGGAGATTAACCGTGGCTTAATCGGGTAAATACTAGTTTGATTTGCAATATCGAGGATAAACCCTTGTCCCTTTTTTCTCACCCACATTCATGCGCGCATTTTTCACATTATTATTTTTATTACTTTTTTTTGTACACACTCACACACACACACACACACACATCTCTCACGTCGTACTGGAAATTTCGAGCATTCTCACTATCACTCCCGAAGAAAACAAAAAGTCTCTGCTTTCCGACAGCATCGATACATTATAATACATCCATCTTTCACTTTGACTGCGACGTGGAATCACGACGCTCGAATCGTTTCGAATGATTATTTTTGCTCATCGTTAATTTTCATAATTTTCCATTTTTAAAATTTTTATTTCCACCTCCGTCCACGTAGGCGTAAGGTCCTCGTCCACTCTCGTACATAAGAGTAAAATGTCTTCAGCATCTATTTCGGTTTACTCGAATAAATCGTTGGTTTTCCCTCGATTGTTCATTTCTCATTCTTCCTTTTTTATTTTTACTTCCTCTTCTTTTTTTTTAATGCATTTTATTGTTTAACCCCGCGAATATATAACTCTATAAACGCGTACGCTATGGAGGATTAAATGTGATAAGTAAATATAATATACAAGTGAGTGTATTCGTGTACGTGTATGTATCTGAGATTTTTTTTTCATCATTCTTTTTTTTGTACAATTTATTTACAAAGAAAACGTGGATACGGAGAGATCGCATCTCGTTTTTTTTTTTTTTTTAAATTTACTCAAAGCGAGACTCTCAACGTTTTCGCACACACTAGCTTGAAATTGGCAATTTCAGCTTTGTCTCTCTCTCTCTCTCTCTCTCTCTCTTTCGTCGCACGTAAGCTCTATCACATTGGCTTCACAAGCCGTTTTGTTTTCGCGATAATAATTAATCAATAATTAATAATAATAATAGTAGTAAAATATAATAGATGACAATGATAAAAATAACCGAATACTCCAACTATCAATTAATCCGGCAATTAAAAACGTATAATCGTACTACGGCTAATGCCTCTGTAGAAATAGAAAAAAAAGAAACAAACAAACAAAAGAAATGAAAAATGCTACTTCATCGAACTACTCGTTTCGTTTTTTCTTTTTTCTTTTTTTTTTTTTGGCTACGTCATCTCGAGTTCGCTATCGCACGCGCAATAAGTCGCGTCGATACGGACACCCGATAACTAATTGTAATAGTCAATAAGAAATAATCGTATTTAATAATAATAATAATAATAATAATAATAATAATAATAATAATAATATACGCAGTAATAGTGTAATAATAACATTGGTAACGGTCTTAAGTGATTTTTTGTTTTTTCGTTTTTTTCATCATCGTCTTCTTTCGCGCAGCAGTACGGTCGACGATATGCAGGGGGTCGGAGAGCGGGCAAGCAATGTGGGATGGAACAAAGACACGCGCGCGCTTGGACCGTAATTAAATATTTAAAAAAAAACGGAGAAATAAGATTTTCCGGAGTACGTAAAACTGAGAAATATATAACATCAACAGCTTAGCGTCTAAGGGGGTGGGCAGGGGGGGGGGGGTATTGGGCGATAAAAACGATAACATGAATCACGATTATATAATAATCCGCGTATTTCTCTCGTTTTTGTTTGTTTGTTGTTTTTTGCTCCCACTTTCTTTCCCTTCTCGCAACTTTTCATTCATTCTCGCATACACATACTCATAATCGTTATAATTTACTCTAAAAATTAATAATGATTGAATCCTAACAACTTATTATGGGGGTGTAGGGGGAGATTGCACTATAGTGAACCCGAATCTTATCCCGCTTTACGCTTTCTTCAATATGTATATATATATATATATATATATATATATATATATATTTTTATGATCACCATAAAACATACCTTCGTCTCCGATTTTTCACACTTCCACACTTCCGGTCTTGTAAAGAACGAGTATATGGATATACAGAGCTTTCAGAGTAAGAAAGAATTCCGGTTTATAACCTCTCGATGCTTACAAGCGAATTTGCCTTCGGGGTCCTTAAAATTTATTTCGATTCATCACGCACACCGACACTGTATACAATCATTTATATATTCTTTATTTTCATTTTTTTTGTTCGTCGCTCACTGATTCGTTTGTTTATCTGTTTCTTCTCTCTCTCTCTCTCGCCACGTTTCTTCCCCTATTGTTCATCTCTCTTATCTATCGTTAGAGTCTTCTTTTGATTTCGCTCCGACCGACCGGTACGTTTTTCGTCCTTCTTCCGGTTCCACTCTCGTTTTCAGCGAGGTTGGCTCGAAATATTATAATGAAAAAAAAATTGGAAAAAACACTCTTTCGTCGCCCATGTAGTTTTAGTTCCGTTGTATCTCTCTCTCTTTCTCTTGGATTATACAATAATGCCCCTAGTCGATAGGCAGGACTCGTCTCGCCGTACCGAATCCTATCGCTGGCTTTGTTACTTTTTAGCTATGAAAACAAAAAAACAATCCTAACTTAATCTAAACCTCACGCGATTCTTACGATCATTTCGCGGCATGCCGTTTCCTTTCTTTTTCCAACAAAGTTTTGCTTCGTCGAACGAAAGAAAACATAATAGAAAGAAGAATTACACGCGATTTGCAAAACACTCGCGTTTTGTCTCTTCAACTAGAATTCCCATTTGGTATTACGAATTGACACTCGAATTATTTTCAATAGTCCCACGTTTCTTCAGGCTCGTTCTTGACGATATCTTTCGTTGGTATTTCTTCATCGTTCGACTGTTGTTGCATTTGTTGCGACGTCGATGGTGGTCTCGGTGACGTGGCCGGGCTGTTTTGCACTGATTTCAAGCTCGGCAATGGACTGTCGCGATCCTGTCCGTTATTCGCCGACACGGAGGACACGTCGCTCGCCGCGTCTTCGTCGTATCTGTCCTGAACCGGTGTAGGTTCTACTCTGACCGTCTCTTCATTTTCCCTCTTGACGCCATAGTCGTCGGTCTGCATAACGCAAACGCCATTAATGATAACTTCGTCGCCGGTTCTCGGAGGTTCTTGCCACTCGGGATTGACCCATTGAGGTGCCGCAGGTTTTCTTCTATTCGATCGTACGGTCGTCGGTGCGGACGATGGTTGTTGATTAATATCCGTCGTCTCGCCACGCTTCATACTGCCGACCGATCCCTCGGAATCTTCGCTGCCAAGATTGCTCATACCGTCGTCACCGTCGTCGTCCTCGAATTCCTGATTCGGTTCTCTCTTCAATGTGCCCATCGACAGATCGAGACCAGAGCACTGTTCCTTGAGGGCATTGTTCATGAGCGTCGCGATATTGGGATTGAAGTAAGGTGCGTAGGGAATCGGCACATTGCCGAGACCCAAGCGTTCCTTGTGTATCTCGAGGAGACGCTGATTCAGCAAGAGCCTGAATTGCACAGGATCGAAAGGTTGTCCAGGTTCGCGCGGCGACTGTTGCTCCGGTTGTCCGTGAGGAGTTTGTTGCTTCAGTCTCATGCGATGATTGTGAAACCAATTGGTGATCGTCCTGGAAGAGAGCGCGAGCTCAGCAGCGAGAAACTCGATCGTAGCAACGTTCGGATAGGGGTCGAGAGCGAAGGCGAGCCTCAAAGCTTCCTTCTGCTCCTCGGAGAATAATACGCGTTGTTTCTTGGCCGACGGTGGTCCTGGACCGGGAGAGGAGGCGTGGTAAAATTCCGCAGTGTCGTTGCTCGAGGTATCGGAACTATTGTCATGCCCAGGCCCACTGCTTCGTCGTCTTTTGTTCGCCTCGCGTCGTTCGTTCTTCAATGCCTGAAGTTTATCGACGTTGCGAGTGTCCGACAACCAGCATTGCATTCTTATAAATGGCTCGCGTCCCTTGATACTCAGCATGTGCCAAGGCTTCGGTTTACTGAGCAATTCGCTGACCGAGCCTTGCGACAGTCCGAGAACGGCCTCGCCGAAGATCTTTTGGCCAATATTGTTTGCCAATAAGGCTTCCTTGATCTTCGTCGTTATCATTTGCGTGTCGAGATCGTTCGTCAGCGCGGCCAACTCGTAAACACTCGGGGAGATGTGCTGATGAAGACTTCGAAGTGGTGATGGCGCCATCTGATGATGGGGCGAGTGCAGGCCCATCTGTTGCTGTTGCTGTTGTTGTTGCTGCTGCTGTTGTGCCTGCTTCTTCTGCAACTCCTGTATGCTGAGTTGGGCATGAGGATGGAGGGGTCCAGGTGGTGTCAGCATCAATGGAGGTGGTGGCTGAGGAAGCGACTGATGCTGCGGACTCGGTTGGGGCGGACCTAGCTGCATTTGACTCTCCTGCTGATGTTGCGCTGCTGCCGCTGCCTGCGCCGCGGCTTGGGCCGCTGCTTGAGCCTTCGCAGCATTTTGTAACTGCTCCTGAACCAATTTCGTTGGTGGCATCGGCTTCATCGGTGTACCGCATGCTGCAAAGATAGAAAGAACGATCGAGGATTAGTTGAAATGCATAATTTTGAACGAAACGACAGTCCGAAGGCTCTTTGATCCAAGTCGTATGAACATTGAAGTTTTACCGCCTTTCATCCGCTTTCTATTAGATTTAGTATGCCGGAGACTGCTGGAAGAAGCCTTTATAGCGTGCAAAATTCTAACTTTAGACCATCGATGCCTCATGACATTACACGATGGAATGGGCATTCCACTAGGGACTCTGCTTCTTTCAACAGTTTATCACAGAGATTTTCACATATCTTTTCTGTATATCGAGGATATGAGATTTGTAATTGGATATTTGACCACGTTTGTAAAATCGGAACGCGACTTGTATAAATCTATAAACAATTATAGGGACTATGACCGAGACATTTTTCGTAGGAGCGTTTGGACTACGTTCTCTTTTTTTGATCTTTCATTCTTTAATAAAGTAGTAACAAAACATCTATATTAACCTGAGTTAAACTTACGAGGCAGGCCGCCGTAGCCGCCGGTCCTCATGAGCTTCTCCGGTGCTATTTTGTACTGGCTTGCCACCAACTTGTGTACAGCATTATCATCCTCGAGGAACATCTTCATTCTGATGAAAGGTTCGCGACCTTTTTGGGTAAGCATGTGCCACGGTTTAGGTCGTGCCAGTAGGTCCGAGACCGAGCCCTGGGAAAGACCCAGCACGGATTCTCCGAAGAGACGTTGGGAGATCGAGTATTGCGACAGTTGTTCCTTTACCTAGAAGCCAAACAAACAGAAAAAAGTGGACGTCAGGTAGGTTCGATCAAGCGCTTGATTTGTCGGCGATGAGACTTTTCCTTCGTCACCAAATATAGACCTTTTTACTCACCCTTTTCACGATGTCTTCGGTATTAAGATTGTTGTACATATCGAATTGTTGCTGAGTTATCGGTGGTAGAACGGCTTTTAAGGGTCTTTGATTTGCCGAATGATGCGTCGGTGTGGACGGTTGACTTATGAGACTGTTCGTTATCGATGCCATTCTTTGCAACGGACTTGCCGCAGCGGCACCGGTAAATTCTTCGTTCGGTGTCATCGCCGGCGGTAATATTGAATTGCCCAAGGGCGAACTCGCGCTCGAGCCACCGGGCGTCGATTGAGGTCCGCTTGGCTCTTGTTTGGGTCGAACCAATGAAAACGCACTACCGGCGTGTCTCATCGCTTCCTCCATCTTATCCTTTTCTTCTTCCGTCACGCCGTTCATCATTTTATTACGTGGATCTATCTTTCCCAAACTGAGATCCTGCACACCGGCACCTCCGTTAGCAGCCATGTGATGTTGTTGAAGTGCCTGTTGCTGAAGTGCTAATAGAGCTGGCACATTAGGTAAGCCCGAAAGACCAGCCAATTGGTTCTGTCCTGGTGTCACATTGAGCTTTTGCAATTCGCGATGATAAGCGTCGAGAGCCAATCGTATTTCCTCCTGCGTACGTTCAACACCCTGGAGACCCTGGGCACCACTGAAAAAGTGGGGAAACATCGCGCTACGATCAATCGACGTTTAAATGCTGTCCTCAATAAGATTCAATATGGTTGTTAGCTTTATGGCGTTTTAACGAGATCTTTTTCAGTTTCGACGATTCTCCCAATGTTATTAATAAAACTTTACAATTTTACTAAGTATTCGACACACCAAATGAGACAATCTCGACGAAAAATATCTCAAATAGAAACATTTATAAAGTGGCAAAAGTTTGATATTTTCGTTGAAAGCATTATACCGTAAATAATAGTAAGTCTTGTCCGGAAGTAAATAGAATTACAATGTTGGCGATAAGCTTTTGGGGCAAAAAATGAAAAAAGGCGGTCATCGGCGATCACATCGTTAATGTACGTACATTGAACTCACTCTCGTCCACGAATTTATATTTCATTTCAAGATTTATACAAAAAAAATGTTCTCAAAGTTTACTTATGTACACATGTTACATATATTGCCTCTTGTGCTCCGAACTATATATCTTCGAAGTTAGTCACGATTCATGGGATTTGCGTGAAGTGGCGTCTCGAGGCCTCCTCCATCGTTATTCTTAGAAGATAGATCAATGTGATTCACGCGGGCATATAGCACATTTCGTGGATTCGCGTGTATACGGTCGAAACTCGAGCTTGCACGACTCGAGAAAGACGAAAATATACGGGAGTGAGTGGAAAGCAAGACATGAAACGAAAAAAAAAATAAAAAAAAAGATAAAACGAGAGCATGGAAAGGGAGAAGAGTCGAGCAAACGCGAGCTTAACCGCGCGATATCTGATAACGTTATTTCACGATTCGATCGTCGTTTCTATAGTGATCACGTGCGACTTTTGATCGTACACAAATAAAAAAAAGCTGAGAAATAAATATGTATTTGAAATATCCAACTTTTGGGCAATTTACAAATGTATCTATTATTATTAATATCACTCATTCATATCGATCAAGCAAATAGTTAAGATCAATGAAGACTGACTAATTAGTTAATTATTTGAATTTCTTTTTTTAATTGGAGAAAATAGCAGAAATATAGCTAAATTGTTTTTCAAAAGCGTAGGATAATTGGATTATTTGGCGATAAGATCGTCTTACCTCGGTGGAAAATCGCGAGGACCCCGAAGATCATCGACTCGTCTGCCCGCCAATTTGGCCAATTCTTCGTGATAGATTCGCATTACTTTTTCCTGAGGAATGTCGTCGTTCTCGTATTTCTTCAGTCTTCTGTTCTGACTGTCCATTCTGTCCTTGCCGAATGGACTCGGACAGCCAAGTCTGCTCGGGCTTTTACTATCCGCGTCATTCGACGTGTCGTGCTCACCCCTGCTCATCTGCAGATGTCCCGATTCCGAGAGTATATGCGCTAGTCTCTCGTCGCTCATGTCCGGCGGGCCGCCGTCCTGTGGACCACGTCCAAATGTTGGCATACCCTGCTCCTTGCCTGAAACATACTCTACGGGTGAGGCACGATTGGTGGTGTGTTCTTTATCGTTCTTTCGTCACTTATATACTACCGCGTTTTAAGCTGGGATTAAATTACGAAAAATAAAATTAAAATATAAATATTAATTAAAATATAATGGGAAACGTGGAAAAACTTATATTAAATAAAATATCTACGGGATCCGAGTTCTGGTAAATCGAGCAAAAATTATGGTGAAATGATACAAAACTATGTCGTTCGTTGTGACGATGAAGTGAATAAAATTTTAAAAGCGAGAACAAATCATTCAAAAATCATTTCGAGAGCTTTTCGTGTGTTCGATGAAAAAAATGTATCATTCGAAAAATACAAAAAAAGAAAAGAAAACACGGCTTGCAGTTGGTCCGTACGAGAACGTGGAGGAAGGAAATGTTGCTAATCAGTTATCCTCCGGACGATTATCGAGATAAAAACACAAAAGTCCAATCGCTCTCTCGTGGCACGGCTCTCTTTCGTCTTTATAATGCCGACTACGACGACGACGTCGAGCAACGACAAGAGCTCTATAACGTTCTCTCGCGTTGTCGTTAAAATTTTTCTGTCGCGTGTCGAGACGACTGCCCGTCACCGCCCACTGCACGCGATGATTCCTTTGTCCGTTTTCTCACAGAGAAGAAGAAGAAGAAGTATACGATGCAGAAAAGGAGGAAGAAAATAAGAATGAGAACAAAGAAGACGAAGAGAAGAAGAACGCACGAGTATTGTCGTGTGTTTCATATACGTCATATATGGCTGTGTGTATGTACACATATATATATATATATATATATATATATTTGTATACATGCGAAGCACATATATCGAACAGATGAGCTGCTCGAGTTATAGCCACTGTGTGTATAGCTATTTCAAAGTCATCACTTTTTTCCTCTTTTCCAACTATAAGCTCATATAATACATATGTACATACATATATATATATATATATACTGTGCGTATGTATTATACATATATTATATATGTATATTATATTTTGTCGTTGACCGGCAATAACCGAGCGGTCATCATTGGGATTCTCATACCGAGAAACGAGAATTATGTCGTTCTGCCTGATAATTTTCAGCCTTTTGGATCGCAGAACACACATCGAGTGGGAAGAGAAGCCAGCAGGGCGGAAGGAGGGGGCCAGAAATTTCCTGTGAAATAATCACTGACTGATCGTGTGACTTCTGCCGGAAGTGACTATATATTATGTATACATGTATATACATACACGTATATATATAGTATATAACCAGCTGGTTTGTAACGTTCGATCTCGATCAGAACAATCGCTTTTTTCTTTTTTTTGTTCTTTCTTTTCGTAAACGCGTTACACATGCACCTACGACGTACCGAGACGGATATCAATTGGAATTAAATTCTCTCGTGACTCACCGGGTTCGGCGTCCGATCGAAACTTACCAAGCAATTAATATCATCCGGCACATTGATATATGAATCCGAAGGGATATATAGATATACGCCTAAATGTATAGATACATACATACATATGTAAGACCGTAGGGTGAAGAGACGAGTCGAGTGTGGTGCGACGATAATTAAAATATCCTCTCTGCCCTTCCCTCTCTCTCTCTCTCTCTCTCTCTCTCTCTCTCTCTCTCTCTCTCTCTCTCTCTTATCCTTCCCCTTCGTCAACCCTTTTCTCTTCGTCGGTTCCGAGCCCCCAAGAGTGTGTCCTCTCTCCTATACGTGTTTCCCGTCTAATTGACCAATCAGCCGCAAGATTCAGATGAATCAGCCATCGATCGCGCCTTTGATTGCTCTCGCGGAGCCGAGAGTGCAATTGTCGTGTCGTCGAGGGTCGACCGCCGCGTTGTTTCTACTTTTACATATACATATATATATATATATACCTAGTATTTTATATATATATTTTTTTCCCGTGCGCTTGTCTCGAGATTCGTGATCGGGGGTTTCCATGGTCGTCCCAAGGGCCGAGACACATTGCATCCATCGCGAAGGACGAAAAAGAAAGAGATCGAGTCCCACGCACGCGATGTCGATTTCTTTCTTTGTCAAATCATCTTGACTCTTCGTTTTTTTTGTTTTTAGTTTTTTTTTCGTATATTATATATGTCATATATAGAAAAGAATATTATGATATTACGAGATATGATTTTAGCCTTCGATCGGGGATTTTCTGTGATGTAAAGAATTTCGATCGGTCGACCGGATAGTGACTAACGATGCATCGGGAATATGTGCATGTACAGTACGGATAATGGGACGGAGTTCGACACGCGATGCGGCGCACAGCCTGTCTCGATAATATATATATTATTTTTTTTTCTTTATTTTATTTATCACGAATTGCGATTCATAATTCTAGCCTACGAGACGGAATTGAAATAAATAAAAACCAATTTTTTGTTTCAACTGTACGCTTAATTAATTCGGCACTAATGAGCATTAATTAGACAAGCAGACCCGACGAAGATAATGCAAATAATATAATTAATTTACCACATTCCATCGCCCAGACATTTCAGACATTGCGCTGGTAGCCACTGCTGTTTTTGTTTCTTTTTTCTTTCGTTCTCTTTCTCTTTCACGTAATATTATCATCCGGAAATGTGGCAGGAAAGGGACGAGAGATCGCGGTTGCTCCTTTATCGAGGCTCGATTTCCAATTCTTACGCTTCGCCAGCGGGAATATGTTAATATATCGACGAATCTGCTTTTACTCCTCTTTCTCATTTTCATGCTCATTCGCTCTCTTTCTCTCTTTCTCTCTCTCTCTCTTTCTCTCTCTCGAGTCCGTGCGGCAGCGAACCTATCATATTTCCTTCTAAGCGAATAGGGAGAAAATCCTGTGGACAGGAAACCGTGTGCGCAATGCGTCCGGCTTTAGGAACGGTGGAAGGGTGAGCGATGGAAGGGGGAGAGAGCGGTAAAAGGAGGAGTTTGATATCGATATTCCTTCGTTCAACGCTTTTCGTCTCCTACCTTTCTCACTCGATCCCTCTCTCTCTCTCTCTCTCTCTCTCTCTCTCTTTCACTCGTTATCTCTCTTCCTCCTTTATCGAATGTTCTAACAAAAGGGATTACAAATTTCCGATAAACAATTTTTATCGCGAACGCTCGGCTCGCAACAAAAGAAATCCGCGAGAGGGATGGGAGAGCGAGTTTCGCTCAACGCTTTTTTCAAACTTTTTCTCTTTCTTTTTACTACAAATTAATTGTACATTATGCATTATCGATACATCCTCTATTTTGCCGCGCATTCTATAGCAGCTACGTCCGATACCGAGACGTCCCGTATCTCCCGTAGATATTATCATATTGTTAAAGCTTGATTAAAAATCTAATTTCTCGGTTTTTTTACGTCGCGACGTCCTCGGCATTCGCCGTAGTAAAATAAAAAGATTGAAAAAAAGATCCGAGGAACGCGAGCGAAAAATTGCAAGGACTCTTTGAAGAGATCGAGTTTCGTTCGGTGTGCCGGATCTTCGTCGTGAATCGACTTCAAAAGTTGCCTACGTGTTTATTAACCGGCTTTTCAATCGTTCGCGTTTAATAAACGAATCGTAATATTCGTAATTGATACGTTTATTGCTACGAGTCGTTCTCTAACGTATGTATCAGGCATCGCCATTCTAACGAGACTAGCTTGTACACTTTATCGTTCACGATCGAACGCCAAGCTTTCTATTTTCTCGTTGGCTCGTTATTCTCGCGCAATAAAGTTCCCATAGTTCGCACTACTCGAATAATACGATGTACCCACATAATTATCTTATATTGTAACTAATACGTGCGTGCCGATGGCTCGGCCCGTCGTATTAGTTATTGCTAAAGCTTACTATCGGCCTTCGGCCAAATACACGTATTACGAAAAATTGTGCGCCTTATCTCGCGTTACTTTCGCGCTCGGGAACAATCGTTCAAATTTCACAATTTATGTGCGAACTGTTCGGACGTAAATAACCCAGATCTTTTTCTTTTGATAGTTAAGATAATTCAATGAAAAATACATCCTTCTTATCGATTTTAATATATTTACGATAACGATTCAGTCGTTTCGATTGTTTTCCCAAAAGGGTGAAAAGTACGTACTAATGACTTTTCTCGCGATTGTTTTTATAACAGATGCGAAAATCCATTGATTCTAGACCATTCGAAAGAGGGCACGCGTTATAGGATTACGGGGATCGTTCGTAATCGCTCGGTCGACAAACAAAACTCGACGTCTTCGACGAGGGTCCGAAAGAAAAGAGGCGCGAGAGCACAAAAACGAGGACAAAAAAGACATTATGTCATTGCGGACGAGGAGACACGGAAGAGATGAAACGAATAAACGGCGAACAATCGTTGCTCGAGAGATTCGAACGATGGCGTTCGCGATGGAAGGAGGAATTTCACCCAACGTCCCTCTTCCGGTCTATAAAGAAAACCCTCCCGTACCGTCGATTCGCGAAATTCGCGGTAAAGTTTGCGCGCGGCTACGTTAGCGACCTCTTCCCGCGGAAAATCATGTTCACCGGCCGATCGTATCGTCGTAAAATTATCCTCGGTGTCTTCGACGTACTAACGACTCCGAAACAAACGTATAACTCTCCTTTTTTTTTTATACCCGCTTTTTCTTTTTTCAGCGTACTCCCGCGGCGTGTAACGCGCAATCTTACCAGACTTTCGAACGAGATGAGGAGAGTTAAAAATAAGAAACAATGCGACCCGAGGGTTCGTAACTCGAGTTCTCGACAATGGCATAACCGCAGGAGCTCTTGTCTACATGGACAAGAACGTTACAAAATCCGACAAATCGTTTCGTGCGAAAAATCCCCATATATATATATATATATATATATATGGTGCCCGAAATTATTGAGAAATCTCGATTGTTGCCGTCGTTGCAACTCTATTATACATACATATATATCTATATGTAGATGCGTATATAGATAGGTGAGTTGCACACCGCGAGTTAATATTCCATTCTCGTGAAATAATCTCGAAACGCTCTCGTTCGTTGGCTACGTCTATATCTATAATCGCATAGTCCACCCATAGTCTTAAAAGAAAAGCGTCTCTCGTTTCTTTTTTCTTTTTTATTATTTCCTTCATCGCGTCTTTCTTCGCGCGGAGAAGAATAAAATGCGATAAAATCGCGGAAACCACGCAAAACCGACATTTTTATTTATTTGTGTGCACGCTCGTTAATGGAACGAAACTAGTTTTAGAGTGATACGATTTTTTTTTCCTCGACGAAAAATAAAAAAAGAGCGTTTCGTAAATTACTAACCGAAAGTTAAGCCGCATTCGTGATTGAGGATGGAAATAATTATCGGCGGTGTTATTCGAACGAATTACAAAGATTCACAATCGCTGCGTCAAGCGGCTAAGAAATTGTAGTCAATGCGCCGCGCTTTCGCGACGCCTCATCAAGTACAGCGTTAATTGACGGTGGAAAAAGAGGCAACGCGGTACCGTAAACTATGTATGGCTATGTATATATATAGACATATATAACGTTCTACATTTTATTTCACCTTTTCTCGATCTTTTTGTTCTTTTTTTTTTGTTCTACCCCGTGACACACTCGTTTTTTCTCGCGCGAGCAATTGCCGTTGCGGTAATTAAAAAAAAAATCGGACGCGTTGATGAAGACGGGATACGGATATAACAATACACAGAACAATATTCCATAAGGTTTATCGCACGCGCGCGCGCGCGCGCGTTTAGTAGGAAGAAAATCTTTGAACGTGTCTCGACCGAGTCTAAAGTGAAACTTTGGTGCGAGGGAAGTCGGATATGAAATTGAAAAAATTTCTATCTTCGACGCGACTCTCGATTTCTATCACGAGTTTTATGTATCCGCTCACGTGCTCCGACATTAATATATATTGCAGCTGTATAGAAGTTTTTATTCTTCGTCCATTAATGAAGCTCGGTCGTTAGTGGCTCTCGGTTAATTTCCTCTATCCAGGCGTACCATCTATTATCCAAGTACACGTTATATACGCGCGAGAGACTCTCGCTCGTGTACTTTTCATTATTCGCGTCCCATTCGAACGTAATTAATGTGAATCGAGGGTGGCGGGTGTGACGGAGCGGTAGTGAAGGAGAGGGAGAAGGAGGAGGGGGGGGGGCGCGCGCGATCTAATAGACATTGACTTAGGCAAACAGTTTCCGAAGTATAAAAGTTACGTTTGCCCCCTCTTCGCGAATGTTCTTTGTACGATTTCGCGCATGGTCTCCGCCATGTTTGTTTAATTTAATCCGACGATCAAGGTCGAAACTCGTAGACCGAAACGCGCGATTTGCTGTCGCATGGTTTTCCACGTTTTTTTTTGACCGACGATTTTTGCAAATTTCATGCGATCTCGAAATGTGATGGGAGAGGGGGAGGGGCGGAGGGGAGATCGATCGTCGAAATGACCCGTCAGTATTTATATACCGTGTTTTCGTTGGGGATGATAAATGCTCTTGCGGATCCCGAGGCTCGCGAAAATTTCCAACCACGTCAGAGAGTCGCACACAATGAAGCCTTTAACGATGAGAGCGCTGCAGACATATATTTCGCATAACCCGAGACAGGTTCTGATCGTTTCTAGACGACTGTGTATGTGTCTCTGTGTGTGTTATTTCTCTCTTGGCTCTGTCTATATCGTGATAAGTCGTTAGGCCAGGTATTTAGCCGAACTTATCTTTCCTCGACGACGACGACGACGACGACGACGACGACGACGACGACGACGAGAATGTCGACGCGAAGACGACGATATATAAATCCTCCGGTACCCGCCTCTTTAACCTTTCCCTATCGTCCGAGGCTTTTATTCAGACGAGCTAATAAAGCGCCTGATTCTTTTTTTGTCTATCATAAATCAAGCATGATTATGAAACTTTTTCGGCGAACAAAGCTCCGCGATGTATATTTGACCCATTGAGCGTGTCGACTCCGCGGTATTGTACGAAAAAAAAAAAAAAAACAGAGAGATAAAGAAAAAAAAACACGCGAGTACGTTCCCGAACGAATAATCGGGTATTATTTGAACGGTACAATTATAATGCCTCGTGTATTAGTTTCGACACGAAGGACCGTGTGAAGAGGCGAAAATATCGCGAGAAAGAGCCGAAGGAGGCATCGCTCTTCGGCACAGGACTAAATTCGATCCTTGTCTCGTGTTTTGTCCGAAATACGTGCCCGGGTTCACGGTCGTTACACGATGTCCTTTTCATTCGGACAACGGGCTTTGTACGATTTCTCTCGACGGTTCGCGATTTCTCAGGATTTTTCGGACTAAACGAGTCGTAAGATCGTTAGAGAGTCGAAGACTTTCGTACGACTAATTGACGATCGTTTCTTTTTTTCTTTAATTTAAAAAAACATTCATTTTTATTTTAATCGATAACCAGCCAAGTTTGGAGACCGTGCGGCGCGGCAGGTTCGAGCGAGTACGACGACAAGGACGAGAACGAGAGTTCAGAAACGCCCACGTAATTTCACGACTCGGAGATCGAGTGAGGTCACGCCCCTGACTTTTTTATTCTCCATATTTATGGATATAACAAAAAAATACACGTATACAGATATAGACAACGTATTATATTCTATATAGTGGTATTACCCGCTCCTGTCCTCTCCCTCTCCCCCGACCCCCACTCCGCCCTAATTTCAAGTGCCCTCTCGCGTAACTCTCGTTTTATATCAAATCATATCGTTCGCTCTCGTTCTCGCGTTGACTCTTGTGGTCGTTCTCGCAACGGTTCGATTACGAGAGCCCGTGATTATCGCCCACCGAGATCCGACGGAAACCGACAACCCATTGACGCACGACGAGCCGCCGCCACCGCTTCGTTGTCACCGCAAAGTGAATTACTGAATATTTCATGTTTTATCCTACTGTATACACATATATACATATACAAATATATATATATATATATATATATATATATATATATATATACATACATATATATATATATACATATATATATATATATATACATATATATGTATATATAGGCATTACTATCGCGGTCATACCGAACGACCGGACGCCCGTCGAGGACATCACCCTATTATATATGATGCGATGCGTTCACCGACCGGCATCCTCTCTCTCTCTCTCTCTCTCTTTCTCTCTTTATATATACTCAATTTTCTATCGATATTTCTTTACTAAAAAAAAATGACTCATCGCGTCACGCTTCCCCGGCATCGAGACGCGTGGAGCAGATATGCGGGGACATAGCTTGTGCACGAAACGTGACATATTTTTTCCCTTTCGCTAACCATAGCGAAAGAGATTTTTTGAAATGCTTCTCAAACCCACGAATTGGAATTAAATGTTTGCTTTCAATAATTTGTATCGATTGAATATACGGATATACTTTTGTTTCACGCAGAATTATTGGAATGTAACAACGAGGGATGTTTTTTAGTCGAGATGGCTTTCAGCCCGAGAGTCGAATAATCTTCCTCTGTTTCCGCGCAGTACGCGAACTGGAGCAATCAGGCAATAGTGTAAATTGCCATTCGTGCGCGTAAATATACAGAACGTTCTGGAATATATCCAACCATTTCTCTCTATCTGCTTTCGCCTACCCCTATTTTACCCCGTATTTCTCGGTCTCGCTCTGGATTCTCATCTTCAGGCGCCCATTGCCTCTTACCCGTGTCGTCTCTCACCCCCAAATCGTTATATACATATATATATAAATACGAATATGCCTCCCTCATCGCCTTTGCTGTTGTCGTCGTCGGCGTCGTTGTCGTCATTGGCAGTTGGAACAACCCTTCCTTACAGATACTGGTGTGCTATAAGGGGGTAGGGGCGAGGAAGGGGCAGGGAAACGGGGGGAGGGAGTTCGTCCTCCGCCTCGCGCGAGGCTCCTATTCCCAGGAGCTATTAGTCTAAACAATATGGCTGCCAAACGCAGCGAACAATCGATAGAGACCAGGTATACTCTATATCCAACGTCTGTGTAATTTAATCAAGGTAATTAATATCATTCTCGCGCTCTCGCACATCGCGTTGCGGAACGTTGAAAAGGTGCGACTATACGTAGTATACCAACACCAGCTGCCGGTTTGCCTTCTTGCCTGCCCGATGAGAACATACCACCACTTAGGCGTGCAAGCTTCTCGTATACAGTTTTCAATATTTTTACGAATCTATTCCGACGGATCAAGATTTCGATAAATCGTCTCTATAGAGCCAAAAAACTTTGTGTTCCTTCATTAGATTTGTTTCGAGCCAATCTTTCTCCGTTCCGTATCAGAGTCACGAATCTTACTTTATCTCGAGTTATTAATCTGATACGCTCCGAATGTTCCATAAATTGGTGCTTTCATCGAAAAACCGAATCAAGCCCTGTCTATTTGGGTCCGCCTCTAGTCTTTTGTTCCTTACGATGAATCGAGAAACTATAACGCATCAACGACCGGGTGACGTGAGGGCTGCATCGCCGTTAAACACATGAGGGTCAGACGTTAGCTCGTATTCGGTGCGAGAATACACGATCTGTTATTTATGTAGAGCGGATGATTATGCGAAGAGTACAAAAGTTACCAACGAACCCATTAGAATATTAGAACAGCTGCGATAGTGGTAGTAGTAGTAGTAGTAGTAGTAGTAGTAGTTAAAGGTCAATAGTAAGTTACAAACGAAAGAGCTCTCGTGATTAGTGAATGGACGATGAAACATTAATACGGCAGTGCGATAGACAGAAAAAGATATAATCAGGGCCAAGTATAATAACGACACGAGTTTCGTGGTCCGTTCGAATCTTTGGCACGGTTAGAAAAGTAACTAGCACGTTTCGCGCTGACGTTGATTGGAATCTTAAAATATTTCTTAGTACGAAATATTCCTAAAAATTGCGAAGATCAGCCTACTTTTCGGATCCGTGCCAAGGATCAAAGAAAACGGGACCACGAGGAATAAGGTTTTGGGGAATTGGGGGTCGTGCGAGCAGGTGTTTTTCTGTTTTTTTTAATGACGTTCTTGGACTCACCTTTCTTCGGTATGAGCGACTTGAGTAGCATCACGGCGTTTTCGTCGCAAGCCCATCCGTGCATCTTCCTGTAGCTGTCGCGACCCTTCTCCGTGAGTTTGTCCCACGGTTTGGGTTTGCTCAGAAGCTCGCTGACGGTACCCTGGCTAAGTCCCAGTACGTATTTCGCGAAGAGCCTCTGTCCGATGTTGTGTATCGACAATAATTCCCGTACCCGTCTCGCTATGTGAAGCGTATCGAGATTTTGGGAGGCATATTTGTCCATGTTGTAGCGCAACATCTCTTGGAGTCTCGCTTCCATCGGATCGCCCTTGGGTATGAGCGATTCCCCGAGTCTACCGACCATACCGGCAGCCCCAAATTCGTCACCGAATCTGAACGGATGCGTTCTATCGTCGAAGCGATAAGGGTTCTTGAGGGTGTCCAGTACACTGAGACCACCGATATTGTTGTTGGCAAGATGATGGCTGTTGTTATTATTGTGACAGGATTCCTCCTGCGGGCTCTTTGGCGGAAGCGACGTTGGCATTATACCGGGCAACATTCCTATGCTCGGACCGTTCGTGCCGCAGTTGTTGCTCGTGTGCAACGTGTCGAGGATCGTCGTGGTCGTCGTCGTCGTTGCCGATTGCGATGGTTGAAGAGCACTGACGATCATCGGTGCCAAGGGTGAGGTGAGAGCGACGGTCGACGATGGCGTCGGTGGCGCGGGTGTTTCGTGGCCAGGTATCGGCGTTGGTGCCTTTTCCGTAGCTTCCAGACATCCGGCGCTCATTACACCGCTACCGCCCAATTGCGGCGTATTCGATTTGGCCGGTGTGTTCGTTAACGAGGCCGACGACGATGGATTATCTGTTGGTGATGGAAGGTGATTTAGGTGATTTAGGTTCGTTGTCGTTGATTGATGCAACGAGTGCATGGTCTGTTGTTGTTGCTGTTGTTGTTGTTGTTGTTGCTGTTGTTGATGTTGTTGTTGTTGTTGATGTTGTTGATGTTGCTGTTGCAACGCTTGGTGAACCGCGACAGCGGCAGCAACGGGCTGTGATTGCTGGAGATGGGAGAGAGTTTGGGTTTGTGATTGTGACGGTAATGGTTGTTGCTGTTGGTGCGATTGTTGCTGCGGGAGGTGTTGTTGTTGTTGTTGTTGTTGTTGTTGTTGTGCTTGATGCTGATGTTGCTGTTGCTGTTGCTGTTGCTGTTGCTGCTGCTGCTGGCTCATGATCGTTCTCTCCAGGGAACGCCTCCAGTTAGCAACGATCTCCTCACCGAGGAAAGAGCCAAAGGTCTCGACGTTCTGGAGAGGTGGTGGGAATAGGAGACTCGAGGCGGTCGAGGTAGCCGACGAGGGTGTCGGGGTCGAGCGCGTCGGGATCGCTTGTTGGGAAGAGGAGATGAGTGACGCGGGTGGCGGCGCAGCACTCCCACCAGTAACGACACTCGCAGCACCACCTACACCACCAACAGCGTGCTGGGGTGAAGCGGTCGCGGCGCGCTGAAGGGGTGAGGCTAGTCCACCTGCAACCACGAAAAAACAAACGAGGGGGATCTCCCGTCATACACCGCACGATAAACACTCCGACGTTTTTCGTAAATATCTCACGTTTTTGGGGGTTTTAAACATTTTCTTTCTTTGTTTCTTTCGACTCTCTCGAAATGTTTGATCACGTTGACGTTTCCCAAGTTCCGTTTACCTCATTTTTATTCATAAATATATATCATATATACGTATATATACGTGTATATGTATATCGTTTAAGAAATTCGGCAATGGAAACGAGGAAACGCCACATTGACATTTAACTTCGGGCCCGAGACTCTCTTTCGACGCTCCGTTCCTTCCAAAATTTGATTCCGCCAAATGGACGATGAGGATCGAAAATAATACGTCCTTGGGGGCGGGATAAGAAGTAGAAGAAGTACACATACAACAAGAAGGGTGGTTTTGACGCGATTAATCGTTCGCGTCAAGTTTTCCACGTTGAATTCGCAACGATCAAAACAACAATAACAACAACAACAACAACAACAACAACAACAACAACGAAAAATCTTTTTTTTTCTCGTCTCGTGGACAACGCGCGCTCCGTGAGACAGAAAAACAAAAACGAGAATTTGCAATCGCGAACCGCGGGAGATTCGATTCCGCGCCACATTAGCCGGAAGTGAAAGGCGTTTGTCTCTCCAGGCTCGTTGCCACATACACGCGCGATTCGAACACCAAGATGGTGGGTGGTTGCGCGCCCGAGAGAGAGATCCATTGAAAAGCAAAATCGAGCACGAGGCTCGGAGCGTTCGCTCTCACACGAGCGACGAATGGAATGTTGCGCGATGCTTGTGTCTACACCGGGACGAAAGTCACAACGAGATGGGGCAAAAAAAACGAACAGAACGAAAGAAGGAAAGATTTAAAAAAAAAACAAACAAAAATAGTAATACAGAGAAATACGAAACCTCGTACGCGTACACGACGACACGTGACCGACACGACGAACGGGAGTCCCGTGAATTTCGAACGGTGCTTTCGCGGAGATTTGACTTTTCGGGGGAATTGTTCGTGGGAGGCAATCGCACGCTTGAGAATTCCGTAATATTATAGGAAGGAGGGCTGGTGGTAGGACGAGTGTTTTCGATGGCGAAGTTGCCGCGAGGGGGCAGGGCACGGTGGTAGGCGGGAAACGGGGATGGAACGAGAGAGGGACGTTTGCGTCGGCGTTGTTCGAAGAGCGGAATGATGGGAAAGTAGGGACGGTGCCGCGAGCACACAAATTCACAAATACGCACACCGACACGGTGGGAGTTTGGAGGCGCTTGGATATTTCGTCGGTTTGATTCGGAAGGGGTTGACGTTGCAGTATCTCTCTGGCATCTCTCTCTCTCTTTTGGTCTGTATGTAATATGTTTATGTATATGTGTATCCAGTCACTATGTCTCGATCTTTCTATCTATATCTCTCTATGTATGTACATATATATATATATATATATAAATATGTATATATATGTGGGTGTATCTCTTGAGTCGCAGCAGTAGCAGCACTCTCAGCAGCAGCGTGTTCGCCCTGGATCGATTCATAATAAACTCTCTGAGGGAGTATGGCAGGGGGGTGTTTTCCTCCCCAAAACAATGGCCCGGGCCTCGGCAAATATTGCGAATATCGTTCACAAATTTGCGCGCGCTAGGCTCACGAACCTCACTTCCCCTCCCCGTCGTTCCTCTGCAACCCGTACAGAAGAGATTCGGAGTTGGGGATGGATAGATTCGAGAATTCAGAGACGGGAATCGGAGAGCCAGAGATTTTGAGGATTCGTTTGGTGGAGGATATGACCGTGCGGTGTAGCGCGAATTGCGGATTCGCGAATATACGAGGGTCTGGGGGACCCCACTGCCTGCTGCTTGTGTTTTTCAGTTGCGTCAGTGTCTCCCTCTGCCAGGTGTAGTATTACGCGAATGTGTATTTTATATATATATATAGATGTCGATATACGCGCGAAGCACTCGCCGCTGCCGTGGACGATTGTCGTGACGAGTGGTATATTTTTTTGTTTTTTTGTTTTTTTTTTTTTTCGGGAGAAAATAAAAAGTGCAGTCTAAGCAGAGGATGAACAAAACAGAGAGAGAGAGAGAGAGAGAGAGGGAGAGAGAAAGAGAGTAAAAGAGAGAGAGAGAGTGAGAGAGAAAGAGAGAGAGAGAGAGAGCGTGACAGAAAGAAAGAGAGTAGATGAGAGTGAAAGGGTGAATATGTGGCATCAAAGAGGTAAATAAAAAGAGAATTACAAAAGAAATACAATAGGCAGAGGGCGGGGTTGAAATTCTGCGTGTGATTCGGGAGATTTATATATATATATATGTATATACTGGGTTTTAGAGATGACAGACAGACGTAAGAAACAAAAATTCGTGAAAGTTGCGAACACAATGGCAAGCAGGGTTATTTTTTGTTTGTTGAGGAGAGCATCTCTGATACTTTTTTTCTGTTTTTTTTTGTTATCGATCTCGCAATCACGTTTTCTTTTTTCTTTTCTTTTTAATCACATACACAGTTACGCGTTCTGATTCGTAATGAGCTAATATACAGTGACGAAAACGATAAAGAATTAGGGCACGTTTTACACACGGAGCCTCGGAGAGAGAGTCAGGACCGAAGATCAGAGCAGCAGCATACAATGTGATATATAATTATATGAGAATATTAGTATGCGATGATATATACTATATATAAGTAAATATGGATGTTTTATATATAATTGGGGGAGATGAATATGGGAGACCGGTCGTCAACTCATTGTCACCAGCTTATTATTATCATTATTATTATTAATATTATTATTATTATTATTATTATTAATAATTTACGTTCGAAGCTCTCGTGAAATTTTCGATGCGAAATATGTCAAAAATATCACGATCGATGATTTTGTTTTTTTACGAGAGCTTCGACTGTATACCGCTACCTATGATTCATCGATCGGGTAACGAACTCACTTCGTTAATTGTTTTCTTTTTTTCGTTTGAAATGGAAAATAAAAAAAAGGCGAACGAAAATCCGTGGATTAAAAAAAAAATGGAAACATCGAAAATTCTATTCGCGATTGCAATTGACAAGATATCCTATATATATATATATAAATAACGTATGGAATAAAGTTGTGCCAAAGTATGAAAAAAAAAAAAGTAAACGCGTCGAGTGTATAACGCGTTTCCGGAGAACAACGCGCGGCTTCGTCGCATATTCGCGTGCGTTGGCCTCCTGTCACGCACGTCGTTACATAGACGAGCGAGCGGGCGCGCGCGCGGGAGTTCTCGAGCCGGTGAACTCGCTCTCTCTCTCTCTCTCTCTCTTTCTCTCTCTCTCTCTTTCTCTCTCATTGCCCAATTGCGAAACAAGAGACACGTATGAGTTGTTCTGGTGCAGCGAAAAATTCTACACGCTGCGTTATAGAGGCCGATAGAAATCGCTGGAGATTATCCGCGAAACGAGAGAAGCGAGGAATTGAAACGTGAACGTGGGATCGCACTCGAGAACGTTGCAACAGAATTCCATTTTTTTTCTTCCCCCCTCTGCCCTTCTTTTCTTCCTTTACAGTCAATGACCCTCGCGAGCGCGAATAATACAAAAAAATAATAAAGAACGTACGCGAAACAATGCACGAAGTAACGATGAAATGAATTGAAACGATGCAACGACACACAGGAGTGAATTTTCCGAGGATATAATATTATCCTTTTTCGTTTCTTTGCGAAATCGCGTACCGCCCGCTCGACGGTGGATGAATTCGTTAGCTCGGTGGGTGAATCGATAGATGCGAGTATTAATCGTACGAAATGGCCTACGACATTTTTACGTCGCGATAATTATACGAAAAAAATCAATATATAATCGAATAAATAATATTGATTTTATTTTATTTGATTATTTAATTATTTTTTCATATATATATATGATATTTATGATAATTGTATATATATATATATATTCTGAATGTATGCTAAATGAAGAGAGAAGAGGTAATTCGACTTACCGAGAGCATCGGGAGTAGTCGGTGGTTTGAGTGTCTCGGCTTGCTGTAGAGCCTTCGACCGTTCCATTAGGAGATGTTCGAGGCTCTTGCCGGGCTCGCCCGTCGGTATTTGCGACAGATCGACGGATCTCAAAACGCTTATCTCACGCTTGATATCGTCGTAGTCACGCTGACGCTCGAGTTTGCTCTCCAAACGGCTGATGTGCTGTCGTCGTGCCTCGAGCTCCTCCTCGAGGCGCGACGTAGCCTGCGAGCTCGTTTCCTGTAGACGCTGCAGGCTCTGCTGTAACCTAGAGATCTCATCGAGCAATTGACTGATCTGAAATTAGAGAGAATGCAAGAAAAAAAAAATATATATTAATCCAAGCGATTAAATTTGTATTAAAATCGCGGGTTAATTGATTATTCGATTTTCGTCGTTATTAATATAAACGATAATATCGCGTTATATTCAATAATAAAACGTATCGTCTCGCTTGCTTTTTCGAAATCAATAAAATAATTAATAAACGAGGCGAATCGTATCAAATGTTTCGTTCGTCTATTTGGAACGTTTTAATATTCTTCAATTATATCGAGAATCAATTACGTTGAAATGATATATTGCGCGGGGGATAATGCAAAAAAGAAACGCGATAAGGACTAATTTCTGGCTGGGAAATGTTGCCGATACCCGCGTCGTATATAAGGAGCTTACCGCGGTTTCTCATTATCAATTATTATATCGAGAATAATGTATAATAGAATCCATGTAGCCCAGGTAGCATCGAGAAGAGAAGACCGAAGGTAAAGGGAGAGGTAAAGAGGAGAGAGAGAGAGAGAGAGAGTGAGAAGGGGCGCTCTGATATCGAGATGAGAGAGTACACGAAGGGCGAAGATGGAGTGGGGGCGAGGAGGAGGAGGGGGTCTTCGTTAATCGCAGCTACTGAATGTAATTATCAGGGATTAAATTAAATAACGTCCGATCGGGTTGGCCGCGGCAAATTGCCGACCGGGCCATTGGGACTACGATCACCTCCTAATTATTTATTAGATACAGCAGAAGGCTCTTCTTGCCTGCCTCTTCGCTCCCTCCGTTCCGGCCGCAACGTTCGGTTACCACCAATCGATTATCGCCTCGCCTCCTCCTCGTTTATAAATCATTCTTCGGGTACGATTTGATTTTTAATATAACCTCTCGCCGAGTAATCTCCTCCGACTTATCGATCGATGCTCTTCGACTCTCGATAACGTTTGTGCCGTTAATGATTTTGTTCGATTTAATTTTATATCAATACAGTTTCACAGTAATTTCGGGTTCTTCGAATTCGTTGTAGATTTACGATTGATAATTGATAATTGTACTTTATATTGACATATGTCAATCGAGACTTCTCGTAGCTCGTTTTTATTATCGTCCTCGTCGTATCGACAAAGCGCAAAAACAGGGGTTTATACCTCATACCGAGTATAATTGTGCGGCACGCATCGACTTTCCCGCACACGATGGAGTGCAATACAGAGTAGAAGTATAGCTTAGAGCATATCCTTTGATCGAAACCCGCGCCTTGTCTCATTTACGCGAATGGGGTTATTAATAACGGGGGTGAACCGCCCCCTCCTCGTAGTATATATATACATACACGTCTCTCGGTGTGCTCTCGATGACTCTCGAGAGCTTTATCGGTGGCACGTGGGCGAGAAAAAAAAATTGCCCCGTCACTCGTTTCCGCCAGATTTTATATACAGAATCTGTATATATATATATAGTTACCTTCGATGCAACCCTTCATCGCCACCCGTACCCCCCGGAATCGGTCGTATCGTCGTTGAGGCGAGAATGCATGATCAATCGAAATCCACCACTCGAATCCTGTACGTATACGTATCCCCCGAGAGGAAAAGCCGGCAAAACAGCTATACAACGCGCGTGGTACATAAACGCAATCTGCGTGAATAGACCTCGTGCGGAGGACACGAATACGAGCTTCGTTTCTACAACCCTTAACACGCTCGAACCTCGCGCACCGTCACGTCCACGAAGAGGAAGTGAGTAGCTCTCTCTCTCCTCTCTCTCTCTCTCTCTCTCTCTCTCTCTCTCTATATATATATATATACGTGATCGATATATACCAGATTTTGGCGGCAAACTGCAAAGGTATCGCGCGCAATGCACCCGCGAGACTCGAGCCTCGGTACGAGACGCGCGAGTGAATTTCTCTCTCTCTCTCTCTCTCTCTCTCTCTCTCTGTCTCTGTTCGTCCTCTCGTTTAAGCGAGATGCAAACGATCGAGTCGATTGTAACTTTTTATTCGCTCTACCCTCTATCCACTGAATACCCGAGAGTCAATTATTCGTGTGTGCTCTTCTATATACGTTTCATTTTTTGTTTTGTTTTTCATCCCTTTCCTTTTCACCCATCGACGCATTACAATAGGGGAGGTGTTTCATCTCGCTTCTCTTTCGATTTGTCGCATACCGCGATGAATATTCGTTGGTGATATCGTACGTATGAATTTATTTAGTCCACCGAGAGTTTCAAAGGTATTATAGAAATCAATTCAACTATATAACCTCACCAACCGCTTACGATTTATGACACACTTATATCATTGTATATATATATATATATATATACCTGTAAGACAGTGGTATATTTTGTAGGAAACGAAGTAGAAGAAAAAAGAAATGGGAAAACACGTCGACGAGGATATCGATATGCGCGTTGTCAGTATGCGACAAATGGGGAGGGTCGTTTAACGGCTCGCGATAGATCGAAGAACCTTGACGCACGGAATAACTTGCCTTTTCACCCCGTTGGTTTATTTATTCGCGTCGTCACACGGTCGACGGTGTCGGGCGGGAGGTTTGAATACTTCTAACTGTCGATTGTCCTCTCTCTTTTAGCCCATAATCGATGCGACATAGCTTTTCCCCAGACCTAACACTAATACCAAGAAGTCGAAAATTGTCGTAGCCCAGCGTTATCGGGTTCTTTGGCTTCAACGATCACAGTATCGGGATATACACGTGTACGAAGACACAATAACAGGGGTGGATTCTATATCCACCAGTTCGATAGACGCGAGTTACACGTATAAATTACACTATATCGACTATTTACGTATAGATGTATGGATCTTCGTTTATATGGGTCGTTCCATACCGACCTCGAGGAATATTTTGTACTAATTTATTTCAATTGTGAAAATCGCTTGAATTAACCAACGACCGCGATAAAATTCAATAAAATATGGATTCTTCGATCTTTTAGTCGTTCGTTCGATCTTTCGATGCTTTGAAAATAATTAAAAGTTCGTTCAGTCGGTATAAAATGTCCCCATAGGGTGTTATACGTATGTGCGAAGGGTGAAACATGCAAGTATCGACGTTCGATAATAGCGCCCGCGCATACGACCTCTTCCCATGGACAGTAGCCTTAAGTTGTGCAAGTTGGCTCGAAGCATCAAACGATATATACGTATATATATATGTTTGACGATCGTCGGGGAGGGTAATAGTGTTTGTCATTAGTGCACAAGACCGATAGGGTGAGTTTTAGCTTAAAGCCGATTGGGAGGGTTAGGAGAGCTGGATGGAAGGACAGGTGGAATTAACACCCTCGCGGACGATCGACGCTCTGGCTCTCCCTCCCTCTTGGTCTCTTAACCACTCCATCCCTCCGTCGAATCAACCCCCAAAGTAATTCTCAACACCCCCTCGTACAGCCCTATGCGCGCGAGCCACCGCCCGAACTTCGACGGCCTGGCACAAATTGTTTTTCACCTGGGCGATTATCGCCTTGATCCTCGACGACTCGAAACCTGGAAAGAGTTCGATATTTCCCCGATCATCGCGCACACACACATACACACACACACACTCACTTTTAACATACGCGCTTTTTCCCATGCGAACATTCGCGAACTCTCTTTTGCCTCGCATCGATTTTACACATTATAAATTATTTATCGCGCTACTTGAACAGTCTCGTCATCGAGAGAGGGCTCGTACGTATCCCAGCAGCGTTGTAATATCCACAAGGCACGATCGTTACACGCGATCGGCCCAAAGGAATACATTATTTTTAACTATTAAATTGGTATTTAACGACCCATAAGCTTTATACGTATACTCTCCAAAAATTGTTCGACTTTTGCGTATTGCTTTATCGTTAAGAGAAGTTCGAGGGTATAACGAGAGACAACGATGTCGGGGTTGCCTTTGATATTTCGATCTTCAACGGATTAATAAAGTTACTATGAAACGAGGATAGTCATGCACATCGCCGAGTATTAAGGTCTCGGTCGTACCGGACTCTCGATACGGCCGGTGGTTGCGAAGCCTCCTCTGCCGGAGAAGGGTAAAGGGTGGCTATGGCGGCCCCGCGCCAGCTTGATTGCCCGATCTCTCCCTCACTTCGGCCACGCTCGAAAGATCCTCCGTATTCTATACGTGAAATCGAGATAGGAGCCGGACTGCTTGCAGATTCGTCTGAGTATCGGTAATATTAATAACCCCGGGTGGCAGCCAACGGTATAAAGGGGGCTTGCAAATCATATATAATATCTACGATGGAAACGTATATATATATATATATCTACCGATTCGCGTATATCATCTACCCGACGCGATTTTCCATATCCGCCACGGTTGTTAAATTTAATGTTTCCGAGCGTTCGTAAAAACCGCACGATATTCAACTCCCTCTGGTACATGTACAATAACCGCCAAGTTATACCTGAACGAAGCGGGAGAGAACGATTGTTCTCGAATCCGTCGAGATTCGACTTACTGCCGAGCAAGCAATATCCCGGTAACGTTCTCATACCATCTAAAGTCAAACCCGTACGAAAGAAGATGAAGAAAAAAATCAACTTTGGTCTTTTCGTCGACTTTAATTTGCGAACCTCAAATTTGTCGAAATTATGGAAAAATAAAATTCGTTATTTGGACAGACGCAAAGTATCGAAAGTGTTCTCGCGATAAAAGGGTTGTTTGAGAAATCTTCTCTGATATATCTATATATATATATATACGTGTATGTGGGAGTACACATACGTGACGAGTAAGAGGAGGAGGAGGAGGAGGAGGAGAAGGCGAGGAGCCCTCGTTAGTGAACGACAGGATTTGTAAGGGGATGCTGGGCTAGTAGAGGTGTCATCATGGAGGGACGAAAGGAGAGAGAGAGAGAGAGAGAGGGAGACTGACCACTCTGAGAATGCCGTCAGAAATGTTCGAGGGGGTTAGTCAGCGGGTAGGTCACCCTCTCGAGAGGAAGGAAGGAAGGAGTAAAAACAACGAGCACGAAGGGGGTTCGGGAGAGTGGGGAGAATTGATGAACGAGACGAGAGACGCGACCATGTATAGCATCGCCTTCGTCTATGTATACCTATATAGAAATGTATGTACATCAACGTGAGCCAAAAGGTTCTGGCAAGCCTTTAGAGAGACCCTAGGCGGAGAAGTGGGGCGTATAGAGGTTGTGTCGTCGAAGTCGATGCCGGAAGTTTCGTCCATCGTGCCGAGAGCAGACGAGGCGTCAGGCACCAGTGGCAATGCTACAGAATATAAAAGAAATAATATCCTCGCTATGTACGTGTATGGAGAGACAGAGGTGAAGGAGAGAGAGAGAGAGAGAGAGAGAGCATTCTCTAGATAAAGAATGGAAAATTTAGTACCCACCCTTTGTGTCACGGGGAGAATATACATTTGTATTTTTGCCTTTTGTGCGTTTGACCGTTACTTTATATGTATGCACGAGGGAGATCGAGTGAGCGCGAGGGAGGGTGAGAGAGAGAGAGAAAAAGAGAGAACGAGAGCGAGGGAGAAAAGAGTTCGAAGAGAGGAGGAGATTTCCCGATGCCCTTAATCCTCGCTGATTTTTCCTATTTGCATTATGGCCGCGTCGCGGGTCTTTTGTTTGCCCTGTGTGTGCTGCTTCCCATATATTGATCACATTTTCCCTGCCGCGGTATAATCAATCTCCTCGCGGCTAAGTACAACACACCCCCTTTCCCATCACCCTCCCCTCCAACCCACCCCCTGACACCCACGTACACACACACACATACACTAACTAACGACGATATACGTGAAAACGTATTGGTTCGCGTATGTGTGTACTGGGCAGTGGGAAAACAACCCCCTTACGTGGGTCACGCACGAACCCACACACCCTCGTAACACACTACCGTCTCTCTCGTTCTCTCTCTCTCTCTCTCTCTCTCTCTCCGCCACTGTAATACAAGCGAATGTTTTTAGATGCACGCAGGAGGGGTTGCCGAAACACGTACACGCACGAATGAATTTGTGTTGTGCGAGTCGTTTTTTGTATGTGCGACGGGGGTTGATATATCCACGTGTGAGTTAGTATTAATACGTGGTAGTACACGCTGGGGATTTCGCGTGCTTAGCGAGCGCGATCGACGCGAGAAAGAGAGAGAGAGAGAGAGAGACCAAGAGAGAGCGAGAGAAAGAGGGAGGGGTAGGTGCCTTCGCGATGATGTGAGGAGAGGAGGGCAAGATGGCCGTTTGCCTTGTATTAATTTTACGACGCGTGTCCTTCGTCGCGGCGAAGCTGACGTCACTCACACACACACACACACACGCACACACGAACGTATATCAATCATGATATCCGATGACTCATACATTTTCATCAACGTATAGACGTACTTATACAGACGTTTTATTTAAGGCGCGAACTTTTTCAAGAAAAAAAAAAAAAAAAAAAAAAAGTCTCGAATTGACGAAAAACTTTACTCCCGCTTTTGCGAATAATTATCCGAGCTATCGTTAAATTCAATGTTTTTCTTTCGTTCTTCTTAAAGTTCTTTTTCCACTTGTGTAGGGGGTGTGTAGGAGAAGGAGGAGGGATAAAAACAGAGTTTGCGGAGAGACGATCATGCCAGGTGTGCCCACTCTTAGCGGATGAACGAAGAAGAGAGCGAGAGAGGAGCGCGAAGTGTGCGGAAGAGTTTTTGCGAATCTCGAGGATCTTCGGGAACGTCTGCATTATATCTATAATAACGTATATAGAGCTCTTATACGCCTCCCTGAAAAGCAGTGTCCTCATGCATCCATATCGCCCACCTCTCTCTCTCTCTCTCTCTCTCTCTCTCTCTCTCTCTCTCTCTCGCCACAGGAGAATGCCAATTAAAAGCCAGAGGGGGGCCTCGGGAAAGAAAGTCCAATCGATAGGAGGCGGCCTGCCGCCGTTGGCTTGGCCCGCTACTATACGATTCACCATCTCGCTTTCTCATTGCCGTATTATACGTAGTCGTGCCTACTCTTCCTCCTCTTTCTCCCATACATACGTATATTTCTCGTCTCTCGTCGAACGGCGTGTGCTGGCGAGGCAGCCGAACGCGAAGGGTTGCCCAAACTGGGAAGTGGGAATTATGGGGAGGATTAATATGCAAGGACTGGATACGTGCGGCAAGGAGAGTAGACGTCGGTATGAGGGAGAGGTTTTCGTGAGGATGAAGAGAGAGAGAGAGAGAGAGAGAGAGAGAGAAAGAGAGAGAGAGAGAGAGTATGGAGGAGAGCCGCGAGCGGAGTCGGCGATGTGCTGCTGCTGCTGCTTCTCTGCTCCTGCTGGGAGGATGAGAATGCCGGGGGTAGCAGGCGAGTGGCAGCGATGGAGCGATGGTGTGTGGACTGTAGACACATACACAGATTCACACATACACAGACACACAGACCCACACACACACACACACGAGGGCGCGAGAGAGCGGGCCATCGTCCAGAACGTGCGAGCGAGACGGCAAACCGATGGTGAACGGGGTGGTCGCGGGGGTGTCGAGGTAGAGAGCGCGGGGACCAAGCAACAAAAGGGGTCGAAGGGGAAATATAGCAAAGAGAGAACGATGGTTGAGGAGGAGAATGAGAAGGAGGAGGTTGCGCGAGGCAGCGGCAAGCTCTCCCATCTCAACCCCCTTATACACCACCCTTCCTCCCACCCACGCTTTCTCTCTCTCCTTAGAGGATACACGGCTAACGGACACCCCTATCGATTTTACAACTCGATATATATGAATACCCACTTGTCTAATGACTGATCGGGCGAGCTTCGAGCCCGCCGCACAACCCTTTCTCTTCCCTTCGCCTTTCGTCGTCTCGCTCTATCTCCCTCTTTCTCCCTTTCTTTCTCTCTCTCTCTCTCTCTCTCTCTCTCTCTTGCCATCTCTTCTGTTTCTGCTATACAGCAGGCAGCAGGCCAGGCCGAGTCGAGCAACCCTCTCGGGCGCTCCTCGTTCCTCCTTTCACCCCTTTCCTTCCCTCCTCAACGTCCTGTTCGTTCGTCGTTCACTCGGTGAACCCGCTCCGCTCTCTCGCTCGTTTCCTTCCTTTCTGATGCGAGCCAGCGCTTCACCGCCAATACCCAAGCCCTCCATCCTCCTTCCCTCAATCCCACCTCGTACGAATCCCCAAATCCAACCCATCTTTCCAAATCATCTCTCCGAATATCGGCACTGCAACTTCTCTCTCTCTCTCTCTCTCGCTCTCTCTCTCTCCGTTACTTCCGTTTCGTGCCTCTTGCTTCTCTCACATCCACTTCCTCCACGTTATATAGATATACAATACGTATATAGAGAAATCACCATGAACCCTCGCGTTCTTCCAGCTACCCTTCCGTTTCGACTCGAAATACCATATGTTCGACCCGTGTATCTCGTCTCATTACATCGTCTCTACGATTCTCGGCCAAAATCTCGCACGCTGGACCGACGCGTCGTACGTAAAAAAAATCATCGACGTATCCAATGCTCGTTTCGGCATATCGTTGTTACCTCTGCTCTCTCTCTCTCGCTGGCTGATACGAAACGTGCTATATTATAAATTATGTTTTCACCAACTCGCATGATTATGAGCGCAGGTGTGCGGATACGCTAAACCACCGCCACGATTTACCGGCTTTCTGGCTTTTCCTTGTACTCACTCTCTTCCTCTCTCTCCCGTGGTTCATTAATATCGGATAGCCCGTGTGTTGGATATACTTGTACGCTCGAAAAGCCCGAGGGAAAGATTTCCCGATGCCTGCATATATGTAACCCAACGTTACAGGTCGTACGTATATAGCTATATATATATATATATATATATGTATGTACGAGTATATCTACGTCTGCTCGTGGCTTTACGAATTCTCTTCTTTACCCTCCTATCGTTATAACGATATGTATATATCTCCGAATGTTTATATTCCTCGAACTCGTTCTCTCGGACGATCTTTTTTCTTTTTTTTTTCGTACCCCCTTCTCTATCTCTTGCCTCGCCTTCTCTTCCCGCGGTCGGTTCTTCGTTTTTCCGTTTTAAAAGCGTGATTTTTTTTCATCTCTTTTTTGTTTTATTTATTTCGTTTCGTTTGGTTTTTTTTTGTCTTTTCGTACCAGAACACCGCGGAGGATGTACGTGTACCGGGTAGAAGTCCGGAGGAGGATCGCAGGAGATACGATGTATAATTTGTACGAAATTATATGAGAGGTGCTCCTGTGGCCAACGTCGTTTGGCCGTGTGTGTGTGCACCCGGGATGTATACGAGCTTGCGACCCACGGGAGAACGCGCCCGTATATAGCTCTACCGAGCGCCGCTCTCACTCACCCTTTCTCTATCTCTCTTTCGTATAAGAAGAAAGGGTTGTACGAAGTGGTAGATGAGGAGAGAGAACGGAGAGGGAGAGGAGGCATACCGGCGATGGAAAGGGTTGGCCGCGGCGCTCGCAGTCGTAACTGTGAAACCCCGCGAGATTGGAGAGAGACAGAGACAGACTGAGAGAGAAAGAGAGAGAGAGAGAGAGAGAGAGAGTCGGGGAGAGGGTTGAAGGCGCATCGTATATGTATGATATTTTATTTTAGCGTTCTTCTAAGCACTGCCTAGATAAGCCTCCCAGGATTTATGCTTATTACGAGAGGCCCCAGTGTGTGATATATATATATATATATATCATACGCCTGGCAACTCTTTGCAAAAGCGTCGAGACGGCCTTTGTACACGTGATAAACTATATATAGGTGTAATTAGTGTTTCTACAAATACGTTAACACTACGGTACAGCGAAATACCCGTTTTTTCATCATCGTGTAAGAAATATCGCGGTGGCGAACGAAATTAAAAGATAGCGACGAAAAATTGCGTAATCTTTTTAGTTTTTTTTTTTTCGATAAATTGAACGAACGAGAGAATATGAAACGAAGTATGAAAGATTTCACGTAAGTTGACAAAATATTTGTTACGTATGTAAATATATATATATATATATATAATGTGTGTTTCTTTTTTATCAGACAAATCGTGCGACAGGTCTTTTACAGCGATAACGAAAAGGGTGGTTCGAACGAGGCTTTGCGATATCGTACGCGGTTTTACAATGAAACCGACAGACATTTCTACGCTATATCGTTAGACCCCCGGACCCGCGAGAGTTTCGAAGCGCGCAATCGTTCCCTCCAGATTCTCCTTTTCTTTTCTTCTATATACAGATATATATATATATATATATATATATAGGAGTTCTCTATGGCCTTTTCAACGAGACAGGCTCCGGTTCTTTTTTATCGTCTTCTTTTTTTATTCCTTTAAATACTTTCGCTGCACCAAACCCTCCGGTGTGCGTAAAGCGGAGCGGGTTTTTTTATTCCCGTGGTGGTTACGCAACGGATAGCATGTCACTGGTATATATACGCGACGGGTAATAAAGACGCAGACATTCGTAAAGTCGTATACGTAAAAAGACAAAAAAAGGAAAGAAAACAAAAAAACAACAAGTAAATGTAAAAGGCGGGGTGAAAAAAACGAAGAAAAATTAATTAAACGAAGGAATCGAAGCGACGATACGCGTTGTTTGCGATAAATTTATCATCCGTGGTCCGGTACTAATTGTAAGATACCATTCTCGATACGTCAATCATCGGTGAAATTTCATCGTACGCCCGAGTTTTATATTTCGTTAATTAACGACGCGTTGTTCGGTGCGTGTAATAATTTTCAATGGAATCGGCAGCGCACATCGAGAATGAGAGGTAGAAACTTTCGCGGATAGACTATACGCGAATATATCAATATATATAGTTGGTTGGTCAAAGTTTTGTTTTGCGAAAAGCTCGATGGACCGTTCTCAATACCGTAAATTAATATTAACCGAAAACCCTTAAAACTGGCTCTCGTATGTGCATAAATTTGCGTTTATGAATGGTTATATATATATATATATATATATATATATCCCGTCGCTCTTTCATCCACGCGCATAAAGTGAAACGCCGTACTCGCCAGGAGAATTTTGAACGAAGGTTGATTTGTAAACGGTGGTTAGGAAAAATATATTTTAGCAAGGGAATAAGTGAAAAAATAAAGAAAAATGTTTTCTCAAATTTGATTTCGATGTTACCGCACGCTCACCCCTCCGGTCTAACAAATATTGATGTTATGAAAAACATATTTTATTACGTCGAAGAGAAATATAAAACCGAAAGTTAGAGAGAGAGAGAGAGAGGGAGAGCAAGAGAGGCAGGAAGAAGAGATAGAAGGGATGAAATGGTAAAAATAACGGTTGGTCGGAAATACGGCGAGTTGAAACGAAGGATGAGATAAAAAACGAAACGGTGATGAGAGAAAGATATCCGAGACGTACGTTCGCCCGTACGCAATGCTCGGTAAAAAAGATTCGTAATCGCCAAAGGGTTCGTGTCTTCGCGTATGCGACCCTTTGCGATCTCTCGATGTACAGGTAATACGTATAATGCCATTGAATGAAAAACAAAAAATATAAATTCTCCGGCAGCGAACTCGAGAAGATAGATCCTCGGTTCAAAAACGGACGAACCAAGGGCCTTGCGCACGTACGTCCCTACTGCAAAAAGCGCGAAGAGTTAAAAAAAACACATCGCGGGATACGCGGGTACAAAGAATTTCCCCATGGAATACATACGAACACTGGCGTTCGCCTGCATAAATATAACTATGTATTTATGCGCCGTTATGGGGAAAAAGAATATTTAAGGAAAAACGAGAAATCAAAAATTATTCAACCGCATCGTAACTCCGACGTTTCAAATTTCTCAGTAGAGCAAGCGCGATATAATTACACAGGCTTAAAAAGAGAAAGAAAATATTGAAAATTTATATTTAAAAATTTATGTTCCGAGCATCTCCAAGCCTCTTTTGTAAAATGCAGGAAAATATTTCAAACTGATTCCTACAGTCGGCGTCGCGTATATAAATCATACGTATTGCCACTTCGGCATTGTTTCTCGCGACGAGATAAAAACAAAAAAAAAATCAAATGCGTGCATATTTTCCTCCCGTGGAATTTTCTCAGTAGTTCTCTCTCTCTCTCTCTCTCTCGTATCTACTTTTTGTTTCCGTCATTCGATCATCCCCTGTCTCGTCGTATCTGAGCCACGGGTATTTTACACGTTCAACGAGAACAGCAACACGGAGATAAAAAGAGAAAAAAGAAGAACAAAAAAAGAGAGAAGGAATCAGCAACGGCAGCTAATAGTCACCGGATCGTTTTGCGTTTCGTCGCGTCGAGTGTGACGCTCCGTTCCTCTCTTACTTCGTCCGTGTGTCGCCGAGATCTCGAAGTTGGCTGGGAAGGGGTGGGTGGCTGGAGGGTTAGCTGTGTTGAAAGCCTAACAGCCTACACACAGAGAGAGAGAGAGAGGGAGCACAGGGGGGTAGAAAGTGCTGTGGGGGGTTGATTTCTGCCGGGCGCAGAAAGAGGGACTCGAAAGTCTCGGCGGAGGCAATACACACGTACGCGTTTATCCACATACGTATCTATACACACACATACATATATATATATATATATATATATATATATATCGCTATATACACGTGTATATATAATAGGGGATGCGCATAGAAGAGTTTCTGCGAGGGGAGAGGTGCCGTCCGGATGTTGCGGCGAGAGGGAGAAGAGGCGGGCGCGAGAGTCAAGCGTTTATTTCACAATCAGCAGCTTTCGAATCGTTGCCATTGTGACTGCCGCGCATTATTGACAGAAATGCTCGATACGAAACGCTCAGCCTCGCGCTAATCTCTGACATTTATGCGGGGTTCCTCGAGGAAGAGGGATCTGTGTGCGTGCGTATGATTGTGTCTAGTAACTGTACGGATCCCGGGCTTACCTATCGGTGTATTATAGCGTTTTATGTGCTCTTGGGTTTCAAGCCAACGAGTATCTATTCGTGATAGGTGCTTTAATATATGTGTGTATTTGTGTGTGTATGTGTAAGAAACTATAACTATATACAGGTGTACGTATACGTGGGTAGGAAGAGAGGTCGGAGGGTCGGAGGGAGATGAGACGAGGTGAAGGAGAAACGAAGGGATGGAGAGAGAGTGGAGAGTTGGCGGGCAACGACAACCGCCGATCGTCTGAAGCACACACGTTATTATACTCTGTCAGATATACGGCGTTAACGCTGCCGCATTGTCGCCCTGGCTAATGAGAAAGTTGTGAGTTTCGTCGGGGGTCGGTCTCTCACTCTTTCTCTCTCTATCTCTCTCTCTCACTCTCTCTCTCTCTCTCTTACTCTTGCGCGCACCGATATAACATAGAAATACGTGCATATGCGCCTGGTTGGAGAGTGGCGAGCGATAGAAGGATGCGAAAGAGGAGAAGGTGAGAGAGGAGATAAAAGAGAGATGAGATGGAAGAGAGGGACGACGACGACGACGACGACGACGACGATGACGACGACGAAAACGGGAAGTAAAGGATGAACGAGCGGGCATTTGTACGTACGGACGTGAGAAAGAGCGAGAAAAGGCCATGGGAAAGTATATACGAATCGTAGAATAGAGTGTACTACTATGCATAGTGTTGGCGCTCGTTCGTGTGAATGTCCGAAATCTCGCGTTCTCTCTTTCCATCTCGGGCTGAATATGGACGGATGAGTGTGAATTTATGTATCGGGAAAACCGATGAAAAGGGCAACAGGCATCTGAGCGTGGATTCAGGATTACACATGCCGATATCTCCGTTAATACGTCCTTATATAGATATTATATATGAATATTATTACGAATAAACTTAAAAAAAGGAAAAACGACGTAAAACAATATTTCCGATATTGTGGAAAATATGAAAATGACGTGGGTCAAACACGGGATATATACTTTCGATCGATTCTACGATATTTTTGCCTTTCAATCTTATAAAACGAAGTTGAAAAATTAATAAAATTTACTCGCGTTTTTTCTGACATACGAATTTCAGGCGAGTGAGAATTCAAAGTGGAATGCAGATCGTTCGTGGTTAATCGTAGCTATGTACCTGTATAGTAAAAGTACAATCGAGCTATATGGAGTGAGCTATAAGGGTAAAAGCGTCTCCAGTTTTTTTTCTCTCTCGGTTATTAAAAATAGAGCTTAAGCTCTGTCTGTCTCTCTCTCTCTCTCTCTCTCTCTCTCTCTCTCTATATATATATATATATATATATATATTTATTTATATACGCCGTATGTACTATATGCTATAGCGAGGGGTATTACGCGTCCCGACGTTCGTGTTCCTTTGAGGCGAAAAGGAGTAAGGGATGAGACAGTGGGGGAGGAAGAGAGAGAAAGAACGAGTGAGAGAAAGGGTTTAATTTGCGGCACCCACCAAGCACACCACGACGGCATATCACCGGCGGAGAGTCATAGCACCGACATACACACACCCACACACATACATCGAGCTCAGCACACCCTTACACGAAGAACGAGGGAGAAACTTGGCCGCCATAAAAAACTTTCGCGATATCGACGTACGTGTCCGTCGTTGTACGGAACCACGTATGATACGTGTCGTTCCACGCCCAGGCGATCCTCGCCGTCGTCTCTATCCCTCGCGCTCGTTCTTTCTCTCATTTCCCACCTCGCGATATTACCGTCGCAGTTTCATCGCGCCAACCCCTCCTCCCCCTCCGCTCCTTCGACCATCCTTTCTCGAACGAGTTATATAGCTGTGGCCGCCCGCGTGTCTCACCCTCGCGCCAATGCAAATCTCTTTTTCTCTGCGCGTCTCGGTTTTAAATGGCATCCTTTCTCCCTCTACCGTATCTGTCCATCTATCTTCCTCGAGCCGGCCTCCGAGAGCTCTGTCCTTTTTCTTTTCAACCCCTTCCCTACGATACAACGACGACGACGACGACGAGAGTCGTGGGGCGATCACGGACGTTACGTATACATGCATATATATATATATATACGTATGTGTATACGATTCCGTCCATCGCGTTCTCTCTCTCTCTCTCTCTCTCTTTCGCTTCTACCCCGTTCGAGCCCCGCGACGGGCCACACCGGCGCGAGGAAAGAACGCCGTCGCTTCGCTCTATGCCACCCCACGAGCCATCTATGACCGGCATTACTGCCCCCTGGATATACGTATGTATGATGTGGCCGCGTATATAACCACCCTTCCTTTCGTGCCGAGGCTGCTCGCACACCGACTCTTTTTGTCATTGTGGCTTATTCGATATATTGCCCCCCGGTTTCTCTGTCCCTCTCTCTCTCTCTCGACGAAATCTCTCTCACTCTCTTTCTTTCTCTATCCGCTTCGGACCGAGAGAGCCGGGAAAGCGACGCACACACAACCGGGGAAAAGGGTGGTCCACGTCCCTCGGACGGTGCGCGAGAGATATTGGAGACAAATGACTGTACAAAAAATTCATACGTGAGACTCGGAATAGCCGGACCCTTAGTACAACGAGGTACAGTATTATATGTATAATGGTGAAGAACCAACGTGGCACGCCGGGTTACAACGTGCTTTTCACATACACAATATCGTGTAACGACGAGAACAATTTCTTTTACGACGTTAACATTTTTTTGTTCACGTGTACAAATGGAATGTGAGTTGCTGGATGAAACGAGACGTCGTGAAAGAATTTCAATATTGAAAGAAAAAAAAAAAACATGTATATAATATTTGTAGATCGAAGGAGAACCGTATATTGGAGGCCGCGACGTTGTTGAATTTTATCATCGATATGCGATCTCCCCCAAGGAGATTTCGTTATAAAGCCGGCCAGAGAAGTGTGTATTCTCGAATTGGAGGGGGGAGGGGAGGGGATGAGTTCGTAGTGGTGAATCAGAGTCGTGCGAGTTGGCCGATGGTGTGCGTCGATGAGGGATGGAAACTCGGCGCGGCGAGCGGAGAGGGATGGTCGTAGGAGAGAGACGCTATAACACGGGCTAATGAACTCCTCATTGATTGGTTGAAAATTTTCGTTAATACCCTGACGTGTGCTCCTTTCATGCGCCGATATTCCATCGGCGATATCCTCGACGCTTTACGTACAACACCCGAATGAATTATTGGCAGTAATGAACGTACAATCGCTAGTTATTGGCAATCTAGGAACATCCCTTACCGTACATAATAAATGTTTCGCACGTAGGACTTTCATTATCGATTGCCAATAATTGGCCACGCTGACAATCACTGTACCGTTTATCTTGCCTTATATATATATGTAGATATCTCACTCAATAGGTACACGTATACGCATAGGTATATATATATATATATATGTATATATATACGCGTATACGTGTACCTATTTCGCGAAGGCCCATCCTCGTCTTTACCCTCGTCTCGCTCTCAGAAAGGGTGAAATACGAAAGGGTGGCAGGTTTCGGCGGCCAGCACGCTAACTCTTTCACCCTCTATCCCTCAAACCCTTCTTTTTTAGAACCGCCCCTTCATTCGTAATCCCTTCTATCTTCATCTCCTTCCCTCACTTTTGTTTAACGCATATATATATATATCGAAAACCACCCTTCGTTTCCTCTCCCTTAGTTAGGCCTCTCACACCTCCACCTTTTATGACTGAAACTAACGAAATTTCCCTATCGCCGATCAATCCACTCCCTCTTCGTTTTCTCCTGTACAACCCTCACACGGCTCGTTTCTCGTACCTATTCGTTTATATACGCGTGTACGTGAAGCACCATAACCCTTTTCATTGATCCGACCGCGCATCTCCTCCTACGATTCGATGTGGCGGAAACCCCTTATCGCAACAACCTCCTCTCACCGTACGAGGTCGAAAATTTACCCTTCGATATTTTCCCTGTGAATCAACGCGTTCTTCGATCCTCGTCCGGTCTTTCTCTTTCGAATTCTTCGCGACATATTCGCCATTTGAAATATTATTCGACGTCCAAACGTGACTCACCCCCTCCACGGCGTTTCAGCCTCCTCGATCGAATCATTAAAACTTGTAGTCTCCGCTCTTGTCTCGATCGGGCTCGACGCAATTGGCAACCGGATCGAACTCGCGCTTGCAAATGACGAATCTATATAACTTCGATATCGCGCTCTACGAGTCTCTTTGATGTCCCTACATCGTGTTTCGAAATATGAACGATTACACGTATCGTCGCGACATTCGCGCACGTCACAGAGATACCGGATAATAGGGTTCGTTTTTTTTCTTCCTTCTCTATTATTTCAGGTGAATTGCGGAGTGATCTTTTTTACGAGCGACGATAGACCGCGGTAAATTACAGTGGTGAGTGATATTGTAATAATTTATAAACCGTGACTATGTGATTTTAATTAAAAAAATCCGAGAGAAGGGGAAAGGGAGAAAGGCGCGCGAGCACTCTCGTCTCGTCAGCGGAGAGGAAAATTGGGAAAGAATCGATAATCGTTAAATTGTCCTTGAATGATTCTCTCGTTTCGCATACACGAGCGAGCCTTTTAGCACCCTTCACCCTTAACAACAAATTGATCGTACGACCAACGTAACTTCCTGCACAATCTCATCATCCACACGTTCGACTCGACGATTCGCTCTAACCATTCGCCCAGTGATTTCCCAAAGATACGGCCTATTTGCACTCTCTCTCCTCGTCTATCATCCCTAAATCACACACGTCGCCCTGCATCCTTCGAAATATCAAAGGAAAAAAGCCACGGAAGATCGTACAAACTGTCGAAGAAAATTCGATTTACCAGCGAAGCCAGTGACGAGGCCACGTCGAGGGTTGAAAAGTTTAAGGGACGACGACGAATGCGTCTTCGCTTCTCGCGTTCTCTCTGTATTTATCAACGACGACTCGTCGAAGACCCTGTCGAACGCGAGCCGCGTTATATCCGTACGATAAAAGCTGCGTGACGGGAATAAAAGCCAACAGGTTCGATGCGGGAGGGACTTTAGAATAGAGTGGAAGAATCGAAGGGCGAGAAGGAAAAAAAAGAAAGAGCGAACAGTCAAGAGGGTAGGCTCGACGGGACGCGGGAGACCTCGTGGTGCGGGTGAGGGTGAAAAGACGCAACGGTACAGCGGAGAAAGCGCTTTGACGACGGACCTGGAAACGAGAGAGCGAGAGAGAGGGAGGGAATTTCTCAACCTAGACGGAGAAGAGTGGGTTGAGTTGGTACAAACGCGCGTGGCGTCTCTCCCTAACCTAAGCCAACTCCTCGGCGATCTGGAGAAGGGTCGAAAGAAGTTTCTGACCCGCTTACGGAAAGCACGCTGTGGCATCACAACCGCAATCTCCTCTCCCTCTCTGGTTCCGAGCTGTAGACGGATGTCTGAAGCTTCCTTGTATACTATATCTATATATCTTGTATACTATATCTATATATCTTGTATACTATAGCTATATCAATATCTCTAGCGTACGTATATGCGTATATAACAAGCTCAATGGCGTATATAGACCGACCATAGACTTTACGTTACTTCGCCCGGAGAATTTACAAAGTGACGAAATATATAAACTCGCGCGCGCCTCATGATTTCACATTCATTGTCATAATGTCCGAAATATCTGTATCGTTATTTTTGTTTCAATTACAGTAAAACAAAAAAGACATAATATTTGATAATTCTTAATTATGACATATCTCGATGATCGATAATTATACGAAAATTATTGAAAGGTTTAATCCGCGAAGTTAGCGAACGTGCTCGAACCTCGAGATGATTATCGTTGGTACTGTCGTGATTTCGCCCCACTAGAAGCGAGAGCCTGACAATCGTTGTTTATCCCGATCGGAGGTGTCGGACCGTAGCCGCGACTCTGTATGTTTCGGGAGGTGAGAGTGAACGTGCGCAAAGGGGTGAAACCGGTGAGCTTTGCGGTGTTTCCTCTCGCAAGCTATATAACGACAAGCCCGTTTAACTAGGACGTGATTATCGGCTGACACAGATCGAGCGGCAGCGTTGCACCCTGCTCCCATGAGAAGAGGGTTGTTGGGACATATTATACCTATACGTATATATATATATATATATATATATATAATATATGTGTGTGTGTGTTATACATACAAAGTATTTCCGCGTTCGAACGCTTCGTACTACACGTTTCAGGTATTTGTACGTGTAAACACTGTGTAGAACGAGAAAGAGCGAGAGAGGGAGAGAGAGGGAGAGAGAGAGAGAGAGAAACGTGGAAAAGCGTGTGCGACACGCGCCATTTGCGTGCAGGTATGCGCGCGCGCGTCTCTCTCGCTCTCGACCATCCCAGCCCTCTATGCGCGTCCGGATGTGACGCGAGGCTCGACGAGAAGGATCGTGGGGTGAACGGTGTGGAACGCGAGAGAATCGAGAATGCACGAGAGATAGAGGGAGAATGGGAAACAAAATTGGATAATACAGATCGGCCAGCGGTGTGGATAGAAAATAACAAAACAAACAAGAAAGGGAGAAGCGATACGCGAGTCGATTTAGCAATTGCATGCTCGATGCAGTGTCTACATCCATGGGGGTTGGGGGTGAGAGTGGCGAACGAAAAAAGGTCGTAAAAGAGATTGCCGGCTATTGGATAAAGTAAAGTAAAAGTCTTTGGCACTCGTTTGCGAGGAGGGCAATTAAATTTCGCGACGATGTTTACGAACGAATATAATTAAAAAGAAAAACAATGTTTGAAATAATTCTCGAACAGTGAATACGTAAACTTCTCGATACGAAACTTTTTTATTTCACGTCTAACCTTGACTCGACGAAAATCATAAAAATGATTGTCCGTAGTTCATTTCCATTGGTCTCGCAATGTTCGAAGAACGCGTCGAGACTCGATTCTCGTACGGGCACACATAGGTAGACGAACGACGCGCGAGAACACCGATTCACGATGGTTTTCCATCGTTTCGAAACTCTGTCGTTGACACACACACACACACTATCGTAACGGTGGTAAAGAAATGAGGGACGAGGAACACGAAATGAAACAAAAGAAGGTAAGAGAATAAAAAAAAGCGCGGAGAAACGCGAACGAGAAGAGAAGTAAAAAAAAAACACACGAGAGCCAAGAACCGAACGAAATATGGAGGAAGGAGAGCGACCTGATTCCTCCGTGCGCCCGGCGTAGAGACGTGGACGCGTGCTCGTCGATCACTGTCGCCCTGGAGCGTGATTTAGATATCGCGATTAATTTCGTTCCCCGAAGTATACGTGTACGTACAGGCGACTCGTCGCTGGTGGAGTTCTTCTCTATATAAATCTATATAATATACATATATATATGTATATATATATATATATATACGTATATATACATAAATGGGAAAGCACGAGTAAAATCCGTTCGGGGAGGAAAAGCGTGCCAACGGCGACGACGTCGACGAGTAGAAACGATATCAGGGATTGTAGGACTGGGACTCGGGCCGAATGTCCCGGAAAACTGATTAATTGCAAGAATAGAATTGTGGTGCTCGCCACCCATCCCCGGTAACACGCGACCGTTCAGAGGGCCATGACGCTTATCGATCAATCGCATTATAGATATTTTTAATCAACCCCCGAAGCTCTCGTCCAGTATCGTTCCCATCTTTTCATATCCTTTCGTCGGGCGATGTTTGTATAAATCCGGGAATGAAAAAAAACAAAAACAAAAAAAAAAACAAAAAAGAAATCACTCAAACCCGAACATCTCTGTCTCATTCATCGAGAAGTTGGTCGATTCTCCGATATAACGTCGAAAATATATATACATCTCGTCAACGAAACATCCAAGCATTCGGGGACCCGTATTGGTCTACCGCGGTGGATGCCGGAGGATCGAGGACACTTGAGCGACGTTCGAGCCCGAATTATTTCCACGTCAGTGGAGATAAGCAGTAGAAGAGAGAGAGAGGGGGGGGGAGGAGGGGGAAAGGACGGAACGAGAGTGAGAGAGAGAGATAGAAGGGGATGCCATCTCGGGGATGAAGCTCCTCGATTCTGATCACTCTCTCGGGTGACAGAGGGAAGGGGTACCGTGCAAATCCAGAGCAAGTCAGAGAAGCCCGCATCGACGCTTTGGAACTCTCTGGCCCGATCCTATGGCCCAGAAACGGCACGTGCTCGGTAATATTCCAGGGATGGGACTATACGTAACGTTACATCGAAAGGGACATTCTTCGTCTGGAAGGTTGGCGAACGAGAAGTATGTCCTAGGATTTTGGGAATTTGAATAATTTTTTGGAACCATTATTAGCCTTTCGTTTCAACAAGTTTAGTTGGCGAAGGGTTCGCACCTTTTAGAGGAACGCGCAAGAAAGCTTGCGGCAGTAAATTCGTGAAACGAAAAAAGAGACATCCAGAGATAAAGCTAATCGGAACGTTGCTGGATTATTCGACTCGGTCGTTTGACGTTCCTAGTCTGGAAAATAGCGCGTATACGTTATATCAGACCGAATCGTAATGTATATCTTACACACGAATATATATCCGTTAGAGGCCGTGTGTATTAAGCCCCTCTCTTCCGCGTCTCAAGCCCTTTACAGGGTGGGCGATCTCATCCCTGTCCATCCTCCTCTATACGACCTCGTCAGTTATCCATACATCTACATCTCTCTCCTCTCTCTCTCTCTCTCTATGTCTCTCCCTCTCTCTTTATTTGAGTATAATTATTGATTATTGGAGGACGGAAGGCCACGCGGCTACTCAGCTACGTATAGAAGCCTGTGAGCTTGAAGAGACGAGGAGAAGGCGCATAAGAGAGCACACGGAGCGTGGAACAGACAGAGAGAGAGAGAGAGAGAGAGAGAGAGAGAGAGAGAGAGAGTAAGAGGGATAACTGGAACGAGAGTGAGAGCAATACGATGAACGAGCATTGAGTGAGAGACGGGTATTGGAAAGAGAAGAAGAGAGAGAAGGAGGATGAGGGTTGGAATCGACGGTGGTGGCGGGTTCGGCGGCTAGAGAGGACGTCGTGACGGTGGAGGGCTCTGCCTTGCTCGGTACCACCAGCAGCAGCACCACCAGCAGCAGCAGCAGCAGCAGCAGCAGCAATAGCAGGAGAGCTCACGTTTGCTTCTGTGGGTTCAAGAGGGGTTGCCGCGCTGGCTTGAGGGACGGGTGGTGGGCCAGAAGCGAGAGTGAGACGAAGAGAAAATCTACCCCGACACAGTAGTAAGAGGTGGAGGAAGAGGGTCGTACGAAGTCCCGGGGAGGGTGATTAAGCTATACGCCACGGCATATCCCACCATCCTCTATACACACACACAAACACACACACACACGTAACTCTTAATATACATACACATAATGCTACGTACAGTTGTGCATATCTACATAACCCGATTTCTCTATGTATGTGTATAACATCGTCGGCGAGTGAAACCCTTCCGATATCACTGTCTCGCTCGGTCTTTCTGTACTGACAATTAGAGTGATAGGTATATCTTAGTCTGCTATCGATTTGATTCCGCACCCTCGCTCTATATCGTGTGGATACTGCTGTACGGGCATAGCTAGAAGGTGGGTCGAACGGAGGGAGGAAGGGTGGTAGATCGGAAGAAGGGGTTTGGGGGTAGGGGGCTTGCTCGTGTGCGGTGTGGCGATACACCGCTTCTGGGCTCTCTTCTCTCGCTGCGGCCTCCGTCTTTCTCTCTCTCTCTCTCTCTCTCTCTTTCACCGGTGTTCGCTCCACCAGAGAGATCCACCCCTACCAGCTACCATCTACCCTCCTCGATGGTACGTAAGGTTGAGCAGTGAGAGATATGGTAGGTGGGAGCGAAATTTACATCGTGCGCTACACACAACACGAATGTCGATGGTAACGGGATCTCACTGATGGTGGTACCATCCATATCCCTTCCTCGATGGCACCTTCCAGGCACCATCCTTCTACTTCTCATCTTCTCCGCCCTCCGTCCTTCTCCTGGCCAACTCTTGGCCGCGACCTCTTCCATCGACATCCTCTCTCTGTCTCTGTCTTCCTCCCTCTCTCCCTCTCTCTCACTCTCTCTCTCTCTCTCTCTCTCTCTCGCATCTCCATCCCCATTATCGGCGGATCGTCTCCTTCTCGGCTCGGTTCTGTGAGCAGCCGTCGATTATAACCAAATCCTCCTCTGGTCGTTTCCATCCACCCGATAATACCGATGTATGTGCAACTTTGGTGGTGTGTTGGTCCGCTTGTGATGGTACGTGAAGGATATAGAGCGAGGGCAATACATTTTCCTTCGAAGGGGTTGATTAGTGCATTAACGGCGGAGAACTCGTTCACGTCACGGACCTTCGTCCACCTTCCGCATCCTTCCCACTATCCTCTTATACACCATCGGTACTCGTACACACAGGGACGATGATTCCTCTTTCTCTCTCTCTCTCTCTCGATCTCCGTTTCGCCTTGGTGCGTTTCACCGCAACGGAGTCACACGTACTTGTATTTCTCGATGTATATATATATATGTGTGTGAATATATATCACGAACCTCGTGATCATCCATTTGGCATCGTTCGAGAGAGCTTCTCTCTTCCGCAGCGTCTCTTGTTTCCTACCTACACGTCCATCTTTGTACCCAGTTAACCGGTACGTATACGTGTATCTCGTATACTCGTTTTACCACCGAGTCTCGTAATCCTCGAGGTACCGGGATTTCGTACAAGTCGGTTACCCAAACCTTGTGCGCGATCGGTAATTGTGGGATTAATTATGAAACGAGGGAGAGCGAAATCCATGCCATCACCTCACTCTGGACTATACTGCCGCTGTATATCGTACCTATATACGTATATTTATGCAATTCGACGATAAATCGAGAGTGGGAAATGCGAGTTTCGGTGTAAATTCTTAATTCATTATATCGAAGAGAGAATTTTGGCTTTACTCACGAATTTTCGATTCAACGAAATGTCGACAGTAGAAACTTTACTACCGATTTCGAACTCACCTGTAACAAACAAAATAATAACCTTCGTTAATTCATGCGAACGAATAAATACGAGCAAATTTGGATCTTCTGCAATATTATATAGACGGTTAGTAATAATAAATATTTGATACGCGAATCAATTTAATCAGGCCGAATGCAATATTTCGAGGTTGAAAAAAATATATTTATATTCGATTCGAACAAATGTTGCACGAATAAAACTTAATAGCTTATACGTTATGGCACCCATAATTTTCGACGTACTTATATTCATGTAGTCTAGTTATATCGACGAGTAATGTCAGCGGGTCCAATCAACCCCTCGTCGATAATCGGGATGACGGATTGTACGGAAATTCGATTGAGCTGCGGTGCGGGAGATGGGGGAGCTCTATTGGCTTTATCGGCACCTGGGAACCTACGCCTCGAATTAATCGTCCAATTATTAACGAAGTTAATCGACGCTTCGTCGATGATAGCTCGTTTTAGGGTGTCGAAGAGTTGGTTCGATCTGAAATCCCACTTTTCCTCCCTCTCTCCTAACCCTCTGCCACTATTTTAACACGTGCCCCGCACACATGCACGTTTCACGCTCGATAATATACCACCTTCCTGTCATTACAAAACCGATGCTAATCAAATTTTCATATCATATCGACTATCAATGCCACATGGTCTATCGGTCCATCAATAATACAAACGATCGGTCTCCCGTATAGAAAGACGAAGGTCGCGCATGCACGACGAATTCAATACACAGCTTACGAATTATTCGTAAAACAAAAGAGACATTAGTCCGTTTTGCAAGTGACAAGTTCGTTCCATCATCAGGTTTCTCCTTCATTTTCTTAAAATAAGCTTCGAACAATGGAGTCTATAAAAAAACACGTCATATATGCTTCAAATTACGATTCAAAATAAATATTCGAGCGATTTATAGGAACGACCCGGACGTTTCCTTTTTTTTTTATGCAAAAAGGAAATTTGCGAATTTTGTATGCACGAGAGAAATAAAATATGAAAAATGGCTCGTGGAAGTCTCGCAGAAAGGGCTGATCGATCTCGTTCGTACGATTCTACGTCCGTTCCCTCGTCAATATTAATTCAATCCGAGAATATCCTTTTCTAACTTACGTACGATCAATCGTATTTCACCGAGTCTTTCAAAGCTGCGACAGTCCTTCGATTATCGATCGGTATGCCCGGTGTGGACAAAAGACAAAGGCAGTGTGTGTGTGAGAGAGAGAAAGAGACATAAAGAAGGGCAGAGTCGAGGTATAGTATCGTGGGCTTCCTGAGCGGGGCTAATGAACCTCACGAAGACGTTAATCCCGCGAACAGGAGCGTTTTATCGCCTACAACCCCCGCGTGACACACACCCACCCACACACACACGCACACGCACAGACGTATACTCGGGCGTACGTCGTAAAAAATCTCTGCAGTGCACGAACCGAAAGATAGAGGGAGAAAGAGAGAGAGAGAGAGAGATAGAGAGAGAGAAGGAGACGGAGAGAAAGGAGAGAGACGCACGCATAGCTATAGGCCGTTTAAGTAAACGTTGTCGGCTTCCCGAACGGCTGTAAACGTCACTCTTCTCACATTCTCGTACCGTGGATACAGAGTCATATACGGAATCTCCTCTCCCTTCCCGTCTTCTCTCCTGCTTTTCTCGGAAACACGCTTGTCCAGTCTCGGCTATTCGACTATATATATATATATATATATATATATATATATATATATACGCACATAGTATTTGACCATTATTTTATGAACGATATTTTAGTTGCTTGTAAACGCGAACGAGGGATGTGTGCATATATACTATTGAGGCAAAAGCGTATAGAGGAGACAAACGTGGGGCTGCGTTAACCCTTCTCCCTTGAATCGACGCCGGACAGTCTCTCGGTATCTATATTACTCGCTTGGGTGGAAAATTATGTAACCCATACACATATGCCTATATATATATATCGATATATACATTACAATATCCATGGATAGTCGTATAAGCGTGTGTATTTATAAAAAAATATTTTTATATCTATGTATAAGCGTGGTTTTCGGAGTATATCTGTACAGCCAGTGAGCCGATAGGGACGGACCAGGGACGAGCGAACGAGAGTGAGAAGGAGATTCTCATCTCCCGCGTCTCTCGCCACAGTGGCGCTCGCGGAGCTTTTGTCGTTGACAGGCGTTGTAAACCCATAAAGAAATTTCATAATAAATAAAGGGAGAGACGGATAGTCGGCGAGATAGAGAGAGAGAGAGAGAGAGAGAGGGAGAAGGATGGCGAAGGAAAGGGTACCCGGGTGTACGAGACTTTTTTTTTATCAAGCGACGAAACGAGGCGCGAGCGGGACGGACGAAGAGAGAGAGAGAGAGGAACGCGTAGAGCTTTTTCGTATAGAAAGAATAGCGGTCTAGAAAAAAGGGCAGGCGGGACTCTGTAGTGTATTGCACGGATTTATAATACCGCGGGTCATAAAAAAATAGACGAAGAAAAACGTTGGAAGGAGCGCGATTGGTTATATATATATGTGTGTGTGTGTGTATAGTCGAAGTCGCGGGTGGGCGCACGAGTTGCCAGAGATACCCCTGGCGCTATCACGTACTCTCGAGCATGATGCCTATGTATAAATATACATATATATATAGTTATCTACATGCGATATAACACTCGCACACGTGTCGGAGTTCTTAATAACACGGGATGTGTGCGCGTGTGCGTGTGTGTGGGCGAGGCGTAAACGGGAAAACCAAACAAAATCGAGCAGCGGGGTAAATACAGTTTTACGATCGCGAGACGATGAGAAAGAGCGTATATAGTCGAGTTATAGGCATTAGTGAAAAGAGAGAGAGAGAGCGCGACGGTGAAAAAAGAAAGGGAGAAGAAAAAGAAAAAGAGAGAAACGATTGAGGAGAAAGTGTATGACACGTGATTTGTCTTTTCCCTCGTGTGTGCAAGGGCATTTACACTTTTCCCAGCGTATTTCCCTTTTTTCAATTTATATATCCATGTAAATTGTACTCCAAAGATAAGTGTTTTATCGAGTTTCGAAGGGTGGATTTAACACTATTTAAATTTCACCCTTCTTTTATTCGTGCGACTATTCGAAAAGTTCGATAAACACGAATTGTGTTTCGTTGAATTTTTAATTATCGCTGATAGAGACGCGATGTTGGCGAAGCGACGAAAATCCCCCACAAAAAAAAGAAGAAACAAAATAATAATAAAAAATATTCACCCTCTTTCGCGAAACGGACGAAAAAGGGTTAACCGAGGAAATAAAAAAAAAACAAAAAAAAAAGGTTAAAATACATGGAACTCGTGACTCTCGCGTATGAAGCGTTCACCGTACATAATAATACTGCAATCTGACCTCCGATATAACGAACCAACACTTCTCTCGAGCATAGAGGCATAAGCAGCCGCGGCACAGCCAGAAGGAGCGAGAGCAAAGCCCTCACCGACTACGGCAAAGCGCTTAAGCGTGTTAACGCGCTCTCGCGGGCCTACCACGAGTGATTGATCGCACTTCGTGTGCCGGTCGAACCGCCGTCTCTGTATTATAACACACATATATCCGTCCCTCTGACACTCTATATTGATATATATATATATATATATATATATATATATATACGCATGCACACGTATACGCGAATGTGTCTAAGTATGTTACGTATGTATGAGATCTCGTGTGTGCTCTATAGTCAACGGGCTTCTGACATAATGCTCTCGTTTATGTGCTCTGACCATTCGCCGCGTCGTTATATGGAAGAGAGAGAGAGAGAGACCCTCTCGGCCAGCTAGCACAGCCGGACTATCGATAATGCCCGGATTCTAACAGGACGTTCAATAACGCTTGCGTCCAATCCATAAGTTATTAAGGTTCTTCGTGTGTGTTCCTAGGTGGTTTAGGAAGAGCCTCGTGTCGCGCGCGTATGTGTGCAAGAGTAGGTACGTCGACACGATCGCCGCGAGGGCGTGCGTAGTCACTTGAGCTCTGGTCGCTACCATGCGGGTGAGGTTTTCGTTAGTTCGGCGGCTCAACGATATCGTATTCTACGGTTATTGGCATATTAAGAAATACGTCGAGGATTATTTTTCGAAATTTAATGAAAAATAATAATAATTCGATACGACAATATTTATAACGTTTATCTTGATTAATTACGATTTTTTAACGATAAAATTAAGATTATCGTTAATTTTAAATGCCACGATTGGTTCAAGGAAATCTTAAATGGCAGTAAGCGAGAGCGATTGAAATTAATCGATCGATACTTATCGTTTCTCAATAGCTATTGCAAAACTTCGACCTCGTCGTGTCACTCGCGTCAACCGGACACTGGTAGCTAAAATGGCCAACAACTATTATCGTTTTGTTATCGTCGACACCAGAGCGAGAGAGAGAGTGAACCAGAGAGGGATAGAGCAGAAGTGGTCTAGGGATCGGTTACAATGACCCCGCAGGCCTGGTTCGAGAGCGAAATGAAATTACCTATATCCTCCAGCGCCGATCGTTCTATATTATGTACTCATACATATACTCGTGAATTAAAAGGGTTCCGAGCGTCTGGTGCGCAGTCGTTTGCTCACTAATCTCCCTCTTTCTCTCTCTCTCTCTCTCTCGCTCTCTCTCTCTCTAGTATGAAGGGGACAAACATAGAGCGAGAAAAATGATGAATTTGATTGAAACAAATGTTATTCGAATCGGGCAAATTATTTATTGGAACGGAATGATTTTCGTTCCTCGTTACGTCGAATACGAACGACGAGTCGGTGCGACATCGTTACCACGACTCGATAGTTTCAATTGCCGTTACCATTTTACGAAACTCGTTTGAAAAGTTATTTGTTTTTCTCGTTTCTTTTTGTCTTTTTTTTCTCTCTCTTTTCTCTTTTTTTGCCGTCTCGGTTTGAGTTAAATTGGCTTTATTTGGGCTGGATTGAGTAGACCGATCGCCGAGAGCTCGAGGCATCGTATCCTGCTAATATACAGATGTACGTATATGCCATACGTATACGTATATAATCAGACTTTATAAGCTTGGCTGGGTGATCGAAAGCCCGCAGCCTGTGTTTAAATGTTGAAAACTTTTCGTCGTAGCGCATACACCGCTTATTAGTTCCCGAACCCTTTTTCGAGCCAATATTTCGTGGTACACACACACACACATAATATATATATATATATTTTAAGGATATTTTCATGAAATATACATATTGTATTGCTTATAGAATAGCGTGTACCCTTTCCACTCGTGTTCGATGTGGTTTCCGTTCTCGTAGTTGGTTCATTTTTTTTCCCTCCCCCACCGGCGATAACCGAAGGAATCATAAAAATAATATTGTTCCAATAATACGAAGAAAGAGAAAGAGGGAACGTGCCCGGCGATATAGATAATATAGAGGCTGAAAGAGGCCAGTGTCAAAACTTGGATCGCGTGCCACGTAAATTTCGTGCGACAATTGATCGAACTTTTCAGCAGCCTGTTTTACCTCGAGCTTTCTCGCTCTCTCTCTCTCTCTCTCGCTCGACTACTACCTCCCCTGTCATCATTGTCAACATCGTCGTTGATATCATTTCGTGTCACGTGAAAGAGAGCTTGACGCGAAGCGCAAGACGAAAAAAATTGCAATCCTCCTATATTTATGGATTCGCGGACAAACTCGAGATCGAGTTTCGCAGGAGCTTTTTTTTAACATAAGAAAAATATCAACGACGTATAAACAAATATTTTAATTGAAAAAAAAAGAAGAGAAACAAATATATAATTATATTTGGAAGATTTTGACAATCTCGCAGAAAAGTCTTGAAATTCCTCGAGTCTCGTGATACCCGTGGGGTGAACCGTAGTGGGGAGCTGGCAGTATAGAGAAAGAACGTTCGCTGCGTGAGAGCAAGAAGTTATTAGAGAAATGTTGAGATAATTATCGAATTGCACGGGTCGTAGCGAGAACGAGCGTTGAGCTTACATTCTACGTCAGTGAGCTCGCTCTTGTATGTGTTTCTGTGCGAGTGTGAGCGTCGCGAAGAGCCGAGAGCAAGCCGCGCGCCACGAGCGATCAGTTCGTCTCTCGTTTTTATCGTTAGCGTGCTCCGAAACCGTGGGAAGATAAAGGAAGGCGATTAGTGTCATTTGTAGAATGTAGAAGGGAGGGAGAAATTTTTTTGTATTCGCCGCGCCCGCTTGTCCGCCGCGATCGTACGGTCTCGGTCCGGAACGTTGGTAATGCACACACACACACACACACACACAGACATACACATGGAAGCTCAACAGAGAAAGAGATCGTACTTTCACGATCAAAATGAGACGCGAAGATCACTCTATAGAAATTTCTAAATTATAAATGTGTGAGTGAAAAATAATCCTTACGTTTAATTTATTAATCAAATAAATTTCGCTTAATTTCACGTTGAGAGAACGTTTTATTTTCTTTTTCGTTAAATATTTCTTTTTCTTTTAATTTCCAACGAGCTTTACGAATGGTTCACCTCGTCATTAGTTTCTGGCTGGAAGGTACGAAGGTATTGCAAGAGTGGCTTCTGATATAGTAAAACGGCCAAACGTGACGGTGCCCCGGGGACCAATATATACCTGTAGGTGTGTGTGTACCGTTCCTCCTCCCTTTACCTTCGTCTCTCGCTATTTCGGCCCATTAGAATATCCCAGCTCAATCTGACTAAAACCGATGTTTACCCGAAAGCTACTTCCGTTTTCCTGTACCTCTCTCCTTTTGCCATCGACGGCCTTCTCGATCAAAGCTCTCGTTCTATTTATTCGTTTTATCTATCTCGCGCTTCGACCAGGGTCCATCGTTTCTGGCCAATATTAATCTCCTTTCGCCCTTCGTGTTTTCATCGGATAAAAAATTATCTCGTTTTGATTCGTGAATTATTACGGAATAAATAAGAAATAGACGATTACGTATACACAGTAGAACCTTATTTAAATATTTTTGGGGTGTATCGAAGGATCTTGCAGAAAGGGTGAAAAATAGCTAATGTTTAATTTTTGTAGGTCGACAAGGTTTTAAGATTGTTTTTACGTTTTTAAAATCGCTATCGAGTAAATATACTTTTTTTTTTGTGTTTCGCATCGCCGATAATTTTCCGAGATAATCGCGTGGAAAGATTGAAATTGAGGCATTGTCCGTACATAAGAAAGAAGGAAAGAAAAGCGTTCTGTGGCCGGATGCTCGACCCTCTCTCGGGTCGATCGGTACGCGAGCGAGAGTTAAATAAGTAATTCTTTCCAATTTTATTAGGCGTCTCTCTACTTCGTTCGTTCCCATTCCCTGGACCGCGAGAGCAAGAGCAAGAGATCTTCAGTCACCGAGGAGCTCGCCCAAGGACCATCGGAAACAACCCCCGATCGTTCGCCAAACCCCAAGGGTGACTCTCTTTTCGTTTTTTCCTTCATCTTCGATATGAAAGTCAGGTATACGAGAGACAATATATATATATATATACCTATATAAAGCGAGATATAAACTAAAGGAAAGAAGAAAGAGATGGCGAAAAAAATCACTCGCCTCACTGATATTGATACCCCTCTATTAAACTAATGAATTTAATCAGACCGAATGAAAATGAGTCGAAGAAGCGCCGAGCCGAAACCCCCGCACTTTTTTCTTCCACCAAACCGAAAGCGTATATTTATACACCGGAAGATGGCTCTGTGCCCCTGCGTATTTTCACCGCCCCCGTCTCGTCTTCAAACCTTGAGGAACCCTCGCGCTATCACCCTCGCCGACATGGACACTGCAAACGATTATTGAAGATTAGATTTTTAAATTGGAGGTGCGGCCACCCTTATACTTTGAGGCTTTTTTCGCTCCACGCTTCGACCGTTTTTTCCTTCGTCGAACGTCTCTCTCTCTCTCTCTCTCTCTCTCTCTCTCTCTTTCTCTCTTCCCTCTTTTCACCCTCCGGCGAGCAAATGGGGAATATCGGAGCTTCTTCGTCATGCTTACGCTTTTTTTTCTTCACGTTCCTTGTTCTTCGCTCGCACTCTCGCAGTCTCTCTGTCGCACTGTGGAAATTAGCATATCTCGGAAAGTGATCCCCTGGTCCTAATTGAATTATTCTTAAATTCCCATAAAATCGTGCGAAAATTACCGGCTTGGCTTCTCCGGGTCGCACTTGATGTCCTTTCCTCGTTTTCGTCCAATCACACCTCCCTTTTCCCCCCCCTCCTCCCACCTCTTCTCGTATTACCTTCTCGCGAGAACGTTTTCTTCTCCACGTGCCCCGTGGCAACGATGCGCCTAACACCCGAAGCTTCTTCTTCGTTACGTTATATATATTGGACACGATTAATTTTCCGGAACGTTACACCCGCGGCCAGAAATTTTACGATTCGACGAGAAGAGTGAGAGAGGAGAGAGACAGAGAGAGAGAGAGAGAGAGATAAAAAAAGACGTAGCAGGTATCGTCGCAGTCGATGGGATCGAGGCTGCGGGCTACCAATTTTCAAAGTTTTTAAACCGTCGTATAAAAAAGAAAGATCACGATCGGTCGTATCATCGAAGATTACTTTAATTTTCTGTGCGACGCGAAGAAATATTAACTCGAGTTCGAACGAATTTGGACGATCGATGACGTAGAAGGTTTTTCGATGTTTTACGGTCAGCCAGCGAGCGAGCGAGCGATAACCCTTCGATGCTTCTTTGAGGAAGATAAAACGAAAGATTTGTCACGAACGTTTCAAGATACGAAAATATTGGTGAGTAGAAAAATCAAATATTTTCTGCAACGTATAAATAATTTGGGAACTTGTTCGCGATACAAGAAAATGTACGTAATTGGTAAGAAGGGGTCGCACGTGCCGTTGAGTTCAGCTGAGCGTAGGAGTCTTCGTATATATATATATATATATATATAGGTATGTATGTACGTACCCGCGATATCTCGTTTCGGTATAACGGCACGCGGGAGACCACGAAATCGTGATTAAAGGGAGAGAGAGAAGCCGAGTTTTCTCGAGACCCCCGAAGCTCGACAACGATTTTAATTTTAATTTCGATCGAATTCCACCCCCCACCCCAGCCTCACGTTCGACTCGTCCCTCCGTCGCTCGAGATTTCCTTGCTTTCTTCATTCTCCCCTCCTCAGGCTCTATATCTCCGTAACGATACAAGCAAGAAATTACGAGCCGCGCCGCCTTTAAAAATGTAATCCTACAACTGCCGTTCACTGGTACAGCGAATCACCCCCGTTTTCACCCTCCTCGTGTCCTCTTAACTAGTTTCAAGACCATACACTGACTCGAACGAGCGAACGTACCAACCAACACACCAGTAAAATCGCTCCTGAACGACCGACGTCGAATCGACGACGAATAGAACACATTCTATCTCACCCTCTCTCTCTCTCTCTCTCTCTCTCTCTCTTTCTCTCTGTGTTGTTCATCCTCACCCTCAAACGCGATACGGCAATCGACTCGCACGAATATACATTAGTGGAAGACGAATTAATTTCGTTGGTACGGCGGTGCGAGATTAGGAATTCAACGATACCCAAAGACAGAGGACGAGATGACGCTGGGGCGAGCGCGAAATCGGGGAGAAAGTGGGAGGGGGGAAATGGAACGACGATAAGGACACACGAGTTTCTAATCATTCGAACGAAAGGCGGGGTGTGTAAGAAACGAAGAGACGTTGCGAGGGTGCCGCGTTGAATTTACGAAAGCGAGATTATGCCGATCTTAATTTGATTAAATCGTCGTTCGAATCTGAAATTTAGCAGCGTTTTGTTCTAAAAAAAATATTCATTTCTTTTTTTTTTTTTTTAAAGACGAATTCGAACTTTATATTATTCTCGTGCTGCGGCGCGATTTCTTTCTCATGAAAGCACCACAATATTTAAGGACACCACAATCCGAACATTCTTCACGACGAATTAATGTCGAGAATATGGTTTGAGAAATAATGCGCAAAATCGTTGATAACAAACAATTTTATTCACAAATTTGTATATACTTTATTGTCTTGTGTTTAATGATAACTAGCGAGTCCTTCAATTCGTGATATTTTGAAGTTTAAACGAATCGATCTATCAGCAACAACAAAAAGAAATGTCCAAGGCAAATTCAGCTGTTAATAATATGTAATTATCCACCGTCGGTTTTGTCTCTCCGTTTCTCTCAATTTTTTGTATGATTCGACAAATATTTTTCTTTATCGTTTCGCTCGCGACGCAAGGAAACATCGCGATTCGTAATAAAAACGATATTGCGATCGTCGATGTAAAATAAACGGCTGATAAAATATCGCGAGCGAGCAAATTTTCGCATCGTCGTATCGTAAAATCAGGAATGAAATCGTGGCAAATCGGGACACGTTGAACGAGTTGAATATACCTGTGTTTTGTCATCCCCTGCGTTGATTCTTTTTTTTTTTTATTCACGCTCGTCTTTTTCTTCTACCTCGTTCGCTCTCGTCCCCTATCTCTACCGCGGTCCGTAATTTCCGCCCGCGCGATGGCCCGTGCTCGGATACTGTGAGAAAAAGGTGCGGAAGAGCAGAGAGGGAAGGGATAGAGAGTGAGTGAGTAAGAGAGAAAACGAGAGAGAGAGAACGAGAGAGAGAGAAGGGTGAATGTTTCCCCACACCGAGATCGTGTATAGAGGAAAAGCACTCTCATATAGAGTACGTATTATCGATTACCGATATTGAGCCGCTCGAGAGCAAAAATCTACGTGTTCTCTCCGCACACCTTTACGGTGGTTCTCCGCGATTCTCTCGTAGCCCGTAGTTCTCGACTCTACGAGGTGGATCGGGGTGGAGAGAAACGAAGCTAAACAGTCGGCTCTCCTGTTCACCGCTGGACTGCCTAACACGGTGCGGCGAGAACCATCGATACCGTGCGACAGAGTGGTTTGGGATCTTCGGTACAATAATGGTCGAGATGGGGTGGAGGGCAAAAAAGAATAAAATCGGAGCGACTAAAAACACGTTTGAGCGCCAAAGTACATTCCCCGTTGGACCGTGCGTTCCGTTAAACGAAGAAAAAGAAGGGATGAGACACCGTGATTGTCAATCGCACGCGTAATAACGTTACAAAAAGAAGAAAACAAAAAAACTCTCGACCGTTTTTCCCCTCGTACGTTCTCATTAATAACCGATAATCTTGCCGATAATCCGATAATCCGCGCCGATGTCGCGACGATAATTATTATCATTATTTTGGCAACGATAAAAATTCATATCGTTATTTAGCACGAGAGTATACGAATCGTCATATCGAAAAATTCGGGCAATACTTGCCCCGACCGATGAGAATAGTCTCGGGTGAAAAATTGGCCGGTGAATCTGGTGATCTAATATATCGGTGAATCTGTATGCCGAGGACAAACACGATTTTCTCGTGACACAGACCGGGGAGTGAGAGAAAGAGAGAGAGAGAGCGAAAGAGCGAGACTCTGACAGTTATTTACATAGTCGAAGGCAATCGACGCGAGCGACCTATAAATGTTCACTTGGCCAAGAGCCCTCGCGGACATATCGTCTTTCTCCCTCTCCCTCTCTCTCGCTCTATCTCTCTCTCTCTCTCTCTCTCACACTCTCGCACACACATACACGGTATATTCGTCGCATTCGATCGGTTCGCGTACTTTATACGATCCCGTGTCTACGAGACGGAAACGAACAAGAAAAAAGCGTGCAAATAGCGGAAAAAAGAAAACAAGGAGGAAATAGGAAAGAGTGAAAGAGAGAGAGATAGAGAAAGAGGAAGAGATATGTATATATAGGTAAGCTGGTTTGAAGAACTAGCAGGGCGCCGTATCGGCCTGTCACTACAGCCCGCGTAACGATATGCGCATTATGGATTGATCAATATATATATATATATATATTTTTTTTTTTATTGTTGCCCTCTTCGTACGTATGACGTGGCGATCGCGACTGAGGCTTATGTTTATTTCAAAGCGGTTATAGGTTGCGAACTCTCTTTCGCTATATAACCCATCGGTACACGGGCAAACCATACTCCCGGAAAACTTCGGAAGGCCTCTATCTCTCTCTCTCTCTCTCTCTCTCTCTCGCTCTCTCGCTCTCTCTCTCTCTCTCTCTCGCTCGTATTCATATCGCGTAGGTACGCGAGCTCGGTCGACGTGTGTTCGAACCCGGGAGCATTCGATCAGGGATAAATCGTTCGCGCCAGCCCCTTTTTGTCCGACAATCGCGACACACATTCAACGTACACGTATATACAGAGATTATACGGTGTAAGGCTTTATAGGTACACGTGTGCGCGATCGTACAGGGACATTAGCAACGAGGAAGGGCAATATGTGTAGCTACGAGGTAGTTGGGGTAAACCGATATCGCGTATCGGGGACGTACCTATATCCAGAGAGAGAGAGAGAGAGAGAGAGAGAGAGAGAGAGAGAGAGAGAGAGAGAGAGAGAGAGAGAGAGAGAGAGAGAGAGAGAGAGAGAGAGAGAGAGAGAGCTTTAATCGGGAAATCAAGAAATGTGATAAAAAATCATATAGCCAATAATTTTTCTGGCGTCTTGTCGAAACGCTTTTAAATTGCGTTTAAAATCGTTATTATTTTAATATCGCTTTTATTTTATTTTATTATTTTTTTTTTTTGGTTTGAATGTTCTCAGTTGAAGCTCGATCTCGTTTCGTAATAATTTTTCGGCGCATAATTATAACATTCGCTCGGCTGAAATAATGAGACCGCAAGGCTCGGTAGGGATGATCGAAGCTCCGATATCGCCTTAAAATATACGTAAACGTGGATGAAAAAAATTCCAGATTGTATGAAAAGTTTTCTTTTTCTCACCGCGAGGGGAACGATCGCGAGAGCTCGACTATCTCGGTATCTCTCGTCGCGAACGAGAACGTCCTCTCTCTCTCTCTCTCTCTCTCCTCCCATTCCAGCCCCTTTGCCATCCCATCGTTGTCATCCCTTGTCGATAATATCGAGTAGTTATATACACCCACACACACACACACACATATATACATATATATATACATATAACATATATATAAACATATATATCGTTTTTTTCCAGCACTCTTCAGCTTTTCTCGCAGCCCACCCCGTATTAGCGGCAACCCCTTCGCGAAGGGTGTCGCGAGGGAGAGGACGGAGGACTGAACGCCGAGAGACACGAGGAGTCCCCTCGGCGTGTCTGAAAGGGCCAGCGACGCTCCGCGCTGTTAATTGACGTTACTCCGCGCGGGCGCTACGACGACGAATACGACGACGACGACGTCGGCCCCAACGTCGAATTGTCAGGCTCGATAACGAGATTAATGCTTCGCGTCTCTCCCGAACGTGCCCAATTCAAATTCGTACAGCGTAGATGTAACACCGCGGTCTCTACGTGTTTCTATGAGTGTGTATGTGTGTGTGTGTCACAGAAGGGCTTTGCGCACGTGTTTGTAGCGCAGGTGTGAGACTCGCGCCCAACCATCTGTATATTGCCTTTTACATATATATATATATATATATATACATATAGACGCGGTTGCTTTTAAAGTACACGTGTACCTCGCGTTGCACTTGCCCACTTGCGCGTTTAGCGAATAATAAATATATATATACCTATCCATACCTACGGCGAAAGCCTTTCAGTCGCATGTCTCATCGAGGTTACGTACGAGAATTACGTACCCTCGCTTGATATATATACAAAGTCTGAATAGCGAAAATCGCGGTATCGTATCGAGGATTGTTACGTCGTGACATCCCTCGACGTGACTTTTATTTTATTATATTTCTCCCTTATTTCACGATCACGAGAAACGAGCAATTTTTGTTTGCATTGATCACAAAGGATGCACTTTTTCAAATTATTCAAAATTCTCCGACTTTTCACGTTTTAGCGAGAAACTTTGATAAATAATGTTGAATATCAATAAAATATTATAGAATGGTAAATTGCGCTGTTATTAGAAATATCGTTATACGACTTATCAATTTTCAATTTAAGAATGATTACGATCCTCGCGATATCGTGTCCGAGGGCGATATGAATCTCGATGAGTCTCGTCGTTCGTAAATTTCCAATTTTTTTTATTCATCCGCAGACGAGGGTTCCTCCCGTCGTTTTATTTTTTTTTAAAGCCAGTAATGTGGTCGAGGGAAACTGCATTAATTCCGGGAGGATTCGAAGCGAGAGAGACTTTTGGGGAAAGGGCGCGTGAAGTCGCCGATTTAACTACGTGACTATATATATATCGCGCATCGGTAAGGGGGAAGACAGTGGGTGGGGAAGGTGATTGAAAAGTTTTCCTGTCAATCAAGAAATCCCGAAAGAAGGCTGTCTGTGACAAAATGGCTCGGGGGGTTTCGAGAGGCGATGCGATTGATCGGTGACGGAATGAAAAAAAAGAAAAAAATATATATATACATATATATATATATACGTATCTTGTTCGAAGACCGAGGTCCGATATCCGGGGGAGATCGAGCGACACAAAGCACTCTTTGCTCTCAATTGCTGTAATTAAATTCGAGAACGAACCCGAAATTTGTTCAACGCGCTCGACGCTCTCTCGTGCATGCTCTTCTCACCTTGATCTCTTCGCTTCGCTCTGCCACCGATTCGAATATCCGGTGTATCATCGGATCACCGCCAGATCCTCGCCGTATTCCTCATTAGTTCGATAATCGATCCTACACTCTCGATCAACTTTGATATCGACGATTAATCGATTTTCTTCACTCGATAAAATAAAACAAAAACAGCCTACACCAATTTAATTCGATTAAATACGAAATTTTCACTCGATCACTATCCCCTCCCCTCGGTCGTATTTGCGACAGGAAATTGGACTCCACTCACGAACAACGGTCGAATGGAGAATGAGACCGATGATGTACACGAAGAGTTTCGAACGGTCGTGCTCCTATGCGGGGCTATCTCGTGCAAGTTCGTCGCGGTGGCCACTTATTTTTATTGGCCACCGAACATAGACGCTCGTTTGAGAGTAAAATGTGTACGATATAGACGGGCCGGAGGCCGGAGCGAGATGAGGAAGAGGGGAGGTAAGAGATCGAACTCGTGGAGCCTTCGGGACTGATTAGCCGAAATACATAAACTTATTTCATCGTCGATATATGGCCCAGATAACCCCAAATACGAGTCTCGTTCGTTTCCCTATTCGACTCTCTCTATGGTGTGTTATATACACGTACACACACACACACATACATACATACAAATATATGTCTATGTATAATACATTCATATACGATGAGGTCATTGCCACCGGATATTTTTCGGTATATCGACCGTACGAGAAGCGATCATCGCGAGACAGTAAATCGTACCAGAGCCACAACTTATTATCTTCATCATTGAAGATTCGAGAAGAGAGAAAAAAAAAGATATCAGTGAGCTATCGATTCTCTATTGCGAAAGCTGTACTATATTTTAATCAACAAGCTCTCTGATTAGTATTATAATAAAAATTATGAGTTTCCTCCAGTGGTCGACGCTTGTGCGAGGATCGCTTGGCATATTCGACGATAAAGCACGTCACATGGGACCGAATTGGTAGATAACTCGATTATATACGTTTACCTCGGGTCACTGTGCTCGATCCTAGGCAAGTTAATGCTCGTTTCGTACCGACCGAGCTAAAAAGTCAACGAAATCCTGTGATTTTCGGTTCTTGACCACGATAATACGGATTTCTTTTTTTTTTTTTCATTATCAATCGCGTCTGGAAACGTGCGACTACTACGACGATACGTACCTATACGAGGCTGTTCGAAGCTCGAATTGCCTATAGGTAGGGTCATAGGGTGTGCAAAGACTTAGATACGACGAGATTGAGAGAGACAAGGAGAGTTGCCGAATGATCATTGCTTCTGCCTTTTGCGAGCGACGTTGCGATGCGCGGGTTCGGCTTTGTGCCCTCCCGAGTCAGATCGAATTACGATCGGTGATCGTGCCACACGGAAGTGCCCGAGGGATTTCCAGCCGGACAACGTAGATTGGCCCTAAGCAAATGACAAAGCGCCAATGGAGAGAGATGGAAAGAAGAGATCGCGCGAGAGAGAGCGAGAGAGATCCATATACGAAAACGAAGATGGTAAGAGAGAAAGAGAAAGAGAGAGAGAGAGAGAGAGAGAGAAGATGCTCGCTATATAGAAACTCTGATGGCACAACTAGCCGATCCAGGGGGTTAAAACAGCGACGGGTTTCGTAGGACGGAAGAGAAGGGAACGAGAAACGGGGGGGGGGATGAAAGTGAGAAGGGGTAGTAGTTGCAAGGAGCGCGTTGTTCGACTACCGAGGTTTCCTGGAGGCTAGCCGCAATCTGTCCATCCATCCGTCCGTCTGCGCTTGTGATACTACTATACGACTGCCCTTTCTCCCCCGGCCCTTCCCATCCGCGTGTCCAACGGCATCAGAAGCGACGACCAGCAGCAACGGCAACACCACCACCACCCCTCCGCCAAGAATCCCGCTGTGTGGCAGAGCTATAGCCTTTGGAGTTTAGTCTCGAGTCTCGCGATACACAAGGAGGCAGAAAGAGAGAGAACGAGAGAGAGAGAGAGAGAGAGAGAGAGAGAGAGGGAGAGAGTAAGACCACTTCGGCCCTTACGTTATCGGTGAGGGGAGGTCGGTCGAGCGTGCCGGAAATCAAGTCCAATCCTATCTAGAGCTGACCGACAGTGGCTCTCCATTATGTGCGGCACGCTATACACGTGTATATACATATATACATGGCATATTACCGTATGCTACATAGTTATAACGTTTTTATACGTGTGTGTATGTATATGTAGGCGTATATATGTATATGTAGGCGAATGACCCTAGGCTTGTTTTCGCAGACCTGTTGAGAAATACTAAGCGGGTATAAAAAGAATTCTTTTTTTAATTCGAATTAATCAATTTTGACGTATAACTCGTTTTCTAAGATTCATAAAATTGAAAACAGTTTTTTTAACGTTTGTTCCTAAGTTTTAAAGTTTCAATGGATTTTTTTAACGACGTTTGACGCTACTGTGCACAGTTTATGGTTTAATTAGATTTTTGAATGAGAACCACTGATGTTCAACGTATCACCGGCTACTTCCGCTGTCCCGTTTGCCACGTTGCTGTGTGTTTCCTAGACAAGCCTCTCGTCGGTCACATCGGGAGAAAGAGAGAACGGCCGAGGGAGAGAGAGAGAGAGAGAGAGAACGAAAGTGAGGGTGGCATGTAGTTAGTTGTGTATATAGTATACACGGAGTGTAAGACAGACAGAGAGAGTAGAGGGCAGCGTGGTATTCCCAAACTTTGTCTACGAGTCTTGTAAGTAAACGTCCGAAGGGTTACGGTGAGAAGTGAGCGAGGGTATATAACAGTAAAGTACAGGCACATGAGTTTTCCAATGGAACTGAGAGAGAGAGAGAGAGAGAGAGAGAGATTAAGGGGGAGAGTGTGTGTGAGAGAGAAAGAGAGAAGAAGGGCGATTCACTGGCACGCGACGACGCGCTTTCGTGCTATATCGAATCGATTTGTCGTATGTCGTATATACCTATATATATATATCGTATATATCAAATAACAAAAATTAAATCACCATGAATTCAAAATAATCATAAATAAAATTATTCACCTCGTTACAATAATTCGTAATTATTTACTAATGTTTTAAGGAATTTAAGAACCTTTCGATAATTATTTTCTCAATTGTTCATTACAACATCTGCACATCCGTGAAATTCTCTCTATGAAGGGAAACAAAAAAAAAATGTTGTCGACCATTATCGCGGCGAAAGCCCGTTGACTTCAGAAACCGGACCTCCGCGTACAATCGTCTCCACTCGACGACCTCTGCCCATCGTCGCGTCCTCCAACGTTCCCGAAAAAGTTTATACCTCGCGACGTCTGAATAATCGTCGAAAAAACAACAAACAAAAAAACAGATCTATTTTATTTTTCGGGGATTCTCTGGTTGCCAACAAATAAAACCTACGGAAGTGGTATGGGCTCTGTATATACGTATATATGCGGGGATTTTCGACAGTGGGGGATGAGGGATGATTCGCTACGTTCTTCTCCACCCTGCCGCGAAAGGGTGCGGGCGGGGAAGCGAGGTAGGACGAATAGAACGAACCGAACGAGAAAGGGTTGAGGAAAGCGTGTGCACCCGAGAACCGGAAGGAGAAGGGGGTGAAGGTGGTAGCGAAGGGTGCGCTCGCGGATAGAGTTGTACGTATAGTGGAGAAGCTCCCCGCGAGAGAGAGAGAGAGAGAGAGAGAGAAAGAGGGAGAACGAGAAAGCGTCGAAAGTTGCCGAACTAATAGGACGATTTTCAACGGCGGAGTGTTTAATTAAATTAATTATATGCGCGCACCTTCGCCCGTAATATAAATTGTGAGCGACCAGGATGCCGCTGTGCCGCTGATGGCGTAGAGGACGAGAGAGGACTCGGCGACGAGGGGGCGATGAAGAGTTGCCGCAGGGGGGGAGGGACGAGATGTTGGAGGTGGGCGGCGGCGGATAGATGCGCTCTCCTCTATCTGGGCAGATCGCGAAAGGGGTAGTTTTCGTCTATGGAGATATGCATAAATGTATATATATATATATATATATTAGTGTGTGAGGAGTATGGCGAGTTATGCTTGGGAAAATGCCGCTGCTATACGTATATACCGGTCGCTTCTGCGATCGCCAACTTTGATAGTTACATTTCATCCATCCATTCTGTAGATACGCGCACACATAGATCTCGTCACAGTTTTCCTCTTTTCTCTCTCTCTCTCTCTCTGATCTATACGTGTATTAATTTCGTCCTTTTCATTTATGCTAGCCGCGGAAGAGATCCCGGCTAATATCGAAACGTAGACACGCCGTCGCGACGAGACTGTGAATTCGCGTATCGCGACAAAAAATCGTGCTTCCTCGTTGACGCACGGTCGACAAGAAGATTCTATCGAATCGCGCTAATTATGCGGTAAAAACCTCACGATTTTTCCCCAAACGATCAATGCTCGTTCCGAAGTTAATTAAAACGAATAATTAAGCCGAACGAACGTAATTTATATATTTTTTCCCCCGAAATTGAGAATAATTTTACAAAATTCATTTTTTCTAATAAGAATTTGATCGATTATATTCGACAAATGATTTTCATTGGAACGTTGCGCGATGGTGCGATGGAGCAAAATTTTATGAAAACAAATCTAAGCCCGAAATCGTTAGATGGTAATTATCTACGTGAAAAGCCGTCGAATCGAAACGAAGACGAAGAGATAGATGGGCCGAGAGTTTAAATTAGGGCCGGATGAAAAAGGAGGGGTTTGTTGTAGGTACAAACGTGTGGGAGAATCTGAATGTAGCCGAGCCAATCAGTCGGTCGGGGATCGCGGATCTGTTGGGCTATAAATGGAAATGCCCGTTTTCCTTATACCCCTTTGGGCTCTCTACCACGGTATATCGCGTAGTACAGCGTCTCTGCACCCCATTCCTATCAACCCCGTACTCCTGCACTCACACACACGAATAATAGGATCCATACAGAAGTTATCTTTATATATATATATCGATATACGCGCATTATCCATCATCCCCCGCGGGCCTCGTCCGCGCATCACACCCCGATGAACATCGCGAACGAAACTTTGCCTTAATTATTACAATTTCATGTTTCGGCGCTGCTCATGGGTGTCTGAAGGACGTGGTGAAATATGCGATGTATTTATACGTGAATATGTGAATACAGGGAGGTAGGGTGGGGGGTGGATAGATTTTCGTGGCTGATCCTGCACTTGTCTCGTTTAATTTTATACTTGATTTCGATGGTGGCTATACGCGAAGAGCATTTTCCCTATGCAGTCGATAAGAAGTAAGTTTCGTTGAAAACATTATTGAAAAATTACACACGTGTGATTCAACGAGAGAATGCTCAAAAATGTAAAATAAAGGAACGTATACGAATTTATCTTTAATTTTCGTTTTATGGAATACGATCGAAAAATTGCAAAATTTTACGATGATGCGTCCGATTTTATGGCTGTCGAAAGACAATAGTGAGTGATCTTTTGTTCGGTATAAAAATGTATTAAATACGTTGGGCTTGGACACGCGCGCAGGGAAGAAAGCAACGGTTCCGATGCCTGACTCGCGCGGTAATTCGCGATATGATACAAAAGCATTTGGCTCGTTGCTTTTCGCGAACGGAGAAGCGAACTTCTATGCTCGGTACCGAGCGCGTAAAATCCAAGAGCGGAAACGAGTCTATAATACACGCGTTATATATATATATATATATATATATGTGTATATATATATAAATAAATCTCCGATCCTTGCAGAGCCAGACGGTAAATACATTTTTAAATAAGAGTTTTTTACCCTCGGTCTCCGGGATTTCGTCCCCGTATCGGGAATTATCTTTTGGTTTGCGCATTATCCTTCGGGACGTTGAGGAGGGGGGGGGGGCGGGGGAAGGGTAGGATCAAAAGGTAGGTAGAACGAGAAGAGAAATATATGCGTGATATAGATATTCGTAGAGTGCCGAGGTTCGTTCTCTGTTCCGATGCTTCGGTTGCCTGACTCTGCCTTTATTATATACATATATATATATATATATATATATATATATATTGTATCCTGACTACCTCTCCTCGTCGTATGCCCATTCGGTTTTCTCTCCTCGCTGCGTTCTCTTCACCGCCGCCACGTAAAACCCCAAACCACTGTCTGACTTGTGACGGTGAGTTCCCTACTTAATGCGGAAAACCAAAGGCATTAGCCGAGGGATCTATAGTCGGCGTATAACGCGTGTATATAGCGTAATTTTGCTGCTCGACTGCCGATTTTCGTACGTATGGCCGTACGTCGTCGGCAGAAACGATTTTCGCTTCGATTATTCTCATTACGCGCTATATTTCACCCTTTGGAAAATAGGATACGTGTGTGTGTTTTCATATGTGAACGCTCGTTTCTCCATGTGTCTAAGGGCAAGATGTATTTTATTCGCTCGCCACTATCGCTGTTGATTTAATTTTTATCGTTCGATTATTCAACTTTGCGTGGATTAATTTGATTGAACTAGATTGAAATATTAGATCGAGACAGCTAAGACACATTTCGAGGTTTTTCGTGGTGGAGGGTTTGAAAATTCTGTGCTCGAGGGCGATTTTGAACTTTTGTGGCTTTCGCGACCAGGAGGTCGTTGCTTCGAGAAACGAGCAGAATTCTGCTGTATATCTACGATATATATATATATATATATATATATATATATATATATATATGTATATTAACACTTTCAACTCTTTTGTTTTTTTGCTCATCGCGATCGAACATCCTCGCGTTTCCCTCGCGAGCGTTCTATCTTGCTCGATTTCAATTGTGATTGATCACCGCATATACAGGACCATACGATAAAGGCGGTGATTGAGAATCGTAAAATGAAAGCTTGGGAGGGATTCGCAGAGACAAAAAGACGGTAAAAGGGGTATGCGAAGCTTTTCTCTCTCTCTCCCTCTCTCGCCTTTCCCAAACCCTTTCGATTCTCCATTTCCTAAGTCTTCGCTTTTCCCTCGTAGAAAGGACCGAATATAATGGAGTAAAATTTACACGACTCCATATCGGGACGATAAAAAGACAGACCGATGGCGGCCAGAGACGGCACAAAGGAAGGATTAATTTTAAATATCATATACTTGCGTCCGGATAGAGACCAAAAAAGCAGAAGCCTGCCGTCGAAGGGAGTAGAGAGCGGAGGAGGTTGAGGATCGGCGAGGCAGTATGTGTGAGTTCAGTCGTGAAACCTGCGAGAGGCTTAAAAAGATTACCCTCTCGCGCGAGCTTCGACGAGGGTTGAACGCGCGCGTCGTCGTCGTCGTCGTTGTCGCGCGTGTGCGCGGGACAAAAAGGACGGAAAAAAACGGAGAGAACGTAAAACGAAAAACAAAAAAAAAACAAAGAAAATGACGCACGAGAGACGGAAATTTACCGGACCACGATTCAACGTCCTATTGTCAATTTCGGTGAATTTGTGGATGAAAAACAAAAAACAAAGAGTAATGGAAAACATTGGTGAAAAAAAATAAAATAAAAATAAATAAATGTTGTGCGCATCCCTCGATTCTCGGAGGTAAATAATAGCGTACAATGTAGAAAATCCGCTCGAGTTTTAAACGCGTAAAGTCTCGTCGACTTTGAAGAACGACCGGCATTTAAAAATGGTGGACAATCCGAGCTAAGAATTTTGACATCACGCCAGGCGAAAGACTATCTCTCGCGCGGACGTATTATAGTCGCGGTTGTGTCCGTGTGAGAAACGAGAATTTTCGATGAGATATTTGCATACCCCGATGCTTTCGCAATTTCCATATCACGAGCCAATATAATATTCGGACGTATACCGGGATGATTTTGAGCGGTGAAATATTCATTTTCGCGACTCCGCGATGAGAATGACAATCTTGTACGAACGAGCAAAAAATCACGTACAAAAACAGAAACACAAAAATTCGCTGATTATTAATAATTGAAATAAATAAGAAAACAAAAATCAATTTATATTTCATAAACGCGCTTGAATCGTAATTAATCCGTACGTTGAAAAACGCATAAATCGAGAATAATTTATCGTCGTCTTCATCGCTACGTACCGTACGAGAGTAGTCAAATCTACGTCGGCGAAGCCGTCGTTCGAGATTCATTAAAAATGTTCAATCGGTGTTCATCATCAGGTAAGTATACGTATTCGTGTGTTATCACGGATAAATATATGTATTTCTCTCGGTACATACGTAGATGAACGACGAAGGGGACGGAGGAGTCGAGTCAAAACGGAAGCCGGAGGAGAAGCCAGCGGCAGCTCCAGCACCAGCGGCGGTGGCGGCGGAGTCGTCGACCAGACGGCGTTTCAGCTTAATCACGTTGGTGGAAAAACGGAGATAATCCCCGCTCCCGAGACTCTCTCGTCTGGACGATCGAGAGAGAGAGTGAGAGAGAGAGAGAGAGAGAGAGAGAGAGAGAGATAGAGCGAGAGTGAGGACGATGAGGCAGTGAGTGTGTGCGGTTCCGCCGGGAGGAGGAGCTAGGAGCTGATGCGCGGCCGGAGCACTCAGAAATTTGCCCGAGCGTATCTGTATGAATATCTATAGGATGTATATGCTCGTAAAAAAAAAGTATACGTTTTTCATAAAAATCCTTCGAATCGATGAGAAAAACAGTCTTCACTTCATAATCAGCGAGAAAAAAAGAAAACATACATCGATGCCAATTTTGCAAAATACGAGTTAACAAATTTATAAATTTCTAAAATCGTTTTCTTTACCGGTTCAAGACTCGAAGAATATTTCATATTTTTGTCTCTGTGTCTGTGTTTATTAATAAACATAAGGATTCTCACACACAAGACGATTCGTCTCCTCGACGTCGTCGACTTTTTTTTCGTACCCCTCCACCTCGTTCCCGAGTATATCTACCTATATACGTCGAAGTTAGCTCTCGCGCTCGTGCCTCGTCCGGGCGAAACCGTAGAGGGTAGGTAAAATGCAATCCGCGAGCGAGGATTGATATTAGCGTTGGAGCACACGGAATTTTTAACTAGCTCCGGCTTTCTGTCTCCCAGTCCCCTTTGGTCGTTTCGTTCTCACGAAAGCGAAACAGAAAAGTTATGAATCTAATTTTCAACGTATTTGTATCCTTCTCCCTGCTTTCTCTCCTCTGCCTACTGCCCCCCCCCCCTTCCCCTCCTTCCCCTCTTTTTCTCCGTCGCATCTGAAAATCGCGTATCTCTGCCTTTTTCTCGAAACGAGCTTTGCCCCGTGTGTTTCAGCCCCTCCTCGCGACTTTTATATCATCCCCATCGCCCCCTCGCCCTTCCGACCGTATATGTGTAACCAAAGCTACACGTTTCTCAGGCCATTTCTCTCGTAGGGGATGCGACCGGGCGATACTCCTACAACGTACCGATCTCGCGTCCTTTACGTACGGCGTATGTCTATACGTACGTACGATGGCTATATATCACGCATCTACCTCTACACGTAATAAAGCGTACGACTTCGTTAGCCGTCTTTTTTATCTCCGAAGTGATAGAGAAAGGGAGAGGGAGAGAGAGAGAAAGAGAGAGGGAAAATGGGGAGGATGAGGAAAATTAATTTCGAGATTTTTTACGTCGCTCGACCGGTGACGTGGATACGTCGAACACGATGTGCGTTCGTTCTTTGACCTTATATATATGTAGGTATATATAAAGACGTATAGCTCGTTTATCCTCGGTCTTGACTCGAATTGCATCTACATATAGATATAACGAGGTACACATTGTCAGCATGAAAGGATCGAATTTATCTCGGAATTTATATATTCATCGAGTCTATAATGAGATCGGAACTTTCATCGTTCCTCGTACAAAATCTATACACACACATATATATATATATATATATATACGTGAATTGTTATACTTCAGGTGCTTTTCAATTCAAACTTTCCGTAGACAATATTTTTGCGAGGCTTCGTGCACGATATTGGAATGCGGCATAAAACTCTTTAGCAGCCGTTTTTTCTCCCCTCCCTCCTTTCGCGTATTTCCCCACGGTGTATATCGCGTTTCCCCCCGATGCCGAAACGTCGCGCTATATCTGGATATTCGGAGTAAGGCAGAGCGAGAGAGAGAGAGAGAGAAGCTGTTGCGAGGTTTTGGGAACGAATAAAAGCGGCACGTCGTCACGAAACCCGAAGTCATGACAATAAGCCATCGTGATAAACCAAAGAGACGTTTCTATAAATCTTTGCGATTAATTAGTCGCGATTATTTTGGGACTGTGCCTTAAATACACACACACACACATATATGTATATATATATATATATATAAATATATAACAGCGAGGAAATATTAAGAATGCGATAACAGAAAAAAAATTCTTGAACCAACAATAGAGACGTTATTTTTACATCCAATTTTGAATATCTTCTCGCGTATAGCCTAAAAACAAATGCCGCCCGCGTGTCCAAAAAGAAGAAAAAAAAATCAAAAAGAAACTTTCCTATACTTAAGTGGAATTATATCGGGAGTACGAAATATCGAGACGAGTTGTTCGTGTATTTACCGCAATAAATTTACGATCATTCTCTTCTTTCGTTTATTGTTTTTTTTTTCTTATTTTTTTTTGGTAAAACCCTATCGGTATAATATTGTAAAAGGGTAAGAGGCTTTGCACGGTAAAAGCCACGCGGTCGCGAGATCGATTTCCGTTCGAACAGCGAGGCTCAACGGAAAGCCCCCCCCCCCCCCCCCCCCCGGCCCTTCCCAGCCCACCCTTTTGAATTCGAGTCCGCGAAGCTCTTCTCGCATCAAGAGGGTGGGTTTTGCTCGAGTTAGAGGAGTTATAACCAGAAACCATCCACCACACTCGTACACGGCCCATTATACGTAGGGAATAGCAATAAGAGAGAGCGAGAGAGAGAGAGAGAGAGAGCGAGAGAGAGAAGCTTATACACACCGCACATAGACATATTTCTCTCTACGCACTCACGCCGTGCCAACGTGCACACGCAAACGTTTCACATACGTACAAGTACACAAAGTGAATACGTACAAGCATCGGTTTTACCGACGTGGCCAGAATCGAGTATCGTTCCGCGACAGGTTCGCTCTCACTCCCGTATATAAAAGTTTACTTCGATAATTATTCAAATTTTCTAATTAATGTTTCCAGACATCAACGAGGACAGAACGCAAGCCATGTACTACCCCTTTACCTACCCAGGGGCTGGTCTAACCGCTCGTCACCACGGTTCTACGTAACAAGTCGAAGAAATTAATTTAAAAAACCTCCTCCCAATATTTGTTCGTTCTTTCATCCTTTGTTACGAAACACACGCACACCGTATTTGAAATATAAAAATGAGAAATCGGGATTTTACGAGTAAAACAAAGAACTCGTAATAATAATAACAATAATAATAATAATATCGTTTGCTTCGAGATTCCACTTGGACGTAGAGGCCTCAAACTATATTTCATATCTCTGTACGATCGCTGGTCGTGTATATATATGTATATATATATATTAAGTAGGAGAAGGGCATAATATTACAGACGCAATTTCGGGAGTTACAGCAAACGCGAGCCACGTCATATGGCCAAAGAGAGAGAGAGAGAGAGAGAGAGAGAGAGAGAGATAGAGAGAGAGAGAGAAAGAGAAGGAGAGATCATTCTCGGACAAGCGGCAGTCGAGTGCGAGAAATTGTGAGTGAAAGAGAAAGGGGTAGGATTATATACGTGTATCTATGTAACATTTGCGTATATCTGTATGCCGGCTGATGCAGAGATATATGAGAAGAGAGGGTGCTTGGGTGGACGCGAGGAGTTACCACCCCCTATGTCGAAAAAGGCCAGCAGACCACGTCATCCCTCTTTTCGTGGATCGTGGAGAGTTATTCCTCCTCCCTACCTCTCTCCTCTTCCTCCCCCTCCTCCTTCTCCTCTTCCTCCACCGTACCCCGCGGAGTTTCCATATTTTGTTCTACACTTGAAACTTACGAAATGAATATCTAACGATATTGGCTCTTCCTGGGAGAGCTTCGCGGACTCCTGTGCTGTTGCTGATGGCCCAGTGTGTGTACATGTATATATATATATATATAGAGAGAAAGAGAGAGTATGTATAGTCTGCCCAACCATTCATCGCCACATGGCAGCATCCCACCAAGCGTATACCTACTCTCACTTCGCGTTCCTCCGCACGTATTTCCTACCTACGTCATTTTCGCTCGAGTGCAAATATTTCCAGATTTTCGGCCAGACCCTCGGGCAACCCCTTCACCATTCGTATATACCCTATATATTTATATTTTCACGTAGATATAACGACTAAAGGTATACGCAGAGAAACGTCTCGATGAGCTCGTATCGTTGTATCGAAACAATTTTATCGCGAGTATTCGGTGAATAATGAATGATCGTTGTTAAAAATGTATGATTTTATTGAGAATTGTTATAATAATCGATATTGTAGAAAGTGCGAAAAGCGCACGTATCGTATTTCCATATAAGATGATTTTACAAAACTGTCTTTATGATGCAGCTCGCGCCGGAAGCGCGTTGAGGCTCGACCGGATTTGTACGTCGTAGGTACGATTATATATATATATATGTATAGGCGTGTATACGCCCCCGCTCGAGCACAGTTCATTCGACAGGGGTGACAGGCTGTATAAATAGTCGAATTCTCAAAGATACGTCGGTCTCTTAACTGCCGCTCTCGGGTCCTCGTTAGAAACGACCGCGAGGAACGAGAGAAAACCGCGCGGATGACGGTAGTGACAAACGACGGAACGTGGAAAATAAGCGCGTATACGTGACGGAAGGAAATCTGGGTCGAACTGGGCGAAGATGAACGAGAGAGCCCATGGAGTTCTTCTTTTTCTTCTTTTTTTTTGTTTTGAAATTTGTTAACATGTGTATATATATATATATATATATATATATATATAGGTAAGAAAATATTTCGAAACGACACGAGCGATATCAAGTTTGACGCGTCTGACGCGCGATCATCGATGTCGCCATTGTCTGCCACGAAAATTTCGAGCTTTAAGTAACATTCAAATAATGGAGACAAAAATGAGGTTACGTTATACGATCTACGAAAAGAAAACAAAGTATAAATTCAGCGATAAATCTGGCCGAGTCTCAGATAAACGGCTCAGGTGACAGATAAGTACGGACGCGATAATAATAACGATGTATAATATTACGTTTGACTTTTCAAGTTTTTTTTTCGTCGAGAAACAGAAAAAACTGTCTCATCCATTATTACAGCTTTGTTTTTTGTTTCTCGATTCGTAAACGACGAACGAATTTATCGTAATAATTAAGTCGAATCGACGAGAAATTGAAAAATGCGTTATTTTCCTTTCAACGAAAATAAGAAATTACGATGCCGCGTATAATTTTGTCTAGCGCGATATTCGCGCGACGCTTCGAGCTTCCAGAGTGATGGAAACGGAAAAAGCAAAAAAAAAAAAGAAAAAGAAAACACGATATTATCGAGAGTTTGTCGCATCTTATCCGGAATGTCGTTTAATGGTTTAACGACATAGCCAAAGTTTGCTCTTCGGCTTGACGCTGTAGCCTTTTTTTTCTCGCTCTTCTCCCGCGTGCGTATTGTTTAATTAATCTATATCGGGCCTTAAGCCCAATCGGTTTTATGGCGACGCGGCGCTAGACGTCGTCGTCGTCGTCTTTGTCGTATCAGAAGAAACGAAATTATATCTGTATATATACAAATATTGTACGGAGGTGCGCCTTACGATCTAATGCTTCATTCCATGTATATCTGGATCAGACGACACTCTCTCTCTCTCTCTCTCTCCCTCGAGCTGCTGACAATTTCACGCATACGACGTTTCGTCCTCTGCGTGGTTGCGCGGACGCGAAAGATAAAATTATCGTTTCGGCGAGCAGGAATGTTTGCCGAATTTATTATCGGCTCGTCAGCGGATACAACACGTGTATTATATATCCTCATTCCCAATGGGAACCTCCCCAGTCCCTTCTCTCATTATCTATACGCTTATACATGTTACTTTTTACATGTTGGTATTGAAAGATCTATATACATATATATATGTTGTACGACTCGTCTCGATTGCTCCTTATCGCTTAATTATCAGCAAATCTTTCGTATCAGTATGGGCAAATATGGTAATGCCTATCGTTAATATGGGCATAACCGGTGAGGCGATACTATTATCGGTGTTACCATTATGGCCGCTCGAACGATTAGACATCGTCATATTCCTATCACACAGCGAGACTATAAATTTCGTACATAATAGACGCAAACATCGTCTGTAAATCCGTTCAATGAATTTTACGAGAATAATTGTACAATTTTGTAAAAATTTCGAACCTACGACTCTGAAATTGTTAACGATACGAAGCTTCGAAATCGATCGAATCGGGAGATCTCGAAGATATTGTCGAAAGCTTCCTGTTACTAGCTACTAGATTATATTCGCGTGAATACCAACGTTTCGTTGCGGCAAAGGGAATTAATATAGCATTGGGATAACCACCCGCGCTCCTTGTCGCGGTTATTTCTTGACCCTTATGCGCGCTCTTCGATTTTCTCGGTCTCGTTGGTGCTCTCTCGCGGTACATTAGCCAACGTGTTTTGAAACACTCGACTTGCGTATTTGTGTTGGCAACGATTCACCGGTCTCTCTTTCATCTCTACGTGATATGTCTCTCCTTTTTCGCGTATATGCAACGATATATATATCTGGGGCTTGCACCAGCATCCACGGATTCATCTCGCTTATATTATATCCTACGTGTATATATATATATATATATATATATAAAGTTCTCGTATCCCTCCGTCTCTCTCGCGTTTCGCATAACAGTCGTGTGTGTAGCCTGTTCGCGAACGGAAAGCGATCTTGCACTCGCGCGCGTTTTCGCTCTTTCTTTGTGTCTCTTTATTTTAGAGAGGGAGAGAGAGAGAGAGAGAGAGAAAGAAAGAGACAGAGCTAATTTGCGACACGATATCTTTCTGTCCGTTCCACGAGTCGTTCAACCCTAGGAAAACGCTCCGGCGGAGAAAGGCGACCGGGACAAAAGCGAAGCTTGTTTTACGTTCGTGTATAATTTTGGAAATTCTTGAAATTTCACTCGCTTCTGTCTCTGCGACGGTTATCATTACCGCGAAATGTATTTTAGAATGCATAAAATAAAACGCGAATAAGACTAGCATGTAAACTCTTTAATTAGCACCGTGTGCGAGTTAATTCGAAATCGAATATTAAAATAACCGCGAATATAATTGTTTCTCCTTGATAGGTGGTGAGCGTTACTAAGTGAGCGATAACGCGCGTGTCGAATAATACAAATTACGTCGTGCTTTTTTATTTCTCGCGTTACGTTTGCGCTATTACACGTCCGTAAAAAAAGGTAAGAGAATCGTTCGAGAGAGAAAGAGAGAGAGAGTGAGAAAGGAAAAGGAAAGGAAGCGAAAAGTTGTCGCGAAATGTGTTTAAAAGATTTATTCTTTCGGGCCCTTATCTCGTCGCGAGCAAACAGTAACGCGATTACGTTGTACCAGGCGAAGGAAGTCTCGATTCCGAGGAATTATTGTCGTTCCGTCATCGATATACATACCTACGTAACATAAATATGCGTGTACGATATACGTTTTTTGGCGTCACGCGTTCAATCGTCCGACGTTTCTCTCTCTCTCTCTCTCTGTTTTTTATATTTTTTTTCGAGTCTTTCACTTCACTGCGCCTTCGCTCGTTTTTTTCCGTTTTCTTTTATTCTTTTTTCACGAACGACGAAATTTAAACAAGGCTTTTGTCAGGCACGATGCTCGCTCGTGCTACCGTTTCTCTTTTTTTTTCGTTCACATGTATACGTGGATGATATTCGCGAAACGTGCTATGTGTATCGAGGGGCGCTTTTATCGCATTTTAATTGCAATCGCCGACGTCGTTGTCGTCATCGTCACCTATATACCTATATTTTATTGTATAACATGTGTATATATATATATATATACGTACCGCCGGAAGCGGAAGGAATGGCCCGTTGCCCGGACCAAAGCGACGCCGCGTTATCTCGCCCGTTTATCAATTACTTGGAATATTATTTTATTCCACCTTTTTTTTTCTTTTCGTTTCGTTATTATAATCATGATAATTATTATTAATACGTACGCGATACAGACCGATTGCGGTTTTTTCGTATACGCGGCTTGCCCACATCCTTTCCGGGAAAGTTCGATTCAGCTATATTTAAAATATTTTCTTCTTGGCTGTTCGCGTCGCGTTTCTCATCGTACTCCGCTTTTAATACGGCAAACTTGTAATATTATGCGATATCGAGGGCCGATGCTCGTTTTTTCATAACGTCCCTTCTTTATCTGCGATTCGTCGTTAGATTGATCGAGTGAAGGACAGTAAAGGATTGATCGAGTAAAGGACAACGAGAAAAAAACAATCAACAATAAAGCGAAAAGTACCCGTTCCCCTCTCGAGCATGGAGATCGTTGTCAAACTCTCGCCCATCGTACGATCCCTTTGACGTTTGCCTTTGACGAATTATTATTACCGATAAAGATATTAAAATAAAATAAAAGAAATCAAAGATGAAAATCGAACGAGAGACGCAACCTCTCGATGAAGACATTTCGTCACGTTGAATTCTTATTGTCCTCTCCGCCACCTTGTTGAAACAGTCGTTGTCTCCTTCGAGAGGGGTGAAAAAGCGCGCGAAGAGAGCGAGAGAGAGACGCGCAAAAGAGGCAGAGAAGAATAAGAGCCCTTTTTCGACGACACGGAGGGAGAGAGAGAACGGATTCGCGATTATCGGCTCGGGGAATGCGAAACACCGCGACTCTGAAAGGCATCGAACAAACGATTTTCAACTCTCATCGAGAAAACCGGGGGGTTGGCGATGTTTTTTTTTCTTTTTTTTTTTTCTTCTCTTCGTAAAGTGTACGATAGAACTTTGCTTTGGATCAAGAGGGTGTGAGTTTCGTTATTGGCTCGAAGGAGAATACTTATCGAACCTTAAGCGTTTCCTTTCTTATGATTCTTTTTGTTCCTTTGTTTATCATCGCTCACTCTTTTACTTCCACTCGAAACCGTTTTGCTAACTCTTCTTCTTCTTCTTCTTCTTCGAGACGTTGTTGTTTTTTTGTTTCGTTTTATCCTCTCCCGTCTCCTCGTCTCTGGTCCAAGATCGTCCAAATATTCGAATCGTACAAATTACAGTCTCGAAATTCACCCTCTACCTACGGGCCGTGGCACAACCCTCTTTTTTACTCTAAGCGTCCATGGGGTACTCCGCGTTATTTTCACTCCATTGCTTCTGGGTGTTGCTACGTTTACTTTTTTCTTTCGGCACGTTGTGCCGAAGATTTTTACGATTCTGTCCAACGAGAAAGGCCTCGGCAGTAAAGAGCACCGAGTGCAAGGTGATAAAAGCGAAGATACGACCTCTTCTAAGGCTACTTAGGGTTAAAAGACCGGAGCTCGGACGGAAAACCTATTAATTCCGAGAGTATTCTTTTTTCTGCTCTCCTTTTTTTTTTTTCTTTTTACCTCGAACTCGACCGGTCGAGATAATATTATTTGAATAACGATAATATCGAAATAATTATAATCGTATCGATACTTATCTTTCGATTCTCGCATTTAATTTAATTCGAAGGTATTTTTTTATTCAACCCTTTTATTGCACAAAGTTTATCGCGACACGTGAAATAAAATCAAACGAGGGACGGTACGATCGAACGCATAGTTGGTCCTGATTCACCTCGGGGCATTCACCCATGTCTATTTTCGCGCGATCGCGAAAATCTACGCCTATTTTACAAAGCGACGCGAGGAGGCACCGCCGACGGGGTTATTTACCCTTTCGATAAATATACGATAATGTTATCGCCGTTAAACGCCCGGAGATCTCGTGTTCACTCGCATCTCGCGTTTTCCAACCGGCACGAACCTAAAGATTTTGAATCACCCTCCGTGGATCGCAAAGCTCGAGATCCGAAAGGGGAATTATAATAAAAAGCCGAAGCGACCGAGCCCGTCGCATTCCTTAGGTTTAACGAGCGTTCGTACGTATACCGAGGTGAAGCTCGAACTACATAGATATCCTCTTCCCCCCTCCCCGCCTCCTCCCTTGTCCCTCTTCTCCTGGTGAATATACCAGAGAGACGAGAAAAGCGACGAGAAATTATCGAGACGCACGCGGTGTTAAACGCGAAGATACACATACGCTTCGGAGGGATATCGGGGCCTAGCCTAAATATATAACCATAGCGTGACTATCGAACTCTCTGTTGAAATAAGCACGTTACATCGAGAGAAGTTAAACTCTCTCATTTCAGATCGACGAGACTCAATAAACCCATTAACATTATCACAATAAACGGATGGGAAGCCATTAAATCTCGTTTGAAGACTCGCGTTGCCATTTTACGATCATCGCGTGAACTTTATGCAATTTTACGTTTTTTTTATTCTCGTATCTCTCCTTTTAACTCTTCCATAACGAGCGAATGATTATTTTTTATCTACCGTAAACGTTGGGCGCGTATGTAACCGATATTTAAAAAAAAAAGAATGAATCATTTGAATTTTTCCATATATATTCGCAATTTTTAATTAAACAAACAAACAAAAAAACGTTATTGAAACGAGTTTTTTGTTCGTTTTATCGTGACAATGCGGGGTTTAATGAAAAAATAAAAATAAACACGTACTGTTCGGAAGCAAAGAGCGAGAGAAAAAAAGTGATTTACCGAGTTCATTTTTCACGTGACGACGTGAGCCATCAAAGGGTCAAACCTACATTTGGTTTTATTTTTCATCTCGTACAATTTTCAATGATTTCGATCGCAGGGCTTTCTCTATCCCCCTCGTTTTAGCATCCCTTGTTACACTTGGGGAGGGCTTGCGCATCTTATATCGTCTCGCAATCCACGCGAACAAATGCAAGGATGCGATCATCCCTTCGGTCGTTGAATTCGTAAATCCTCCTGTTAGCTCACCCCTAGATCTAGATATATATATATATATACCTATATAAACGCTGTAGATCCGGAACAGCGTATTTTATACGGTTTTTTTCACTCCGAAAGAGTGCGAGGTCGAGAGAGTGTGAGACTATACACGAGCTCGGCCCTCTCGCGATACTCTCGTTATATATATATATATATACACAAACATGTAGATATATGTTCGGTCTGACCGAGGTCTGCCTCTTTCCCCGATTTGCTTCCCGTTCGAGCCCTATCCCTATCCCATCCTCGCTCTCGGCCGCGTGCAACAGTTAAACCCCCGTGGGCACGTAGAAAGAGCCCACTGGCGAACCATTCACTCGCGATGAGTCGCGAAGCCAAGCGGATGATTTCTCCGCGAGCTTCGAATCTCCGCGGCTACGAATCAAAACGTATACACGCGTCAGCGAACACGACGATTTGCTTCGATATATATACGAAACGTATATCGATTTTTTGTTGTAGATTTTTTTTGTTCTAACGATCATTAAACGATTTTATCTGCGTTAGGATAAATCGGGATATCGATTAAAATATCGATCGATCGAAAAGTAACGATAAAAAGATTTTTTTTTGAACTGACCTCTTTGGCCTTGGCTTGAAGCTCCTGCTCGAGATTGTTGTTGGGTGTTCTCCTCGGATTGCTCGAGTCGTGCGTGTGTTCGCCACTTTCGGCATTTTGGGACTGTTGCTGTCCCTCAGTCTTGATATTTCCATCGCGCGCCGCGGAAAGTTTCTCTTCGAGTACCGCTACTTGTTTCTCGGCCAACGTCGCTCTCTGTAACAAAATTAACGAATAAACAAAATTAATTAATTGATAAAATATCATTCATTATCGTTTAATTACAAGTTTCATCGGATAATTAATCTTATCACTTCGTCTTTCGATTTCATAAAAGTACGATGAATCGAATTTCGATTTAATTTCGATGAAATTTTAACGACGTTGTCAATTTTTCGACAACCGTATATCATTCGATATCATTATTTACGTGAAAGCACGAGTAATTGTTATAGTTCCGAGGATAAAGCAATTGTAAAACAATTTCAGAGCCGTTTTGCATGGATAGAGAAGTCGATACATATATATATATATATATTTCTGTATACGTAGCGTGCTATACGTCGGAGCGTGTGAGAACGTTTACGTTCCGAATTTATGGCTAATACGGCGCCGATACGCGAGTGAGGCCAATCGTGAGTGGAAATAGCATTCGCCTCCCAGATTACAGTGCTATATATTCAACGTACTTGCCCGACCTGGCCCGACACTAGTCGTCCCGGGATTATAATACCCCCTCGGTCACAAAATTTTCTACAAGTCGCGAATAGGTACATATATATATATATATATACATATAAGAAATTACAACGATCTCGGCGCAAGTTGTGATTGTACGATACACGTGTACGATCTACACGTGGTATAAACTTTCGTTAACGCGTAACTCGAATCACGAGAATTTCGTCGAAATTCGTTCACCGCCTTCATCGGGGACCCCTTCGTCGCGCCGACGATCGTTAAATTAAGAGGACGAGAGAACCGTGAGACGTGCGCGAGAATCAATCAATTTCGCGTATGCGCCGAGCCTAATTTCGTTGGATATATAGAAACTTACGGTTTTACACGACTCGAGCGCCCAAAATTCTCCCGTCCGTTTCTCGTCTCTGTGTGACGCAAAAATAGAAATCGAGGGTGAACGCTAGGCATTTCTCGTTCGAGATCGAGGAGAGATTTGGTCCCTCTTACGCGACGACTCTTTACGGATTTCGTATTTTTTGGTCGAATATTCATTTTCTATCGTATTATTTCGACGAAATTCAATCACGACGCGATTACAGCGATACTCGGTGTGAATTTCTTTCTTTCAAATTTTCTAATTTTTGTTTATCTCGTCCGTTAAAATAGAGAGGGTGGTTGGTGATCGGCAAAAGTAAATCGAGGCTGAAGGCCAAAGGCGCCACGGGGAATTACCTTTTTAAACTTTACCCATAAAATATCGGATAAATGTATACCTATATATATATATATAACGGAATGGATATTAATTATAGATGCTTTTATATTCAAAGTAGCCGTTCTCATTTTCCCTTTTACTAACCCCCTCTCCTACCCTCGTCTCGTTCGTTCTTTCAGCATCCATCGTTTTCAACGAACGCTCGCTTTCGAGAAAGCTTCTACGTACTTCATCGACTCCGGCCCCCTTTCGGCTTTTCGCGTCACGGTCGACCACCCGAACGAACCCTCCCTGTGCCCGAAAGACACCACTCACCCCTCTCGCACGTTCGCGTTTCGCATATATTTCGTCGTCTTCCGTGCGACTCACGGTGGCGTCGCGCAGGTATTTCACACACGATATAGTCCCTATAGCCCTCCTTGGCGATAACCTGACCGGCTAAACTCGACGGTTATCGATCATTCGGAAGGATCAAACGGGTCACGCGATACGAAACTCTCGCTATAAGCTGTAACGCCTGTCTTTATTCGTAGCTATGTACGTACATATACGTATACACACATGTATATATATGTCTGTATACGTATATGATTGTAAGGGTGGGTAAGCGAGTCTCGAACGCGCAAGCACACGTGATTACAGCTGTGGATATCGTATAAAGCACAAGAGTCAGCTCGACAGTGGGAGAGAGAGAGAGAGATAGAGAGGAAAGAGAGAGAGAGTCAGGCGTCGAAGTCGAGCTGACAGTACCGCCGAGCCAAAGAGGCACACGACTCGTGACACACTCAAGAATACATGAATATTTTCCTCGATAACTCGTGCTCGACCCGACGATTTAGCGAGAAACACGTTCATCGATGAGTCATTCATCGATTAGACGTTCGTAATATACGAAATACGAGACTATTATTTAAATCCAACGTGTTTTTTGGCTTCAATTTTGTATTTATCGAGAACGAAATCGCGACCTCGTAAACTTGGAATCGAGGAATAATTATGCGGACATTTTTCTTTTAACTCGTGTTCACGTGCGATTTTTCGCGATACAATGGCGGCTTTAGCCTCGAGCTTTATCAGGAGGGAGATATCTCGCGGGGTTCGCGAATGTAATCGCTTTGTTCGTATCGAGAACGAAAGGAGTCGATGAGAACGACGTCGTCGTCGTCGTAGTCGTAACAATCGAGACCGCGGGCGCACCATGAAATTTCAGTTTCTGGGTTACACGCGAACTTGTATAAATTACCTCACGTACAAAATGTATTATATACACACATATATATATATATATATAAGTATACTTGTATATTGACGAGTTATAGTCGCGAGGGCTACATCACAAGGTGTATCGAGTTATATATATCGATCGGTTGAAAACAGTAGTTGGCGGATATAGAGACAACAGGACGCACGATGGGGCCACCAGTGAGAAGCTTCCATGAATCATAAACCCAATGTACAATGTGTGTGGTGATCGAAGTGACAGAGATATAGAGGATTATATGGGACGATATATGGACAAAGTAAAGTGTAAGAGAGGCGAGAGACGACGCGAAACGCGGTAGGCGTGCTTTAATACCAGCGGCGTTTGAACGGAGGTTCGCGATGGATTGAACGTGAATCGAATACATTTACAAGCATCCATTTATTACAGACTCGTACTATATAATACGGGTGATCGTTAAAAGGGCGTATCCTCGCTTTAATTGCCACGTGCAAACCGACCTTACGATGCGCCCTTTTGACTCTCGATCGTCGATATTACACGTCGTTGCCATACATAACCACGTGGACGTTATAGTAATGACCCATTGTTTTCCGCAAAAAGCCTTGACGATGTTATCGATAATTACGGAATGATACGGGATGCATAAATAGGTATTCGAAGTAAGTATCTCGACTGTGCTGTAATATGTGGCAATTCTCAGCAGTGCGTCTTTCTCTCTCTCTCTCTCTGTCTCTATCTCTCTATCTCTCTTCTTAGGAGATTCTTCGGACGCAGCAGTAACACGCGCGGATTCGTATCGATAGGAAACCGTCCACATCCTGTCTATATTTTTTTTTTACATCGACTGTCACGTGATCACGTAAATACACGTTCCGAGAATCGTCATCGCGTAATCGATCGCGCGATCTATCGAATTCAAGACCGAGAGATCCTAACTTTGCGATTTCATAAGAATCGCGGAAGAAACGATATTATTCGTTGATGAATTTACGAAACGAATTATGAAGAGGGACGAAAAATTTTATGAAAAAAAAAAAGAACAAACGTTGGGTCAGTACGATGGATAGCGTGTTGTACGATGTTTTATCGCCGAATTCGTGTAATTACTTTAATTGAGTCCAGATGCCGATTAATGAGTCAAACATATGCCGCGATACATAGATCATCAGCCTCGATACGAGAAACGAGTTTGTGAGCTGCGCTGAACGACTTTTCGTTCCGATGGCAAGAGAAAGAGAGAGAGAGAGAGAAAAAGAGCCCATGTGTTTGTCATTACGAACACGGAGAGCGAACCGCGCGAGAGCGTCTCGCGACGTTATCTCGAATTCTATGCTATTATGCGGGCATAATTTAATATGCATTCACCTATGAACATGTGTATGATTGATATTAACCGTACTGTACGAAGATGCTTAAGAAAAAAAAAAAAAAAAAAAAAAAAAAAAAAAAGAACAAAAAACAAAACAACAAAAATTGTTTCTTCACCCACTTCTCAACTACCGCGATAATTACGCAAACGGCGTTGTGTGCAAATCTTTTATCATCCGCGTCATCTCATTTTCGCCGAAGAATTCGCAATCCATTTCATAACCATGAAGTTTGACGAAGGAACGAGCGACGAGGCGAGGTGAAAGATCGGCAAGAGTCGCGAATGACTCACGGAAGAGAAATGAAATGGGAAGAGATGAAAAAATAAACTAAAACGAAAAATTCAAAAAAAAAAAAAACAAACGAAAAAAAAAACATTGACAAAACAAAGAGAGAAACTCGAACGGGATAAAAGTGGATAGGAAGATCTCGCGATGTTTCCGTGACGCGAGGCATTACCCCGTTTACGAGAGTTACACTCGCTCTCGTACACGATCGAGTAACGACCAGAGCGAAGGTCGGCGAGAGAAGTAACAGCGGCAGCTCCATCAGCCGAAGGTATTACCCACAGACGTTATATCGCTACGCTGTTGAATAGCCGAACGGTTCTTCTCTATCATTACGCGAAGCTACTGCCAGAGGAGCCAACTCTCTCGAGTGCGAGACGCAAAGGGGAACGTCGGAACGGAATATTCCATCCCTTTTCTTTGCTCGATACGATGTACGATCGATTATCGTGTATATCGTGGTCTCGACCGATGCGCGTTGAATTATAGTGAAACTTCTTACCACGGGCGCATACACGTACATACGCACACCGAGAGACAGAGGTACGATTTTACGTACAGACACGTTTCGAAAACCGATGATCGAAGCGATCGTCACCGTTTCGTCTCGCCACTGGCAAATTGACGGGGTCTGTGTAGTGTGTGCGCGCGCGCACACACCCCCACACGACGTCGTCGCGTCGTGCGCACCATCGGCGATAGATCGGCCGTGCGAGGCCACTCACCGATTCGACAGGGCCCGAAAATAGGCGGCTTGCCACGGTTCTCCGCGAGGCTCGAGGAATGAAAAAAAGGGGCAACTCTCTCGCGCAAGAAATCTACCGAGGAATCTTCCTCACTTCCATACCGTCGTAGAGGCCTCTCGTTCGTTATATACATATATATATATATATATATATATATACTGAATAGGATAATATCGTTTCTTTTTCAAGACTTCTTCACATATATCTTTCATTGCCATTTCTCGTTTAACTCTTCTTTTCTCTACCGTTTTCCAACACACATCCGCGTTACACTGCGCAGGGGTTATGTATAGAAATAAAACGAAGATGGTACGAGTGAGTGAGAGAGTGTGAGAGAGAGAGAGAGAGAGAGAGTAAGAGAAAACGATCGTGTCGCGGCTGTTCCTGTTCCTCGTCTTTCTTCGTGCGAACGAAGACGTGGAGCGAGAGAGAGTGAGAGAAAGAGAGAGAGAGAGAGATAGAGTCGATGCCGAAGAAACCGAGGAGTCAAGGCTGAGGATTTCCCACCGCGCGGGGTGCGGCACCGCGATCCCTCACGCCGGGCCGCTCTTTTTATCCACGCACCGAGCGAACCCCAGCGTCAACCCGTGTGTGCGCGTGTATGTGTGTGTGCGCGCATCATGTCCGCGCGCCCTTCTTCAAAACCTCCTTCTCTTCGGTCTCCAGACGCGCCGGCGATGAAGAGAAAAAACACACACACATACACACACAAAACAGGAGAAACAAGAATAAGAGCAAGAAGAGCTCCAGCTATTTCTACAGATGCTCCCGGTCGAGCGGCTCGCATCTCGGGACTTTGTGTGGGTCTCTGCGGTACTTCTTCGCGTCGAATGGTACTTCGTCGTTGCCCGTGTGTGCATCGACCTCAAGTCATCATCGGTACGACCTCGCATTCCCACAGGAGCTTGCGTCAACACCCTCGCACTTTCTTTTTCTCTCGACCCTTGACAATTCGTCACGCTCGCGCGCCGTAACGATTTTCACGATCGCGACTCGCGATACTTATCGATTTTTATCGATCTGTATCGATAAGGTCGTAAGTTCAACGCGATAATTGGATTCCTCGTTGAAAAAAGTTTACACTTTGTACAAGACGGAACGTAATAAAAAAAAGAAAAGATTAAAAAAACACGTCGACCACTTTGTTACCTCGCGGCGGTAAGTTGGACCGTTCACACGGGATTACTCGGTCTGTACACCCCATATTGGAATCCCTCGGAGACAGGCGTTTCTGTCGTGCCTTCCTGACAATGATCCGGAGATGGTGAGACAAAGAGTGCGCGAGCGAGTGAGAAAGAGAGAGAGAAAGAGAGAGAGAGAGAGAGAGGGAGAGAGAGAGATAAAGAGGAGAGTCTTCTTGGCCGGGCGTCCAGGTCGCCGCCGCGACGTCTCGAGTATTTAGGTATCGGTCAGGACATACACCCGAGCGGTATGGGTTAAAACCCCACCGCGCGTCTTTTCCAAAGGTAGAGAAGCCGCTCGGTCCTGCACATTGTTGCAAACTTCGTTGCTCGTACGTGTGCGCTCGTCTCTGTTTGCGTCGGTGAGTGTCACGCCGAGCATGCGAGTAACAGCTGGCATCGTCGGTGGGTAGGTGTATTACCGCTTGGATTTATAAGCAAAAGGAGCGAGAGAAAGAGAGAGAGAGGAGAAGTTTGCGAGAAAGCGTTCGTGATCGTGCCCCGTCAAACGCTGAGCATTCTTTGTGAGACCGAGAACACTTCAAATAGACGTCCTTCTCCCGTATACCACCGTCTCGTGCGTGTTTTCTCTCTCTCCTTCTCGTTCTCTTTAACGCAAAGTACTTATTCCTTTCTCACTTTGTCTCATATATATTTGTATATATATATATATATATACAGAAACACATACACACATGATTGCACATACTTTCCTCGGCGCACCACCAGGAGAGACATCCGGGGAGCTTCCGCGATATAACGAGGCTACCGGGAACTCGATCCGCGGACGACAGCGAAAACGGACGACGCGAGTCATGGAACTCGACCAATTACTATCAACGCTGGGTGCGAGAGCTATTCATTGGTAATTATTTATGGATGTTACGGAATCTTGAAATTCTACGGATTTTTCATACGGAATGAGAAAAGAGAGGGGGTTGGTTGAGAAGGTTGGGGAAGCGAGAAGCAAATAAAACCGGTGCACAAACTCGAAGACTGCAATCGTATCGCGTGCAATGTTCGTTGCTATGGCAGACATCGCGTGTATGTGTGTGAGTGTGTGTGCGTGTGTGAGTTTGTGGTCGACGCGACAACGGGGTGTCGGAAGAATAATCATAAGTTACGCGAGACTTACGCGTATATAACGTATAATGAGCATAACACGGAGGAGGGAGGGTGAAACGAAAAAAAAGACAGAGTCGTACAGAGGTGACATTCATACCGCAGTCATTTCACGGTTAAAGAAATATACGGAGACATCGCAGAGGTAGGAAGAAACGAGAGCGAGAGGTCTTATAATCTTTGCGGCGAAGGGTTGGTGTAGTGTACGATGCTGAAAAAAAAGAAGAGGGCGTTTGGCGATGGGGGTGGAAAAAGACTATGGGGTGGATCAGCCGGTTATGACTACGAGGCTGTTATATACGTATATTTTTTGTTTTTTTTTCGTCCGTGAACGGTGACGAGGAAGAGGGGAAGAGGGAAGCGAAGAAAAAAGAAAAACGAGAGAAGAAAAGGCACCGATGGGGGTTGGCCAACGTAGAACCGAGTGCGATATTTCAAATTTTCTCATTACACCGCGAGGTGCGAATGATCTTCTTGCCTCCACCCCTCGTCCCTCTCTCTCACCCCTGTTTCCCTTCGCTCTGGCGCTTCTTCGCTCTCGGCACCCTCTCTTCGCCCGTTACGTGGCATCGTTTCCAACCTCCCTCCCTCCAGCCGTTACTAGTAGCGCGGGGCCCAAACTCACCCCTCTTCAATCTCATACCGAGCAGCCATCGGTAAACATCCACTCTTGTATTTATTATTAACATATCGATCGACCTAAGCTTCGATACGACGAGTCCTATACGAAGGTACGAAATACCATGGAAAATGGTATATTGTATGTAAATATAAATATTATACGTATTTACGCTGAAGGGACAGGGAAATATCATCGTGGAATTATATGGTTTGAATATAGTGTGTGAGTAAAAATAGATCAGCTTCGAGGAGTTTTGTCGGCGATCGCCTTGGATTTTCTTCAAATTCGAGTAGGTACGTTGTACAGTTCGCGATGACAATTTTTTTTCAGCCATTTTGAGGAAACGTCAGCCATTTTTGAAAGTATGATCTTTTAATCCGATAAATCGATCGAACCGATACATCGCAGGAATTTATCGTAGATATCAACAAAATTCACGGATTTGATCGCTCAAAAATAGAAAAAAATGAATTTTCTTTTTTTTCAGCTTTTGATACATCGATTAGAATTTTGTTTGGCACAAACTTTGACCTCAAGTGATACGAAAAAAAATGTGACACGTCTTTAACGAGGTTTTTAAAAACTTGTCATCGCAAATTGTACAAGATACTCGAATTCGAACAAGATCCGAGATGACAATTAGAAAACTCTTCAATTTCATTCATTTTTATTTATAGATATTTTGTGTAAGGAGAAAGTACTCTCGATGTTAGCGCAACGAAGAACCAAAGGGTCGATGAATCAAACCAGCTTGGTTCTTTATCGACAAAAAAATGTACAAGTACTATAGATAAATACATATACGTATAGAAAAAGGATGTTCAGATTCTCATTGTTTTCTCGATAGCACCCTCGTCTTCGCATTAAGGAAGATATTTTGAATGGCCGGATCATTAGCCGTAACAACGAGAACGCTAAGAGATCGAGAGCAAGAGAGATTGAGAGAGAGAGAGATTGAGAGAGGGATGGGGAGAAAGAGAAGGAGAATCGAGGGCAGGGTGGTTCGAGTGCACAGAAACGTGGACCGGGACCGAAGAGAATCGAGAAGGGCCTGAGATATATATATATATAAGGGGTTATATATATATATATATATAACCGAGAACAGAAGAGAAGCGAAGCATTTTTTATCCCCTTCCCGAGGGGCATCGACGCGATCTTCTCATCCTTCATCGTCCAAGGTTTACATTGGGACAATTGGTCGTGTGTGCGTTTTAATAGTTAAGATCGGGATCTCTGTTTTCATCTTCGTCGTGTCGTCGGAACGATTGGATCGCGAGAAGAGAACTCTCGAGTTCCCACGAATAATGCGGGATGAAGGAGTTGCGAGCGGGGTTTTACGTCGTTGAACGAGAGTAATGTAGACGATACCGGTGATCGAGAAGAAAGGCAAGAACGAGATAAAGAACTGTCGTGGAATACGAGGGACGCGCAGGGTGGTGATGGTGATATATACGTAAGAATAGGGGAGGTGGAGAAGGGGGTGGCGCGGAGAAGCCTCCCGGCTTCAAATATATAAGGGCGCGTCGAGCGGCAATATTTAAGAAATGTCAATAAATCGGTGAGGGGATGAACCTCGATGCTGGAAGGGTTTGAACCAAAGTCCTCGGTGCTGTCGACTGCGACGACGACGACGACGACAATGCCCTACCCCTCCTCTTATCACTTTCTCTTTCTCTCTCTCTCTCTCTCTCTCTATATATATATATACATATATAACTCCGATCTAGCCTCGAGGCATCGGCTAAAAAATGAAGACACTCCTTTGATGTCCTCTCAAACCCCTCTTCCCTCACCCCGCTGTCTTAATGAAAAATTAAAGCCCCTCCTTAAACATCATTAGACACGAAACTCTGCTTTCAACTTTGCTTCTCAACCATCTGTGTGTATACACCTATATAAAAATATATATATACATATATATGTATGTATACAAGTATATCGGCATTTCGCGACAAGTACCGCAAGGCTTTCCATCGGTCCTTTATTCGAACAGAGATGTATCGAAGTTTCCTCGCGATAGCCAGAATAACAAAAAAAAAACAAATGGTCGCAATCTTTGGCTTCGTTCGAACGAGAAATTTGATAGAAACGACAAATACACACAGAATTGTAATTGATGGATGAAAATCGGTGCAGCGATGCTCGAAGCATATCGAAATTTCGTGGAAGCTGAAGGGGCTGCTCGTGAAAAGTACGAAAACCTTATTACGATGGGAAAACAATGGAAGATTCGATGTGATACGGATCGTCGAATAGCCGGAGGTGGTACAGAGAGTCGGAGAGGGGAATAGAGACGGACGTGTATTTCGCGTTGTACACGAGTGGAAAAAGGGTAGGTAGATACGTATATATATATCGTATACGAGGGGACAGGGGAACGACTGTCGACCGATTGTTAAAATTTGCATGAATCGATGACGATTGTTTTGCCGGAACGTATAGTACACGACCGTAGATTGTATACACACGTACAGAGAATACGGGGCGAGGAAGGCGAGACTAGCACCGCGTGGTCACACACACACAACACACTCCTCTCGAATAATATAGACTCGTATACACATTTATATATACAACGGGCAAGTGAACACGGGGAGAAATATAATTTGCAATCCGTGGGCAATTCGCAGAAATCGAGTTACCGTTTGCCATTTGGAATTGACACGGTCCAACGGGCGACAATGGCCCTTCAACGTCAAAGCCAATCATCTTTGTGATCCTTTCGTACGCACCCCACGAAACGATTTGGGACTTTCTGTCTCTCTCTCTCTCTCTCTCTCTCTCTCTCTCTCGCTTTCTCGTTCACTCTGTTGCCAACCGATATATTCGTATAGCCGATCATCCAATCCATGTTACTCATATTTTACAAATTTCCACCCCGTCTCCGCCTATACATCGTCTTTGCGAAACTATACAGTCGGCAAACTTTATCGAACTATCACCGCCAACTCAACAGATATATCCAGAGTTCCGATGACGCGAATTTGCCGATCTCGACTACAAAGGTAGCTGGCACAAACGTAATTGAATATTGTTCTTCGAAATCGATTTATGTTATTGGCAACACAATTTCGCGATTTTTCAAATTACTCGTTATTTTGACAAATCGGAAGGATAATTCAATGATTATTTTGAATATGATCCTAGTATACGTGCGAGCTCTTGAATTTTTCAGCCAAGGGAGTAAATAATCGAACGAATTCAAGAGTTTTTTTTTTTTTTCTAGAAAAGATACGAATAAAAAATACATAATATCCGTTACGCTATATAGCTGTATGCATGGGATATGACACGGAGAGGGTGAAACCTATATTTTTATGATGCCTCGTCGCGCAGGGTTTCTAATGGCACCCCGTGGTAAAAAAAAAAATGAAAAACATGAATATAGGCACCGGGATTTTGGTATAGACGTCATTGTTTTCACACGCCCGCGCATTCTCGCACCCTCCGCACGTACACGCGGATATCCAGTTCGCCTCCTACCGTTGCTTCGCTAAGTTCGACTGGAACGCACTCCATCTCTTCGCGGGGTGCGCGTACCCCTTGTTCCAGGCTTTTTTTCAACAACTCATACCATCGTGATCCACACCGAAAACTATACCACCCTTATAGCGACCCCCACCCTCCAGACCCTAGTAGAGTCTCTCTCTCTCTCTCTCGTTCCATTCGGGCCACTTTTTCATCTTTCTCAATCCCCCCTCCCAGCAACAGCTCCATCTATCTTTCCTCTTTCTCTCTTGCCCCGTGACTCTCGCTCTCTTCGTTCCTCTTTTCGCATTCTTCCACACATAGATTACAATATTACCAGCCCCCGCGTTCCGACAACCACCGCGCCGTGTTCTCCCTCCTATGGTTCGTTTTTCTTTTTTCTTTTTTTTTTTTTTCGTTCCCTCTTTCAACCCCCTGAAACGCCACGCGCCATTCGCGAGAAGCCCAGTTCCCGCCACACCGGTGCCGCGACTGCGGCCGCGGCGGTGGTAACGCTGCGTCTCTCTGAAATATACGCGCGCACTTCTGATCATAACATAAATTTTAATGATGGCTGTGATGAAAATATAAGAACGTTACGATATTTATGGCGTCTGTACAACCGACGTGAGATATACGCTGTATATGCGCGTGTCTCTTCTTTTTCCAGTTTACGTATCCTTCCACCATGCTCAGGGATACACACTCCATATTATATATATATATATATGTATATAGAGGGAGAGAGAAAGAGAGAGAATAGACGATACATACATTCGTCAGTATATCGCAAAGCTACCTCGACTATGTCCTATCAAACGTAGGTACATACTGAAACCGTCAATACGGAAAATCTCGAAATGTGAAACGTGCGAGGAATTCCAAGCGGTCATCGCTTCATTACGAACGACCGTTCGCGTGATCGAAGAATAGCCGAAGACTCTCGCGACAACGAAAAAAGAAAAAAGTTATTCTTCATCGTGAAACACCGGCTGCTGTATACGTATTAGTAGGATTAATTATACTCGCTCGAATAATTGCTGATATTGAAAGGATACTGGCGACCGTTACGCAGCTGACGATCGTGATGAGTTTTCAGAGGGATCTTTATTATACGTAGTGTATAACATACATATATATGTAGAGTATAAAAAAGTCGAGAGCTTTGGGAATAAGATCGAAAGTCTCGTCGATCGTCCCCAAGACGCGACACCTCCCATCTCGCTCATCAGTGGCCATCGACTTTGTGAATTCACTGTGTATAGTATATATATGTGTATATATACATATATATATAAATATCTAAACTAGGTATATAGCCTGGTATAAGCACGAGGGGGTAGGAGGGATCTTGTGTAACACGGGCTGAGCGAGGGTTGAAATAGGGGAGTAGCTACTCTCAGGCTACTCTTCCACACTCCCGCTCGACACCCCTTTTCATCCCTTATATTTCATCCCTTCTTCGGGGATACCTCTCGCTCGCTCGCACTTTCGACGCTTTGCCCGTACCAAAAATCCTTTGATTCCCCATCTTTTTGGGGGTTGTCGCGAGGCATCCTATCCCACTTTTCCGGGTAACGTCGATATGGCTCTCGTTCTCTTCTTCTCTCTCTCTCTCTCTCTCTCTCTCTCACTTGCTGTGAAAAGGGGTTTTCTTCCGCGGTGTCTGATCCTCCCCCAGGGTCACATACCCCAAACTCCTAGATGGTGGGTCGTCTCCTGCCCTTCTATCAGACCCCTAGGAAACTCTGATTGGTACGATAAAAGAGACGACGGTAGGGGTAAAACACTAATTAGTTATCAAAGAGGGCGAAGAAGGGTTTGGTGACAAAATAGTGAATATATATATATGTATATATAGAAGATTGGAGCTCTTCGCGTTCAAACTCTTCGTAAAACCCTCCTCCTTCTCTATGCTTTCCTTATAATTCTGTCTCCCTCTTTTGGGAATCCACAGGAATCAACGTAGTCTTAAGGGTGCTTTCTCTCTCATTTCCTCTCACATCGTGTCGATATTCGCAAATCTTACTCTCTCTGTCTGTCTCTCTCTCTCTTTACTCTTCCAATACCTCTTACAATTTCTATCCTCGTCCTTTCGCTGATCGCGCCTTCTCTCCCTTGGGTTGTCGTCGAACCAACCCCATCGAGCAAAACCCACAGTATGTCTTAATACTCGAGCGAAGGGAGAATTAGGCAGTGGTGGCTGGTATTGATTTTCGAATCATTAATTCCACGTCCAATCAAGAGGCGCTGCGCGATATTTCAATGACAATCGAGAATACCGAAAGTAAACGGACGAGAGAAATATCGAACGAAATTTCATCGAAATTTCGTTCGGTCGGTTGCAAAAATGATTTATCGTAAAAAGAAATAATCTTTCGATACGCCGATGTAGAAAGAAAAAAAACGTAGACACGAGTCTCCATTTGCGGACATTATACGTGTATCGAATATCGGACGATTTTCTCCGAACGGAATATCTTTATCAACGAGCAAATAATAAAACGTTAATTATAGAGATGAGTAAGCGGCCCGACGATCGGCCAATCGACGACGGTATATATTGTATTAGTATAAGACGATAGTTAGTAGAGTAGTAAAGCGGGATCGTCGTGTCTCTTGCTTCGATTCGCATTGTATCGCAATTAGCGCGGATTCCAGTGCCGATAATAAAAATTAATTGTCGCCGGAGCGAGACGGTGAACTCTTTTGTCGGCTCCATCGTATACCCAGTTAGAATTCGTATTCTTCGCGCTTCTTCCTTACGTCCACTGTCCTTCTGCCACGGCACAACAAGAATTGATAAAATCTCATTTTCCATCGAATTGAAACAAAAACAAACAACAACAACAAAAAAAAACACGCGCGCGCATTTTTCGATAATTAAATTCCGTTCCGTCGATTATCGATTTTTGCTCGATATCGGCTCGCGTAGGTATACGAACTCGAACTTAAAAATAATTAAATTACGAAAAAGAAATATATATATATATATATGTACTATAAATTATATCTATTCGAACAAAGTCTCGCTAACGATCAGCCGCCAACCTTTAACGATAGGCTGGCAAAATACTTCCTACGAAATGTCGCGGAACGATGCGCGTTTACGTAGCCACTGATTAGCCGGGAGAGATTCGAGAAGCCCTCGAGAATTTTCCAGAACGATTACATTTGTGCCCGATCCGCCATCGCGATGGAATCAAGCTTATGTATATACGTACGTACGTACGAATATACATATATATATATACTTTTAACAGGGGAGGAAACAGCGCTAAGAACTCGAAGACCGTAGAAACGGGAACGGCGCTTAGCACTGGAAAATTGCCAATTTTCCCGATAATGAAAACTCCCATCGTGGTTAATTCAATTCCGTTAATTTCTTCGCATTGAATTCACCGAGGGCTTATAAGCGTTCTTTGGTACTCGAAGGGAAGTCCTCGTCGTCGTTGCCCTCGCTGACTGTATTCACCCCCTTCATCACCCTTCGGCCCACCCCACCCACCGGCCCCTCGGCACATACATACATACACGCGCGTAAGTGGGCTTCTATGAGAACGGGATTAAAGAATTTTTCTCCAAACCTTCGAGAGACGTTTCACGAGGGAAAATGAGCGATGTAACGAAAAAAAAAAAAGAAAGAAAAAGAAAAAAGACAAAATCGTTAGTACAGATAATCTCTCTCTCTCTCGGTGTGTATGAGCCAAGCGGAAACTTTTTATTCTCTTCTTTCTAGATTCTCCGCCCGTCTCCCAACCCTTTCTTTTTCCCATACTGACAAAGAAGCCAGAGAAAGAAAGACATCCTCGCTCGAAGAAAGAGTTACACATAACGTAAATATATATCTGTACATCTGTACATATACATAGCACATACACACTAAATCGAGAGTCCTGCGCTAGCTCGAATTGATTTATATCGTCTCGCGATAAAGAAAGACTCGTTTTCCCGCACGCAGAACGCTGCCGAGTGAAGGTGTATATGGCATACATCACTGACTAGCATATATAAATATATATATATATATATATATATATACAGATACATAATACGTACGTATGTACGTTGGGCGCGAAAGAGCTATTGGTGCTGGCGCGTGTAGCACTCGTTGCGCACGTAGCTACCTTAAAATCGCACGAACGGAAAGGATGATTTACGACACATTCGATAACGATCCGAGAGCGGTAAGCAAGCGAGCGGTAGAACTCGTCGATGGAGGGGAGAAATACAGGGGGAGAGAGAGAGAGAGCGCGAGAGTTACCTAACAAAAAAAAAAAAGAGAACAAAAAACAAGGACAGAAAAAACGATCGAGAGTGAAAGAACGAAAGACAAACGAGTAGAAAGGGCGAGAGACAAACACGACAAAGAGGGTTGGTTGGAGAATCGACCTGGAGAAGGAGAGAGAGAGAGAGAGAGAGAGAGAAATAAGGTACACTGATTCTCGGTGAGGAAAATTTGCCGGCCACGGTGACCCGATGTCGAATGGAACAGTCGTGAAGGGGTTCTCGCCAAAGGGGAACGTAGTACGGGCGATATGCACACACACACACACACACACACACATATATATACATACAACTAAACGAGGGACAGCGTATATCGGGGTAGGAGGAGGCCTCGAAACAAAGAAATGCTAATTCTACACTCGGTGGAGTATCTGCTAACGAAATCAATGAGTCAGCGTCGAGCTGCTGTGATTATTACATATGCAGGCCGAGTTGGCAAGCCGCGCCGCGTGCGCGTCTGTGACCGACGCGCGTTGATGCTACGCGTCGTCTATCTATCTATACACCGTGTACCATTGGTGAGAAAGGGTTGAGGGTCGAGAAGGGAGGGAAAAGAAAGCAAAACAAAAAATTGAGTGTCCTATCGCACGGAGCATGTATGACGCGTTGGTTGGCTACTGGCGTTGATCAGACGGATCAAAATCCGCGTAGACCAGACCACGACGCTATAGTTTATTACGTACGTAGAGTAGAACGTCCCACGTGTTACGTTTCACCTTCTTCTCCTTTCCCACCGCCACCACCGCCACCACCGCTCCTTGCAATTTTTTAAACCGGTCACACTCTACGTTGGGACAAACGGAATAATGGGTATTGTGCTTGTATACGATATGGTGTATCTCGTAAGCTGTCTAGATGCTCGATGGAAATGTCAGCAGTAGAATTTGATAATTGTTGTCAATTCTCAATCGTAATTTGAATTATCTCATCCGTTTATTGTGTTCTCGGGTTTATAGACACAATATAGGATCTCCTGAACAATGCTTAGGGTCGTGTCCTTGACATATCGTCCGAAGGAACGCGGAAGTCGAGGAAGGATTAGAATCAAAACGCTGGGTATCTAAACGTGGAAGAAGCGTTTAGACGTGTGTCTGCGGGGGTCGAATTATTGTTTCAACGTCGCGCTAGGCCGAGAGACCAAAGGATCCAAAAACATGGGGTGCGGACGGGCGTATGTATGACGCGCATGCCAGATGTTGGAACCATTCTCTCATGGACTCGACGGATAAGGCTAGGACATTGCTATTGACATTAACAATAAGAGACAAATATTTCGGACAATTTCGTTTCACTAGCATTGGAGATTTCACTTGTTCGCCAACGCTTAGAATTTACGTAAAACGTTTCATTGTTAGATTGTACGAGACTTACACATTTATAATGAATATACGGTGCTTATACGATTACATACAAGAAAATTGTAGCGCGTACGATGCGACGATATGTCGCGTACGATCACTCGTTTAAGTACTTTGCGAGAGTGAGTTTCTCTGAAGAGAAATCGAAACGTGTTTAGTTCCGGATTCGAAGCTCGGAGACACGTCAAGAGAAAGACACGTCAAGGGAAAGAAAGAAAGAAAGAGAGAGAGCGAAAAAAAAGTAACCAGAAATTAGGTATTCCCGATGGGTCGAGAGAAACGTGATCCGAAAGAGTGAGAAAAGCGAAGGCAGAAGCTGAAAATCGCTTTTGCACCCAAAGATTTCAAAGCATTGTTAAGAGAGAGAGAGAGAGAGAGAGCGAGAGAGAGGGGAGTGGCGAGGGAAAAGAGAGGGAGGAGGCGAGCTGCTCTGCGACGTTGCATCTCGCCCCGTAAATGCCGAGTGGGATGGGCTTTGCCTCGCGAATCAAAGGATTGCGTGCGTCGTCGAGGCCCGAGGTGAAATCCAGGGAGAGATATATATTTTTGTATATACATATACGTAAATCACATAGGTATATAAACGTTCGAACGCATAATACAAACCCCTGCTTAATTATCTTTATCAATCATCAGAAATCCATCCGTCAAAGGCATATGAATTTATAATATTTTATCTTCGAGCTTTCCGAGTCCACACCGCCAATTCGCTCTTTCTCAATCCACTCCCTCCTCCTCCTCATCGTCGCCCGGTTTTTGCTTTTCTCTCGTTACGACTGCCGCGAGGACGGAGGTGAACGCGTCGACAGGGGTTTAATGGCGGGTAAAGCCCTTGTCGAGATGCGAAACCATCGTTCCCTCGTATTTTCGGTGCGCTATGGCAACGGAGGCGCCACGGATCGGAAAGGGTGTTGGATTTTCTCTTTCCGGTGGTGATGGTGGTGGTGGCGTCACCAAGGATGTGGGAGAGAGGGGAGGATTGGCTTTTATCCGTTGGAAAGTGGGATTTCAATGTGTCCACATAAGCCACGAGCGCGGCTTTCGACACTTTAGCCCGGTGCACGCTTTTGAACCCGCCCACCCCACGTAGGTACATTCGTAGGCCCGTGAGACGACGATGCGATTTCATCCGATGCGCGAGTGTGCCATTGCGACTCAACGATCCGTGTGGAGCGTCGTTTTTCCACAGAGGACGCGTGTGCGTCTCCTATCATTCGACATACACAGGATGATGCGGCATTGATCTACGTGAATCGACGGAGAGAGTTTTCACCCTCGGGTAAACACGAAGAAAAAACGAATTCACTTTGGCAAACGCCGTTGGGCTTAACCGGGGAAAATGCGGGATTTGAGCTTCTATGCACCGGGCGTTGAAGAAGGGTTGAAGGTGGGAAGAGGGCCTGAATCGAGGTGGTTCTCTCTCTCTCCCTCTCTCTCTCTCTCTGTTGGAAGAGAGACGGCGTGGCAAGGGATGCGGGCGCGCGTGAAGAACTTTCATGGAAAGCGCCGGCACGCTCGCACTGGGTTGATACAGCGACGAGGACTCGACCGACGACGACGAACGATGACGACGACGACGACGACGACGACGATGAGTTTCGATGAAAGAGCGAGCGAGTGAGAGACTAATTCGTGTCCTGTATATCCTGCCTCCTGTTTCGTGGAAGGGCCAAAGTTACAATCGAGAAGAGAACTTGGTATTTCGTTGGATAAAGTGGAAAGAACGCGGGATAGGATGAGCTATAGAGCGAGAGAGGGAGGGAGAGAGAGAGAGATAGAGCGCGACAGACGGGGTTGGTGGGTGGTCTCGTTGAAGGGGTTGAAAATAAGTGATAATGCCTCGGCTTTACTTAGCTAATTAGGGCTCTCTCTTTTTATCTCTCTCCCTCGCTCTTTCGGCGATCCGAGCTTCTCTCGTTTCTGTTCATCCTGCTATCAACCCTGCCACCCCCTCCTCCTCCTCGTATATAGAACATTGCAGTACAAACATATGTATACATCCGAGTTTCAGCTTCGACCCCTCCTCTCCCTCCCTGTCCTGATCCATTCCTCTACCATCATAGTCCGTCTCTGTTACTCGACGAGAAGCTCTTTATGCATTGCCACAGCATTTCTCTCTCTCTCTCTCTCTCTCTCTCTCTCTCTCTCTCTCTCTCTCTCTCTCTCTCTCTCTCTCTCTCTCTCTTCTTTCCAGCTGCCTTTAACCCTCCGTTATCCATTTCATGGTACGTATATATATATATATATCGTCGTTCGCCGAAAATACAGCAGACAACCTTCGCCCGAAGGGTGAAACAGCGTAGTTACATTAATTTCATTTAGATATTATTTTGCGAGACAGGCATTAACATTCTCAATCAGATTAATTAAATTATTTTGTCCGAGAGACGATCTCACGAGAATTATCGTAGGTACATTTCGAGGAAAATGTCATAACGAAAATGGTGATGGGGCGCGGCTCTGGTGCGGTCTCTTCGTCGAATGGACGTAAAGAAGGTATAGTACATATATCTGCGAGAATCGGTGAGCGAAAGAGAGTTTCTACCCCCTACCGCCTCCCACCCTCAAATATCTATCTATATACGTGTACGTAGTTTACCGATGCATGTATAGATTGGCCCGAAGAGGATGAGAGGAGATAAAGAGAGGTAAAAGAGAAACCCCTCGTCGGGATGAGGGAGGTGGGTCGAAGGAGGAGAAAGGAAGCAAGGCTTTCGTCCAAAGTCCGCGGTGAAGCGGAGGCGGACGTCGCGGCTGCGTGGATTTGGGTACTGGGAAGAAATAGTAGGAGTTGGGTTTTAGTCAGGGAGAAGGGGAGAAAAAGTGTAGCTGAAGCACGAATCGGGAGAAAGCGCGGGAAGGCGAGCTTCGAGGTATAAGGGGATGGAAAGGGTTCGCGCAAAGGGGTTAATGCAAAGGTCCAGGATAATTACCCACATGGCTGGCAATACGTATTTCACTTTGATCAAGTCTGTGTTTTTCTTCGCTCGTCTATCCATCCCCCTCCCTCTTCGACCCTCCTACCACCCATCCTCCCATACCAGACCATCTCTTTTCCAGTTTTCTCGTTTCCTCTTCTCATCTGGACTTTTTCTCTCTCTCTCTCTCTCTCTCACTGTAGATCTCATCATATCCTTTTCTCCCTGTATATAACATACCCTTATAATATACCCTTACATCATCCATGCCTATATTCTTTCTCTCTGCGAGCTCGCAACCCCGGGATTCACACGAGATGGGTAGGTAACTGGCTTTTGTCTTTTCCCCGGGACGTTTTAATTATTTTAACTCGCCCGCGAGCGTCTAATTTTCACCGTGTGTATACCGTTACTTATATATATGTACACCCCCTCACCCACACTCATACACATACACACATCCACGCACACATACATATGTATGTATATTCGCATATGCATAATGCTGGAAGGCTAGCTGTGTGGTGAGACGAGTAACTGTGGAAAGCGAACAGTGGTATGAGCCCTTGAGAGAGAAAAAGGGTAGATGGTCGGGCTGGTAAAGGAACAGGGGGAGGGGTTGAGGGAGGTCTCCACTCGATGGACACGGAGTACGAAATTGGGGTTGATTTAAAACAAAAAAAAAAGAGAGATGCAAGAAAGAAAGGCGAATGACGAGGGTATACATGAAGGAGGTTCCTCCCTCGATTCCGCGGTCTGGCAACGCGATTCAATGTCCGAATTTTTGCGCGTTTGTCGCGTCACGGTGAAAATAAAGAAATCGCGGCTACGACGATTATACGCGGAGATTCGGTAGAATACGCGAAGAAATAGGATCCGTTTCGGACGAGTATTTTACGATGCGCGAAATATAATTTCGAGTTATCGATAAATTTTTATGTCTGCATTCGTATATCGCGGGAAACGAGAGAAGATCAAGAGGTGCTTTGGGAGGGACAAAAACAAAGAGAAGAAAAGAGTTTCTATTGATACGTGGAAGGTACTGAAACGAGTATTTATGGAAATTATGCGAGAATCTCCCTCGTGCGCACGGCTAGGAGAGGGGGTGGGGGATGGGGAGAGGGGGAGGAGGTATGGGATAATTAATGCAACGCTGCATAATAAATATCGAATTCGAGTTTCATTGGGCGCGTGACGTCTTTCCATTGAAGTGAATTCGAGTATCGTGAGTACGAGGTGAGAGGGAGGAGAAGAGTTGGGCGAGCCGATATGCTCGAGCACCCCGGTATTCTCCCTACTACCCGGCGGTTGCATTGGCGCATTCGGGGTACTTCGAGCGAGGATATTCGAAGCAATCGTAGCACTCGTATCTTTCCATGGGAATGATGGCGAATATATATACACACATACACACACACACACCCATATATATGTATATATATAAGTAGGCATATACCTACATATTGTACGATACATTCGAGAGATATCAGACACGTTTCGTAGAGGAGGGGGATGAAAGAACTTCGTTAACGATCCTACTGCCAATGACTGCCACCTTTTATATTTTTTTTCTCTCTCTAGCCACCCACCTTATCGATTATTCAACGTGCATATGAATCCTAATTTAATCAACACTCCGATATACTTTGGCTCTCTGTTACTTCGTACGTCTCTCTCTCTCTCTCTCTCTCTCTCTTTCTGCCTCTTTCACGTATCTTTTCGCTTCACCCGTATAACGTTGTCCCGCTCGATACATCCACACCCCACCCTCATTATCCATTCCGCATCGTCGAAATCAAAGAATAGAGAATATTTATGACGACTTTCACGAACGAGCAACCCTCACTTCTCTCTCCTTCTCTCTCTCTCTCTCGCGTCACGTCGACGCTTTGCTATTCCGAAAATACCGATAATATACGACTATGGAAGATAGGGGGGTGGGGGAAAAAACGGAAACAGCGATGTCTCGTAAGGGGCGTTATCGAGTCGAATGGAAAAATGAAAACTGTTTGAATAATATTGTACGAGAAGTGTGCTCGAGGTCTTTGCATGACTCGTACGAAACGGATCGTACTTTGTATACGAAGGGCTGAAACACGAGTGCTTCGATTTTTTTAATCAATTGGCCGATTTGCAACCGGAGAATGATTCTCTTGTACGACGATTCTCTCGTACAGGATCGAGATCGTTTTATTCTCGAGAAGAGAGAATAAACTTTATCTCCTCGAGCTTGATATATGTAAATTATAAATACGTCGAGAAGCTTTGTCATCGTGCCCGCGTTATTACGAACGACGTCTCTCTTACCAGTAGTACTAAGTATCGTCGTTTCGCATCGCAGAAGAATACGTGATCCCGCTCCACCTTAAACGGCAGTTCGCGAATCGGATCCTGGACGTATCGGTGCCGCGTTAAATAAAATTAACAAAAAAAAAACAAAAAAACAAAACAAAACAAAATAATACGAGCAAAAAAATAACAACAACAATAGGACGCGACGACGCGAAACTCGAAAAAAAAAAATATGCGCGGCGTGTGTCGCGAAGCTTTTTTCTTCCATCGGTCCCGATGGTGCCATAGAAGTGTCATTCAAAAAATCCTTGCTTCGTTCTCTCCGTCGAGAGACCGAATGAATAATATATATATCGTATAATGGCCACCCACTCATTGTTCTAATTTGCGTTTTGCATACGATTAACACCGCCGTGGGTTTCTCCTTGCTTGCCTGCTGCCGAACGACGCCATATGCGAATGGAGAAAAAATAGAAAAAACACACACACACGCACACACACATCGTTGCCTCACTCTCGCGTATAATATATTTAAATCGACCGCGGGACAAAGAATTTCACGAGCAAACGGGAGCAACGACGGGAGATCCCCGTGGATACGTACGACATATTTGCCAGTGGCGGGAGGTTAACGGAAAGAATCAGTGGGGAATAAGAAGCTCGAGGATATATAGCGAGGACCAACTCCCACACGACGTATTATATATATATGTGTGTGTGTGTGTGTGCGTATATGGGCAATGGTATAGTGGCCCCATATAGACCTCTTCGTGCGCCTCGATACACAAAGCGTGTCAGCAGGATACAATGCTTCTCGTCTGACGCTCAATTAACGAGTTAATGCGTTACCGGTTGATAATTAAACAAATACACGGAGAATTTTTTCCTTTTTTTTTTGTTTTCTTTTTTTCTTCATCACTCCCACCTCTCTATAGGGATCGCGACGCCGCGTTCGTTTCTCCACCCCCGCTGTTTGTCCTCGCGCAATCACCGCACGCTCTCTTTCTCTTTCACTCGTTTTCTCTCTGTCCCTCTCTCTCTCTTTCTCTACTTCTCGTTCTCTCACTCTTTCTCTCTCTCTCTCTGTCGTACATACATTGTCCTCGACATCGCTCGACCGATTATTATATTACACGAGCGACCGGAAACGGATGTGTGAAACAAATATGCGAACTACGCACGGGTTAATGAGCGATTTCTTCGGCAATGTACATAGCACCAGGCCAGAAACCGTTTGATTTCTCTTCTTTAGATTCTTGTTTTTTCGATATTTCAAGAACGCAGAATTTCACGACGGTTGAAAGATTCAATTATTGAAAAATTCATTAATAACTTGATTCCGCGTTAATCTACCTTTATTAAAATATTTCTACTTTTTGTTTTTCTTCTTTCCTCTCTCGAAATATTTTTCTCCTTTCTTATTTATCGTTTAGTAAAATTCTATAGTCGTTGCAAACATCGGGATTTATAATCATGATAATTATACGAAGCTTGGCACTCGCGATGTAATGCTAGAAGTTGAACGGCGAATATTCCTAGGTCCGGAGCACGATCGCGAGAAAAGTGTCGGGTGTTGCGGGTACGAGAGAAAAAGAAATCGCTGTATTATTAATTACAAAGGCGATGGTCCAGAGCGAGCATTAGACTTGCACAGGGACGCTGGCTACGCGCTGTTTTGTCTTTCTCGTCTCGATCCCCCTACGTATACGTATATATACGTATATATACATGTTCATATTCACACACACACACACACATATATATATACATATATATATATATATATATATATATATATATATATATATATATCGTATCGCATTCAGAGCAGCAGCTTATCAGCTTCGATAGGAGGACGGCGCGCTATCGAGACTCTCGAATGGATGTTGGTCGGTGTGCGATGACAGGCATATATATATATATATATATATATATATATATATGTATATATATGTGCGTGTAAATGCATAACTGCATACTATCGAGCGGCTGCGATGCAGTAAATGTCACCGCGCGCCGGAAGTACGTATCGAAAGTATTTGTACGCCCTCGGGGATTCACGTCCGTTCGGCTGCAAACGAGAGCGCTGGACAGCCTCGAAATTCCTTCACGGACAGTTTCACGAAACCACATGGGAATTGATATTTTGTTTTCTCTCGAAGGAAATTAAGAAATTTGGAATGGATTCGAAATGTCGACGAGAAGGATGATTAATCGATCGATAATAATTACCGATTGAATTTTTATTGGAAAAATGTCTTATTAATTTCTCGTTGAAATGAAGAAAATTCAATTAAAATGACGTAAACACGAAATTATTGATCGTCTATAAAAATTTATTATTGACTGTCGATATATCGTTAAATAAATATTTTGTACATACTCGATCGAATAATATTATTCGTATATGAAAAATACAGCGATAAGATCTCGTTAAATACAATTACTTATGAGATAATATATACATCGTCTCACGACGACAACGACGACGACGACGACGTTGACGACGTTGACGATAAGTGCCATTCTTTCGTCACGTGGGTGGTTCGCCGTTGGGTTTGCGTTTCGATCGTCTTATACATCTATTATCAGAAGATTGCTCGTCTGACACCAAACATCACGAAATCAACATCAAACAACACACGTTAACCGATCTTTTTTCTCTTTCCTCTCTCTCTCTCTCTCTCTATCGTTCTTTGATTATGTGTATAATCAAAACGATTTTATTGCGACTCCGGCCAGACAGTATTGTTTTTCGTTCGTACTGCTGCTATTCAGTTATGTACACATATATGCTTGTAACGTTAAAGCCGGGAGCTGACGCTGGTTGGGATAAGGGTGATCGGTCGCGGACGAGAACGGAGAAGAAAGGGAATACGAGAGGTGATGGAAGGAGAGAGAGAGAGAGAGAAAGAGAGAGAGAGAGAGAGAGGGAATAAGGAGGTTATCTCGCGGGACTAATGCGTCATGAAAAATGATCCTTGTGAGAGAGTTAGATGCCCCTAACCCCCTTCCCTCAGTCAAAGACCTCGAACGAGACCCCGCGCCACTCTCTCTTTGACTCTTATTATTATAATGTACATATAAAGATATAGATATATCCGTATACAGTCGTTCGATTTTTCAAACAAACATCGATTCGTATCCGTTTCATCCCCCTCCCACACCCTCACCACGTATGCACTTAAGACTATCAATTTTGTTGAATATTAAATTCGAATCCGAAAAATTAGCGAGATTAATTCTTTTAAACAAAAAGAATATTGTATTCGTTCGGTCGAGTTGTTGAAAAAAGTGTACGTTGTCAACGCCACGAAAATTGATCGGAATTCAACGTCGGATTATTTATACGCGAGTGATTTCAGAGATTCTCAATGTTCGTGGAAACAGCGAAAAAGAGAGAGAGAGAGAGAGAGAGAGAGAAAAGCCGATGGGAGCGAGAACGCGTCAAATGCAAACTCCGCCGAGAACACGCCGGTCTCGCGTCAAAATCACCGATGAAGCATATAGTGATAGGGGAGAAGGTGGTTCGTGACCAAAACTGATCATTCTCCGCTCTCCCTCGTTTTCCTCGTTTTCCACAGGTCCCGCGTTCTCGTGTCGCGAAAGCCTGGTGGGCGAGAGAAAACCGACAGCCAATCACCAACATTGACATACCAGGTGTGATGAGAGAGAGAGCGAGAGAGAGAGAGAGAGAGAGAGAGAGAGAGAGAGAGAGAGAGAGAGAAGAAAATATCGATGTCGAAACTTGCGCGCGTTAACCGACGTTCGTATTTTCCCGAAGCGTATATTTATATTTTCATGCATTCGAATAATATCGTTTTGACATCCGATATATAACAATATCGGAATAATAACAATGTTTATTATTTTTATTTTGTATGCGAAGAAGTTTGTAACATCTGCGAAAGTAACGGACTTGAGCCATTGGCGCCAATGCCCGTGACACGCATATGGAAAACGAATGAAACAAAATAAAATAAAAAAACGTCCATATTCATTATACTTCGGTAAAATCGTATTTAAGTTCAAAAATTAAATTCAACGAAATATAAGATTAATTCAAATTACTTACAAATATTTTCTCGTCGTAAAAATTGTACAATTATTTTTAACCCTCTCTACTCAATATGAACAATGCAATAAATTTAATGATTCTCAAATTGCGATAATCAACGAAAAGTACAATAAAAGCTGATTTTTTTTCTCGTAAAAAGAAATAATTTCACCTCGTTGTCATGAATAAAATTCTACCCGAGAGAGAGAGAGAGAGAGAGATGAAGTAAGAGCGAGAGAAAGAGAGAGAAAGAGAGAGGGAGAGATAGATGTCGAGCAGTAAAAGCGGGAAATATTGTCGAAGAGCGGTGACGAACTCCCGCTGGTCCATCAGAGGGGGTCGCGTCGTTTCTGTCGTGTCGTCTGGTAACGTCGTTCTCTCGGTCGGGGAACCCGGACTCTTGTCTCTCGAGCACGAATGACGTTCACGATTTGTGCACGCTTCGTAAGAGAAGAGCGAAGATTGTCTCGGTTCTTAGCGTATATAATAGCGGCTTATACACATACATATAAATACATATACAATATAATGTGTAGTAAAAGTTGGAGAGGGCTTCGCAGAGAAGAAGGTCTCACAGAAAACGAGACGATCAGGAGCGCTCTCTCGCCGGGTGGGTCGACGCGCCAAAGTCTCGTCCTCCTCCGTGCTCCTCTGCTACCCAGCAAAGCCAGACATCTGTTTGACATCCCTGTTTGTCAAGGCGTGACTCGGCACTTGCGGCTTCTCTCTATACGTATACCATTAAACATCCATACGCCGTCTATTATACGCGGATCTCTAGGTATATAGAGACACGAGGACGAAGAAAAAAGAAAGAAAGAAAGAAAAAAAAACGGAATCGGTTATGGGCGATCGAACGAGACCGGTGACTATGTGTCGTTACCTTGCGCGAACGTATCGAGAATCTTATGATCGATCTATGAACCCGAAGTTCAATTGAGACTCAATTGCTCGTGAAAATCGTAAACAATAGGATCGAGCGAGGACACGAGCCCTCGAGAAACTTAAAAAAAGAAAAAACTTACATCTCTGTTTCGGAGAAAAGGAGAAAGGGCGAGGAGGTGGGGGGGGGGGGCAGATGTTAGAAAATTCGCGACACATTGATAAAAAATGAAACGACGAAAAGTCGTTGAGTGGCATCGTGTGTGAAGAATCTTCGAAGTGTTTCTCGTCAACGAGGGAGTCCCCGCCTCGATTCGAATATACAGGGGACTTTTCTTTTTTAAGAACGAGAATTTGAAAAATAATGAAATCAATTTCTCGTTCGTTCAACTTTGAACAAGAAAAAAAACGGTTCGACGGCATCGAATTCGACGAAAAAATATAAAAAGGGGGACTCGATATGCGTATAACCTTTCTACTGCTGTGTCTTAAATCAACTCACAGTGAGTATACGGCACTTCGGGCCAAAGTGCGTACCAAGAAAAAGCTCCGAAGGGCATTATAAAAAAGAAACACAACAAAAAAAAAACACACACACACACACGGAATAAAAATTAAAAAATTAAACTATGAAGACGTCGTCACACGTGGCCCCAATCATTCGGTCGTGGCCGATACGTGTACAGTGTTTCCGCTCGCTGGGAAGGACAGAAGAAACGCGATGGTAAAATATCGGAGGGGGAGGTCGAGGGGGTGAGAGAGTGAGAGATAGATAGAACGATACTAGGGCGAACGTCTAAGAACTTGACACACATAAATATATAACAGAGCATCGTCAGAGTCGAAGATTGGTTTCTCGTACGTTTTTTTTTTCAAGATTCCATCATGCTGTTTGAGTCGAGGAGCAACAAGAGAGAGAGAGAGAAAGAGAGAGAGAGGGAAGAAGAGAGCAAGATAGAGTGGCCAACGAGGGGATGCAAGCGAGGAGTCCGCTCGTTGAGCAGACGAGCACGCAGTGCGCTTCGCAGTCGAGGATGTATCGGTTGCACGTGGCCCGAACGCCTCGCGCGCCTTCCGATCTTTTGCCCAAAAGCCATTTCCTTTCCACCCCGAACGCTCCATTTTTTTCCTTTTACAACTTTCCGTTCGTCCTCCCTGCATATCCCCTCCCTACTCCTTTGAGAAAACGAATCGCGGGAATATGAACTGCGTATCCCCCCCTCTCTCTCTCTCTCTCTCTGTCTCTCGCGACATCGGTAGGACCGAGAAGTCGAAGAAGAGACTTTCGTATATCTAAAAATATTTTTATGGCGCCCCCGCTGCGCGATCTCCCGCTTTTATACGTCTATATACGTCTATATCTATACGAACTACTGTTTTGACGCTTTCAATGCTTCGCTCTCGGCAGCAACACCAGACTGCTCGTGCTTTTCTCTTTCGTTGCATCCTCCTTTCTCTCTCTCTCTCTCTCTTTCTCTCTCTCTCTCTCTGTGCTTCTCTCCTTTTCTTCGAATTCTCTCCTCGTCTCGCTCGGTTCGACCACGATCTTCCTTACGCACTCGGGTACTTTACACACATATAAACGTATTTAAAAGAGCGAGATGGAGATTCATGTGCCACCGACACCCTCGGTCCGCGCGGCGGATGAAACTGACTACTACGGCCGTCTTAGGCCGGATGGAAGGCTTCTGTGTTCGATAATAAGAGGAGAAAGAAAAAGAAGAAGAGGAAGAAAAAAAAAAGAAAAAAACGTTCTAAAAAAAGAAATCGTTTCCTGCGACCGGATCCGTATATCCCGTATTGAAACGGCCGGCATCGAGGACTGACGTATGTGTGAAATGATTCTCGTCTCGTGAATTTTATACACACCGGCCCCGTTGATTTATCATCCGCGACGATTTTTCAAAGATCCGCCGAATTAAAAGGAAAACAATTAATAAAATTGAATAATAAAAAACATCTATATTTTTTTGTTTTGTATAAATCTCACCAAGTCGTTGATAATAGCGACGGACAACGAGTTGTAACAAAAACAAAAATCTCGTTTCGAGAAGCAAAATTGAAGAAGCAACGAAAAACAAAAATAAAACATCGTACATACTCCCGTGAGCTTATTATTCTCAATTCCTGAACGAAAATACGAAAACAATAGAAACTATATCCGCCTTTTATCGCGAAAGACATCGCGTGGTAATACAGTTTGACTATCGGTGTGAGTAATATACACATAAATGCATATACGCGTGTGTGTGTGTTTGTGTGTGAAGGAGTAGTAGGTGGATATCGCGATCGTTGGCGCTATCAAGAGTCCCCTCCATTGGGTTTGTCGACTGGTCAGCAGTAAGCACGCCACGATACTGCTCTCAGCCAGACACACACCGACATCCCCCCCTTCGCTCTTTCCCCCATCCACCCTCGCGCCTTTCTACGACACGAATCCGTCCACCCGCGCGACTTCTCGTCGTCAATAGTTTCCCTTTCCAAACTGTCCAAGAGAGAAACAGTGTCTGTGTGTGTGTGTGTGTTTGTGTATAGGAGAAAAAGAGAGAAAGAGAGAGAGAGAGAGAGAGAGGACGAAGCTGTGGCGAGTGGCGTGTGCACGCGTACACACGTACACGCAATAATAAACGTGTATAAAACAAACTCGGCAACCAAGCAGCACCGACAGCACCGAGAGATAAACGTTCGAGATAAAGCCGCGAAATATCATTGGTTCGCTCCCACCCCGCTCCTTTTTGTTACTCACACCCTCTCCCCCCTACTGCCCTTTAGAATCAGCAGCCTTTGCACACTTATATTATCGGATACGTGTTGTGTGTCGTGTACTAAAACACGTACAAGGTTTCCTGCTCCTCTGTGTGCTCGCTCGCGCTCTCCTATATATTGTATACCACGAATTCCCGTGTGTTTGTGCGATCGCTCGCTTCGCGCGAATACACAAAAGCCGAGTGTACGATTTCATCCGTGGATGCGGGCGAGGGCGAGAGGAAACAGGCAAGGAGAATCTCGATGATTTTTGTCTTTAGGATCTTCGCCTCTTAATCGCGATTCTAAATACCATTTTCCATTGTTACATAGCGTGACGAAACTCGAGCGAGACGACGATTCGTTTATTTATCGATAATTTTATTATAAATTGCGTTAATGACGAATTTTCATGAAAAATCAAAATTAAATATTTCCTATCTTCCTCGATTTCGCAATTTTCACAAACACCCTCTCTCGTCTCTCGCTTTTTCCCAGAACATCGCAAAATCTCATTTCTCCATCGTCCTTCGTTCTTCCATTCTTACCTAGCCCGGATACCCTTTATCATCCTCCCGCGTGTCTCATCCACCTCTTTCTTCTCTCCTCCTTTCACCTCTCGCAACGGCGCACACGCCAAGCTCTCGGGACTTCTTATTTACCATTCTCCTCGTGTACTAAATATGTACGACAAAACAAAATATATATATCGCTACATAATATACGCCTTACTCTCGACGACCTATGCCCAAGTAATCCACTTTCTTCTATGTATGTGTGTATGTGTTTGTGTAGGTACGCGCGCACGCGCTCTCTCTGTCCCGCGATGAGAAAAGGACTTCGGTCGCGAGACGCAATCCCGTCGCGCGCCCGCGGTCCTCGAGTTCGATGCCTCGCGGCCTCGCGAAACTTTTATCTCTCTCCGCGATGCGATCGAGCGGCGCGAGCGAAGAGAGAAGGGGGTGGGGGGTCAGAGGAAGAGCGAGTAGGAGTAGGAGGTGGGGGGGGGGCTATCACGCTTCGAACTCGCGGTACCGCCTCTTTCTCAAGCCACGCCTACCGCGGACTCCACATTGTATCGTATATACCTATATATGCGCATATATATTTTTATGTACACACACATATACACATATAGACACATATATATGTATATATATATATATACAGGTATGTATATACATACCTACATTTGATATTCTATCATACGCAAGTGGCGGACACAATGCCGTGCGTATTTGTCGGGATAACTCGTAGCGGCCCCCTCCCGCTCAACCCCCACGGTGATTCGAAGCCTCGAAGCTCCCGCGTGCTAGTGCTACTCATCCTGAATTTTTCTGTTTTTTTTTTTCTTTCTTTTTCTTTTCGTTTTCGTTTTTTCCCTTCTTTCTTCTTTTTTCCCTGTTTCCGCTCTCTAGCGTCGAGTATGGAGAGCTTTCTTTCTTCCTCCGTGCCGTTTTCCACCGTTCTTATATTCCATTCCGACGTACTCGCAGACACACACAGGCAGAGACACCCACACACATGACCTCCTGTACAACGATCTATATTACCCCGCGTGTACGATGCTCTCGGCTTCTCTATGCTCTCGTCCTCTCTTCTCATATCCTCTATTCTATATATATACATATATATATGTCACTTAACTGCCACTCGAGAGATCCGATGCTTCTTAGAGATTGTTTCGGAATACGGCGATATATTATATATATATATATATGCGCGTGCACATATGTAACGCGAGGCAGCTTCTGCGTAGTACTCGTCCCGATACTCCGTACACTCTCCGTACGACCATATTTTGCTCAAAGTGCGGGCCTACTACTGGAAATATACTACGCTTTGTCTCGAGTGCGAGAAGTTTTCAATTTTTTGTTTGTCTTGATAGTTATTTTGTTTATGTTTTTGTTTGTTTGTTTTTTTTTTTTTTATACAGTTTTTATCGTAGACTGTATTTCAGAGTCTTGCGCTTATGTGGTAGGAATTCGTTTTTTTGTATTCCTCTTTTCCCGGTTACATTGCTCGTACGAGAGAGCGGGAGAGAAAGGGATGCCGTGAATTGTAAAATTACTCACAAGATGTACGGGCTACGATCCGACGAGGACGGGAGAATTTATACGTTATATTCTCTCCGGAGTCGTTTTCTCTGTAACTCTACTGGAGATATATATCTCTATATACGCGTAATGTACTCACCGAGAATATATATATTCATATATGTATGTTTCTCTCTCTCTCTCTATTTCTCGTTTTTTCTTTCTTTTCCTCTGGCAATGTTATACACCCTCTCGTGTATCGAATCCGATGCGTTCCAGACTTACGTAAAACTGCTGGCTGGTACTTCCAGATGACACCGTCTCGAGCTCCACCGAGTATATATCGTGTACGAGAAACGAAACTATGAAATTATCCATTTCCTGCTAGTCATCGGTTTAAAGAGACGATTCACGATAGTACGGGCGGAAGGAGGGGGGTAGGGGCGAGGGGATAGGGGCAGGCGCTTATCAACGCCGCTGCAGTTTGCCACTCTGTCGAGTAGCGTTCGATACGCGATGCGGATTAATTTTCATCGGTTAAGAGTTTATATAAACAATTGTACGTTTATAAAGTATCGTCGATAAAAACGAATATTTTTAATAAGGAGAGGTAAAATATATTTTCTAACGTTAAACACTAATCGAAAATACGGACGTAACTATTTACGAGTATTCGAAAGTTTCGAATGAGCCGAAGAAACGATATCGTTATTTCGGTCGCATAATTCAACGACCGAGGATTAATCTGATTTTCGAACGAATACAAAAATACACAATAGCTCTCTCTCTCTCTCTCTCTCCCTCTCGTTTTCGAATGAATATATTATTCAATGTTTAATTAAATTTGCTACGATTTGTAATTCGTGGTTAAATTGCCGTATGAATAAAGAGCGTGAATTTATACTCCGCAAATTTGTAATGTAATTAGTAATTACGATGTAATTATGATCGCGCGGATAGTAGAGACGAATAACAATTCCAATTCGGGCAAATTGGATACAATATTATATTTTTAACCTCGGTCATTACTTAATCAAGAAATATTACGTAGAATACGAATCTCAAAATTTCATAGTCGATTTGCATCGCGACGATTCGAGACACTGTTTTTTAACGACAGGTTTATCGAAAACATTGAAAAATCACGAATTCGCGCAGGATATCCTTATCGACGCGGTTTATCTTCTCTCTCTCTCTCTCACTCTCTCTCTCTGTCTCCCGCGTTCTCGCACTCACCGGCATCGAAACGACATAATTTCTTTGACATAACTCGACCGTGCGTCTTATCTCGTTGTGACGCGTTTGCGATAAGAGAACGCCGCGAGAACGTTGCATTTAATCATTCGCGTGATAATCGACTATTTGCCTATTATAACATATGTGGGACATGGCACATTTATATTCATACAAATATATATTATATATGAAACATAATACAGCGGTAGGTAAAAGATTAATCGCGCAATATCGGCATGAAAGTATACGCAAGGGTTGGTGTAAAAGTGATATTTACGAAATAAGGGTGATGTTATGTACGCTTAACGCAAAGTGGTCAACCTCCCCATAATGCGGGAAAAGCCTCTCAGCGAGCCGATTGGGGTAGAACGTACATCGAGCCGTCGATGCGCGCGCGCGCGTGTTCGTCCGTGTACGAGAACTGCAACGCGTAGTGCTCTTTCGAGTGCGAGCGTTCTTTACCCGAGGGTTGCTCTCTCTCTCTCCCGCTAAACGATCGCGTGTTAACACGTGTGCACACACGGAAACTTTCCTCCTTTTTTTTCTTCTCTCTCTCTCTCTCTCTCTCTCTCTCTCTCGTTTCTTCCCTCGCGTTACGTCGCGCGTTCGCACAACGTGCAACACGTTGTCCGCCGAGCGAACCTTACAATGTTTCACGCGAACGACGCGTATGTATGCATAATATGAATATAAGCGGTCTCCATTGTAAAACGACGGCGCGTAAAACGTAAACAGTTGTAGAGCTGCGAGGACGTATAATCTAACGTACATTTGAATGAAAATGACGCGTATCCGTTGGTTGTAAGCGAGAATACGTACTTGTATGAGATACGCTTAAAAATAAGTGAAAATGTTCGGGTTTTTCTTTTCTTTTTCTTTTTTTTTTTCCATGAAACATCAAATTATTGCCAATTCGTATAAAAATATTGATAAACATTTTTGTTATAATATAATTTTACAATTAAACAAAAATAGTAATAATATCTACGTCCTACATTTCCACTGTACGCCCTTAATTTTAAAACTAATTTTTCATATTTGTTATTAATATTATGATTATTATTAATATTTTTGTTGTTATTTTTGACGTTATTATTATTATTATTATAATTCTTATAATTATTAATTGACATTGACGTGTTATTGTACGAAACTGTACAAATGCGGTAGCGCGTCGCGGTATAGTTCGCTCAATGTCCGGTGTTTCTCGCCATCTCCCCGTGCTTATAATGCACACACACACACACACACATACACTCACACATCGACGGGAGAAAGCGAGAGTCACCACGTGGCGTCACGCTATCGCACTTTCACCCTCTTAGCACGCCTGCGTAAATACACGTACGCGTGCACATAGAATCTGATTCGTCTACGTGTAGTTATACACACATACAGTTGCGCATATTCCACCCCTTCGTCGCTTAAAACGAATAAAGGCAAGAAAAGGGTCCACGAGTGTGCGAACGTCGGTGTGCGTGTGTGAGTCTTGGGTGGTGTGCGAGTAGTAAAAAAAAAAGAGGAGGAAGGCAGGGAAGGGTCAGCGTATAAAAGAATCGAGCCGAGGAGAGAAATCGTTAAAAATAGTCTTGCAAATAAAGCGGAAGTGGGAGTGAGCATTGTACTCTGGTTAAACTGGTAAAAATAGTCTACGATAAACGTAAAAATATATACACGTGTCTACGTGCGCATATAACTCGACAGAAGGGTAAGACTACAAAATTTACTCGCAACGCAATGCCTATATTTATCGCTAATTTCTCGTTTCTTTTCATTTTTAGATTGTTCTCTCTAACTTTTTGCTTTTTGCCTCGTTTATATCGTGATTAAAAGTCGTATCGTAGGTACACGTATACGCTTAACAACAAAATTTATATATATATATATATATATACGTTTTCGAACATAAGACATACGCACGTACGAAGAAACGCGCGTCTGGAGCAATGGCGTGATATACGCGATGTGTGCAGTGAGGCATAGATCCTCTCGCGAGCGAGAGAGCCTCTCCGCGTGCAATAATCACACGTCAGAATGCATCAGAGAGTAACACACTGGGGCCTTGGTGAACGCGGGTGAAGAGCGAACGAGAGAGAGAGAGAGAGAGAGAGAGAGAGAGAGAGAGAGAGAGAGAGAGACGGCCCCCGGAGCGGACACCGCGCAATGATCGGTATAGAGGTGGGCTATGTATATATATATATATATATATATATATATATCCTTACACACGTATATACCCTTGGCCATTTACAGGCCTGAGGGACTCTCAAACCTGCGACCAGCACACGTTGCTTCCCAGATGGTGTTTTAAGCGTTGCCGTGAACTTCGTGATACTTATAGTATTGTACATAGTCATACCGCGAAGATTACGACGGCGTTGGCGCATACGCGTATACGTATATAAAACGCCAACTGCGATCGGACCGAGTCACGCTTGGTGCTATTTGTCCGTCGTGGTAGGCGCGAGTGTCTAATCTCATTTAATATATATATATGTATATATATAGGGATGTTTATATCTCACTCTTTCGCAGTCGTCCTTCAAGACACCCCGCGCATCAACGAAACTTCGTGGGAATCTCCCTCGTCGTATATGTCGAGAGAATCTCTCATCGTCTCTGGTCGTTTAGCGAAGGGATGGCGTCTTATATATAGTTACCTATGGTGGCCCATGGTGTAGGTATGCGCGCGGTTCGCCAGTGTTTTTCTCGCATTTTCGTAGTGAATTCTCGGCCTCGTGAACGATGTAAGTGCCGCAGGGCCGAGGGAGAAACGGCAGCCAGCGAGATTGACGTGCTTCGCCGATATGAAATATATAACTATACGAAGCTTGTGTATGTCTGTGTTTCGTACAATACTAGGTATATACACACATATACATAGATACATATGTATAAGAAGTGACGTACGGGGATGATGGATGAATAAAAAATTGATTCGAACGAATAATTACGTTGGTCGTGTTCGCGAGAAATAAGAGTTTCCACGGAAGGTCGAGGGGCTGCGCTGATCGGATACGATGTTTGAAAAAAAAAAAAAAACAAAAGAAAAAAAAAACTAAAGCCACGAATATATGTATATCTCTATACAGATTACGAGCGCAACATCGTCCGACTCGTGAAGCGATATCGTACCGTTTCGTCTCACTAATCCCCGAGGATTAGGTAAACGGGCACCGCCGCGGTAGCGACTTACGTCCTCGAGAACTATAATTCGAGATCAGGACGTCCACTTAAAGTGTCACCCGATCTTTCGATATATCGCCGAATCGCGTCTCTCTCTCACTCTCTCGCTTCACTACGAGGCTAATAACGCGCCTTGGCTACCGCCTGGTAAACACCACGGCAGCGCCACCACCCCGGACACGATTTATCGCGCAGTTTCGATGCAACGACATACGCGTGGTTGCCACGGACACGCGTACAGTGGAATCTCCGATAAAGTAAAAATCCCGAGAACGACGTTCGTCCGATAATCGAGCTTATTACCTGCGAAAGAGCTCGAGAGCCGGCACGTGGCGCCATCTAGCGGTCGAATATCGCAACTTTCGTCAATTTAGGACAAATTCGAGAAAAATTAAAAAAAAAAAACAAACAATTATTCTTCGTGTTTTAAGGACGAAATGATCGTTCTTTGGACCGAGATTATGTCAATTTAGATTATGAAATTTACGTGTCAATTTAGACGAAAATCGAATGTACGCGCGTTTCGCGGAAGGAAAGGCGAAAATCGACTCTGGGATGAAAGGCGAGGTGGTATGATCGTCCAATAGTTCATCGTGGCAAATCTACAGCCCGTTTATGCACTTAGAGAGGCGCCAAAGAGGAAGCATTGGTCTACTGCCACTGCCTCGCTCTCGCACTCCGCCCCGCAGTCCCTTCGGTCGACTTACACAATCGCGCCCGTTCCTATCTTCGCGAAGCTTGGTCACTCGTGTGCCGAGCGCTCTTTGCGCGACGTTCAATGATTTGATGAACGAAACGAGACGCATTTTGCTCGTCACCGATTTTCAACGAGCGATACGCACTATAAGCATCTCCGCTTTTCGGACATCGCCGTGCGAGAAAGGAAACCCGCGAAATATTAAATTTCTGACCATAATTACAAAATCTTCTATCAATGTTTCAAATCGATAATTTTATCGATCGATCATTTTTCAACGCGATTTTAATTACTCACTGACATCGAACGAATCGGATCTCGTCGTTCGTACATCGTAGACAAGTTTCCTTATGAACATACCTGAAACACAAAGAAGAAAAAAAAACCATTGAGTAATCGATTAACCGGTAAAATAAAACGGGCTGTTACAATAACAAATGAAAAAGAAGAAAAAAGCCACGAGGAGGGTAGGTACACCGTACAATTTACGTCGAGATAAGTATCTTCCGCGGGAAGATTTCGCAAGCGTGACTCTATTTGTGCGTTTAAACACCATATTCTACCCGGGCGTTATAAACCTCGCGAAAATAGGTATACAGACGGGGCGAAGAAGTGGTATATGATCCGGAACAGGATTCCCGAAGTATCAATTTAACGCCGTAAAGACCTTTCGGGATTATCGGTTTTACATAGACTTACTACCCTGGGTTAAAGGGTGGGGGGTATAGGGGAGAGGGAGGAGGAGAGTGAACGCGAGGGATGGCAAACTCCATCAATATTCACCCCACTTTGTGCGCACGATTGTGTATAACTATATCCGCGAAGGAAACCAGGCCCTTAAGCGAGCGCGTTCACGCGAACGAATCGCCGTCTCAACGCTATATAACACGGTCGAAGCTCTTCGGGGTGTTACGCTCGCTTCCGTATCCCTGAAAGTCCCTATACATCGTTTATAGACACAGCCTCTCTAGTTGTAGCTTGTATAAGTGAATACGTACAAAAGAGTGAAAGTAGGGTGCGAGATGGTCTCGGAGTAGAAAAAAAAGGAAGAATAAAAAAAGAGAGAATCGGGCGTCGAGCAAGTGGCGGTTCTCGTTTCTCGCCGCGACGTCGCCATAGTTCCAAGAGGCTCCCTCAGGAAGTATCCCTACGCTCGGAGCGCATCCTGAGGTCTCGCAGCCGCGCGGTTGCTCTCGACTACTCGAAACTTCTTCGCGATGAAGACTAGAAATACTCGGCGATATTCTCCTTCTCTCTCTCTCTCTCTCTCTCTCTTTCTCTGTCGTTTTACGAATCCAATTAGCACTCGCGCCCGGATACTTTGAAGTGGTAGTTTTCCCTGTGGCGCTACGACGCGCAAATATACACACCAGCCGATCGTCTTCCACTCGGAGACACGGTGCCATTTTCTAGGTCAAGGATTACCCGCGATTATCTTTTCTCTCTTTTGTTCCCCTCATTTTACTTTATACGAAAAAAGAAAGGGAAGACAATCTGGAGGGATGCAAAACCATGGAATTGGATAGAAGTCGGAGAGTTGGTTCCAGAAATTTTCAATTTCTAGACATCGGATTGCTCCCTCGTGGAAAAATATAAAAATGAGAAGGAAAACGAAAGTACAGAGCGACTGAGTGAATTCGGTAACGATTCGCGAGAGGTCGAAAAGACGACATGTTGTCGAAGATATTTCATCATCCCCCTTCCCCTAAGTATCCTCTGCACGAAACATTCAAATGGCAAAAAAAAAAAACGTCCCAAAGCCGATATATTATCGAGGCCTTCTTTACCTCGAAAAATGCGCGTCAGCGGAGCCGTGGGTTCCGGTCGCGATGGATAGGAACCAGTTTTTCAAACGAGGCGATTCGGTACGTTCACGCGTTTCTTTTTTATGAACAATTTCAATACGACGGACAAAGAGCATATAGGCCGAAACGTAGAACGCAGTTGGCCCAGGGTGAGCAATGTGGCACATGCGCCACGCACATACATGTACGCGTCGGTTGCCTTCGTGCGCGATTTGCATAGATCCCCGTTGCGCCCAAGTGCCTCGTAGATCTGCATATCGGGTGTCGTTAAAATTAGGCGTGTACGCTTGCCCCCTCCCCCTTGGCTTCCCTGCTTTAGACTCGAAACCCCATGTTTGTGCGCTCTCTCGGTCCGCCATTTGGGCAGACACACACACACGCACACGCGCAACACGAGTACAAAAATCCCGCGGGTCTCGCCCTTCTTGCCCAGTTTTCATCCACCGCAACACCTTGACGAGAAAAAAAAGGAAAAAAAACACACCCCGGATAGAATCCACCCCTTCGAACTTTGCGAGTCGTTCCTCGATGACTGGCATTGGCGAATCCAATACCAGTCTCTCTCTCTCTCTCTCTCTCTGTCTCTCTCTGTGTCGTTCTCCTCGACGCGCAAGCTGTTAATTTATAATTTTATTATGCATCGATGCGAGAACGAAACGGGAGAATGAAGAGAGAGAGAGAGAGAGGGGGGAAAATGTGCAAAAGGGGACGCGATCAAGGGTGTCCATGGGTGAAGCGATCGTAACTATCGTTCTCGTGAGAGAAATGTGCAAAGTGCGGCAACGAACAAAAAGAAGAAAAAGAAGAAAACCACGACAACAATATGGCGCGATCCTTTTCGCGGCATCTTCCTTTCGCGTTTCCCTTTCCCCCGGTACGTTTTCGTTACAGCTCAAGCCGATCAATGACGAACGTTGTCGAGCGAGAAACGTATTCCTCGATTCTTGGCGGACGAGAGCGATATACTATTCACCAAGTGGAACGGAATCGTGGCGAACGCCACTTTTGAAATCATTGGATCGCGACTCTCTCGTCGTTGCTTCCTTCCCTCCAGTCCTTCCTCTCGCTCCCCCATCTCACTTACGGCTACTTCTCCATACATTATTATATTCTCTCTATTATCGCAGTCCTAACGATGATACGCGCTTTCGATTGCGAAAACGACTTGCCCAACTTGGAAACGAAAAAAGAAAAAGAAACAAAAACGTCTTACGCGTTCGCGTTTAATACGCATTGTATTTACGATATACCGCCCGTAACATAACTTACAGCGCGGTAATACGTGCCGCTGAGAACGCGAGGAGAGGTCTGCACGAGTGAAAAAAAAGGAAATAAAAACGCGAAAAATAAAAACAAAATGAAGAAAAGAACCAAACTGAGATGTCGAGCGTAGTCATTACCGAGTTTTTATGATTTCCTTCGATCGTACGGCGGAGTCGAGTATGGCGAATATACGAAGAGAGAGAGAGAGAGAGAGAGAGAGAGGAAGAGAGACAGGAGTCGTGAGCTGGCAGGTTCACACCGCGAACCCTGACTGTTGTTCCACCGGCCACCCAATACCAACGTACTACGGTATTACTTTGCGTTGTATTTTCACACACGTACATGTATCAACGAGCGCGTACACGCCGGGCATGGTCCGTAGAGCGGAAGTACGCTTCAGAGGTTCCTATTCCTTATCGGAGAGTCGAGGGAAGCGACGCCAGACGTATAACCGAGTCGGGTGCCCCCTACTGCCCCCTTCTCGCTGCCGACTCCCCCCGCTCCACCAGTCCGCCGCCCTTCGTGCCACGTCCATTGTCCATGTCCGAAACGGACGGTCCAAGGCCAGGGTATCGGTGATTTGTGCTCACAATATAGGACATCGTCCATACATTAACCAGCTAAAGGTGGTATCCTGAACCTCGATATATATATATATATATATACCTAGGTATAAATACACGCTATATACCTACGTTCAACATCTTGGATTCTCCGTTTGCCTTTACCTCTTTCTCTCTCTCTCTCTCTCTCTCGAGCTCGAGCTCGCTTTCTCAGATTCTCTTCTTGCTGTCCCCTCCTTACAACCATTCACTCGTCTTTCGTTCCTCCCCTCTGGTGTTATACCGTTCCGGACTTTACGATCCCCATTTACATCGTCGGCAGGAGAATCACATGAGTGTATAGACTCTCACTCACTCTCTCTCTCTCTCTCTCTCGCGCGCACTCTCTTGTAGTTCGAGCGCGGGAGGCCATAGAGAAGAGAAAATATCGACGATGAAGACACACGAGAGCGTGCGAAGAGAGTAGGAGAGGGGGATGAACGTGCGAACGGCGGTGTTTAATAACCCGTATAGCCCGCGACTCGCGTATGGCTGTACGTAAGATGATTTTCGAGTGGTACTTTCGTCATACGACGAGGTCCTGCGTTCGTGAAGTCGCATCGGCGATCGCGCTTACGTCGTCGAGTACTTTCCGAAATTGATACACTCCAACCCCGAGCACCGTATCGTTTTACATACCGGGGCGAGGATCATCGATGTAATTTGTCGCGTGGTCTGTTTCCGCTATGTTCTATCCCCTCTTTCTCTTTTGGCACTCTCTCTCTCTCTTTTTCTCCCTCTCTATTTATTTATATTTCGTATTTTCTCTATGTTTTATATTTTATAATTCGTTATATTTTCTCTATGTATTATAGTTTATAATTCTTTATATTCTTTACATATTGCAAACTATTGCTGTTACCTGTAGATAACGGTACGGCGCGCTTAGGGGTCGTAGTTCCAGAGCACGAAATAAATATCTCTTTCTCTCTCTTACACATCCACGTAATACCACTCGAGCGTCTCTCGTACACGCGCGACTCGTGCACCAAAGTGCACACGCGTCTTCGCGATAAATACGTACACGTTAAACTCGACTCGAGCAATATTCGTCAAGAAGCCTGCGCGGGGCATCGATCGTGTTCCGGCGCACATAGCGCGAACAATTAGAAAGTGTTTCGCGAACGACGTTGAGTTTCGCAAAAAGAATCGTTGCTCGAACGAATTTGTACGTCAACGACGAGTGGCGAAGCGATGCGCGAAATTTTCCATTGGAAATTATCGCGAGGGCACTCTTGCTCAATCGCCCGGTACTCTATAGCTTCATCTTCGTTCGATACGAATTTTCCGACGTTACGAACGAGACGACGAAGGAGTCTTTTCACTAGTCTCGAAGAGGATTCAATGGAAATTTGGTTCACACGTATACATGGAATCATATCCTCGAACAGCCGCGTTTCACACACGGTCGAATAATCGTTTATTCGTCGTTTCGCGTTATTTGCCTCGCGAATTAATTAATCGGTCGCGATTAAGACGTCGTCGTCGCGAATGCGAATGGGAAAAGGCCGTCCCGAGAGGAGAAAACCCCGAGAGGGAAGCGACGATGCCGATTGGATTCGAGGCGCGCAACGCAAAACGATACACGGAAAACAATGAGGCACCTGTGACTGAAAGGCTTCTGTCATTCGAACCGCTGTGCCGTGTCGGCATTGTCGACATTGTCATACACAGAAAACATTTCGGTCGCTGCGAACGATCGACAGAGCCTACGCACCAGTCCAAAGAGAGCCATTTTCTCGTTCATTCCGCGCTAGATTTCGTTTCATGCTTGATTATCGTTAACGAGGACAAGTAAACGTACGGCGCTCGGTTCAAAGCGACCATTGTCCGATTGAATTCTCGACCATCAGAGACGTGTATCAACAATTTGCAAAATTTTCTAAAACAATATGTTTCTTTTTCTTTCCCGAATCTTCCGGTGAGAGAAAAGCTGAAATTTCGCGTTTCGCAAAATTACAAAATACCCGTTAATTAAATTCAATCGTTTATTACGCTGATATAAATCAATTGTTGTTTTAGAAAAGACGTTGATAAAGTTATTAAAGCTTGGAAAGAAAAGAAGAATAAATGAAAGAAACAAAAAAAGAAAACCTCGAGATAATCGGACCGCGAATTTGTTACGAGTCTTTCTTTCTCCCTCCTCCCTCCTCCCACATTCCCTCGGCACTCTCTATCAAGCTGATGCATTTACGACCGATGGCGCTGTACCTTACCGCGCGCACATGTTGACCCTCGATATACTCCCGGGGCTGTTCCCGCGAACCGTCGACCCTTCGACTCCCCATGTGCTCTTTACACATGTACGAAGACTGCCGCGTAGTAAAGCACGTATCTGTATATATATATATATATACAGATATATATATTCCGATATATATACATATATCGGAATGTTTATATGTACGTAGTATATAGGTAGTTAATACCTACGGGGGTACTTACGTACTCTCGGTTTTGCGCTCGATTCACGCGGATAACGTGCTTCACCACCACCACCACCACCACCACCACCACCGTCGCAATATCAACCCCTTACTACGCTAGTATAACACGCTCGTAACTTATTGGGCATCGGCATCACTTTGCTCCGGGGTTCGCCGATATATAATCGGGCGCACGCAAATGTACACGGTGAAGCGCGCGCTTCTCGTATCGTACACCTTGCCAAATGAAAACTGACACTCGTACATCGAATTCACGATGCTCTCTTGATATACATTCTCTCTCTCTCTCTCTCTCTCTCGCTATGTGCTATATACATTCTCGTAATCGCTTTACGATTCGGCGGAACGATCCAAGCGCCCACGGTCTGCGGGAGCTCTTATCTCTCTCAGCGAGAGGCTATGCTTTCCCCCCGGTGATTCGAGAGCTTCGAATCGACGTTCCGATTGGAGGGAATATTCAGAACAGCAGCAACGAGAGAGAGAGAGAGAGAGAGAGAGAGAGCGTGTGTTCTCCAACCGCGAGTTCAGATACGATGATGTTGTACGTGTTCGCGATGCATGTTCACAATCGAACCTAATGGTACGTATATACATATATATATATATATGAATATATACGTATATATTAACAAAATGAGAGAAAAAGGTTTCGATACGGTCCCGTTGTGGTATAGGAACGTTAATGGACGTAAATATTGCCGAACGATAACGGCCAACGACGAAACACCGACGGAGCGTAATGCGAAGCGGATAAAGGATCTGGTGAAATCCGTTGGCGAAGGGAGAGTGGGGAGGACGGCTCGATGGCGCATTGGAAGAAGATTCGGTGAAAATGTCGTTTCGCGTTATCTCTCGGGAGTTTTCGCGAAATGTTCGCGGTTGCTCCGAAGTACCTTTGCCATATTGATACTGTGCTTTGTGGGTACGAGTCCAACGTGACCCGGATGGATCGAGTTCGAGGCTCGAGGTCACCTCGAGGACAGAGACGCGTCGAGAAATTGGAGACGTTCGACGGGTGAAAAAAGGATCGAAGATTAGAAACAGAAGCGATCGATTAATCACTGTGTTTACGAATATATTCGCGATATTGGACGAAAATCGTTGCGACGCCGACAACGCTTCGGACGATTCGCTTCCCGTTCGACTTTACGAAAATCACGGAATCCGTGCAAAATTTGTCGTATAAGCTTGGAGACGCGGCGGTCGCGAGCGAGAAGTAAAGGACTTTCCGAGTGCAACGTGGGGTAAACAAGCCGTGAGAGTTTGGCGAATTTGGGCGAACGCACGTTCGCACTCACCGCTCGGCCAATTCGGTTAGAATTAAAGGGACTTTTCGTCGAATGTTAACGCGATTTGTCAGGGATCCGGGACCACGTTAGTTAAACCAACACGGTACTCCAATATGTAGTTAGCCATACTCGGTGGATGACCCCGAGGGTATATCCATTATCCAGTTAAATACCATTTCTAATTAAGCCTGTTTTCGGGCATTAGAGACAGAGGACTGTAACGGAGATACGAGAGGTCGCGAAACTGACGCCGCGTGCTTATATATAGAGGTGTATTCTCTCTCTCTCTCTCTCTCTCTCTCGTTACATATACCACGAACGACGAGATGCTCTGCGGATATATTAGTTAGTCCGGTCCATCGAAGTTCGTACTAATGCGCTCGCGGTCGCCTCCTTCTTTTTCCTAAATGCCACCAAGGCGCGACGAGTTACGCCACCCTCTCCAAAGACTAATTCAAACAACGTCGCACCGGTGACGCATTATACAGCTAAGTAATCATAATCGTTTCTTTTCTTCGTGCGTCTCGGTCGTGACTCATTATCGATGTGACAAATATCGTGCGGAATGTTCCAAAGACACGAGGTTCGAAGTACAAGTAAGATCGTCGCAAGTGAATTTGATCGAGCGAAATAAATTCGTTAATTGGGTTTTCTTACGAACGAGCCAAATCTTTCAATTAAATCATCGTCGATAATAGGAGGTTTTCGATCGCGTGCACGACGATACACGAACGATCGACGAATCTTTCGGAGCGGATTAAAAATGAATCGTCCTAAGACATATTCGGCTTCGAACTTTTTGGTCAAGTTGACGAAGTGATCGAGCACGTTTATTGAGTAAGGTGTACACGTGGTAAAAGAGAGAAAGAGAGAGAGAGAGAGAGAGAGAGAGTAAGATATAGGGACAAGTCCGCGAAGCGTTCGCGCGTTCGCGCTGCTGGCGATCCGGTCCTAAAGTGATGACGCAACGACCAACGGGACCCCAATAGGTCGAGATGAGAGCCATTGTATGGCAATCTTATAATTTAGACAATCACCGATCAATTGAATGGGCTTTTACTACTGCTATACATGCAGCGTTCGTACACGGTGCTATAGGAGCGAATGATGAATGAATGAAGGGACAGACGAATGAATGGAAAGATAGTTGGCTCGGGCTTAAACGTTCGTAAATAACCGGACCGCTTCATTCAATTACTTTCAATCGCTTCGAGCCAATAGATACAATTTAAAAATCCTGCTTGCCCTGCGGTGTGTAGGTATACACTTATAAATATATATATATATTGTATATCGTAGACCACATATACGTAAATTCGCACTTGTGGTATATACCGATATACCTATTTACGTACAAGTGTTGCACTTGACGATATAATACATCGCCGAACTCTTCGCTCCCTCTCGTCACGATCGCCCAGTGTACCACATCCTCTCGATAGATACATATGGGGCGCACTACGCACCGATAAAATCGAATTTATTTTCTTTCGAGAAATAACAAAATTAATCATAAAAATCGAGTAGAAATAAAAATAAATCGTAAAGATCAAAAATCAAATAACGATAATAATAAATTTTATTAACTGAAAAAAAAAACAAATTTGTCAAATTTATTTAAATCGAGAGAAATAATGTTTTCGCTCTCCTATAGGTAGAAGTTTTCGCAAAATCTAAGCTTCGACACTCCCGTCGTACGTACCTACATTACGTTCGGCTGTCTACAATTCGTAGGCCTCTCGCTTATCCTCGTTTTTTCTCCGTCACTACGAATAAGTAATTACGACGGTGAAACTCTCGCGTTGGACGAGAGAGACTATCAATCTACCAATTATCGTACAGGGGGAAAGAGTAGGAGGGAGAAGAAGGAGGGGAGACGAAGAGGGGGGTTGATGGTGCGCGCAAAGAAGAAACGTATTTATGTACCTGTAATACAAACGATAGGGCAGGAACGTTTCGTCTGGAACGCCTACGTGTATTATATATACATATATATATATAGACACGTATCTATTTGCGAACACCCTTCGACGTACGAGCTGGCTGATGGAACAAAATTCGCGACGGAGGATGCGGAAATGATGAAAATATACATATATGAAACAAAAAGAAGCCGGGAAACGCGAAACTCGCGGCGCCCTCGGAGAGCACGGTATATCGCGCTGTGCGTGTCGACTAATAGACAGCGATTGGTACAGATGGCCTTAGCTCTCTCGACGATGTGTATATAGGTGTCTATCTGTGTATATATATATATGTATAGTATGGCAAACGATGAGCAGCAGCCGGACCCGGACCGGGCCGCGTCACGTCCGGATGAATTTACATGCGTAAAACGACGCCCCGGGTCTCGACCGGGATGAGACTCTCCTCGCGCGTAGGTAGATGAGCTATGCGAGAGATAGAGAGAGATGAGTTCCTCTTCCGATTCTATGTAGGGCTCTCTCTCTCTCTCTCTCTCTCTCTCTCTCTCTGTTCGAATGCTCGCGAACTGGATTACGTAGATGATAGGAGATTGATTTGTTTTTCTTCACGCCCAATTCGTAACTATCCGACGAATGTCCCCCGATAGCGATAATAAATCAACGATAATTCGATCAACGAAAAATAATTGTGTTCCATTCCTTTTTTTTTTTCGATTTGAAAAAAGCGCGAAAAATATGAATGAACGAATATCGAAATAATTTTATAAACGAAATACGAAACGCGAAAGAATTTTGTTTTTTTTTTTGTCACGAAGTAGAATGAGATTTGTGTTTACATTTTGCGATAAAGAGGAGATAGGAACGAGGACGAGAGGCGAAGACGTGAGACGGAGAGAAAGACGCTGCGCTTATTGCTAATAAAATATACAATCAACGGGTCTCGTTTTTCTCGTCGCGGGGATATCGTGTGGCCGGTCGTCGAGTTGCGGTTGTCCCCCGCTCGGTCAATGAAACGTCGTATCGCGTAATACGTTCTAGATCGGCTATATAGTAATTACACGAGTACACGGACGACGCGGCGAGCAAAGAGGAAGGAGAGAGAGAGAGAGCGAGAGAGAGAGAGGGGGGGGGGGGGGAGAGTTACACACTCAGGAACGATCTCGAACGATCGAAGTTCGATAGGATCGCGCGTACTTCCGGTGTACGGTCCACACACGAGTCGAACGAAGAAGCCGATCGTTCGACCGCGCGATCGGATTTCCGTCGTTCGTGCGGGAGCAAGAGAGAGAGAGAGAGAGAGCAAAAACCGCAAGCTCGACCGGAGGTGAATCGATACATGTGTATCGCCTTCGTACGTATAAAACATACGTACGACGTCGTCGAAGTCGCATGGTGCGATACGGGAGATGGAAAATTGAGAGCGAAAGAGAGCGGGAGAGAGAGAGAGAGAGAGAGAGGAGGACGGATGGAGCGACCAAGAGTGGCAAAAACTTCGTATATACATTCATATACGTGTAGGTAGATACAGAGAGAAAGAGAAATGAGAAGGACTATGTGTGTGCGCACCGACCCCGTTAGCCACGCTCGGCCGCGGTCGACTTCCGGTGTGCTGCTTATCAATCGCCTCGTTCCGCAGTTGGCTCATTTCGGGAACTTTAATTGCCGTCAACGCGAGAGAGAACACCCCGCGCGTGCGTCTCGACTTTTCGTCGTTATAAAGCCGTTGGTACTACGCACATACACACACACACGTATATATATATATATAATATATAAATTCTGTCTACACTGACAGAGAGCTTTGTTCCATCGTTGTCGAGGCCGACTTTTAAACACCATACGTATAAAGATAATGGTACAATATTTCTGCGAAATAAGACCGGCGTACGAACAATTCATCGATAAGATCGATGTGCCCGAATTTTTTTACGAGCTTTCGCAGAGTTCCGTCTTATCGCTGCGTTCAAACACAACGCGTTATTTACTTTAAAAAGAAAAATTTTCAACAATGGAAATCCCGTTTGTGAAAATATAGTCACGTAATTCCCGAAATTATCGAAACCAAATTGTTCTTTGCAACGATTCATCGTAATAAAAACTCGTCTGGTTTTTCCTATCTGTCGCCAAGTACGAAGAAATAAAAGAGTAATATTTTCCCAAAATATCGTTCAATTCTCGGACAAAATGTTACATTTATTTCCATGTGTTACGCGCAAGTTAGTATTTTATTTTTGTATTCTTTCTCGTTGGTTTTTTTTTGTTTTTTGGTTGCAAAACGCGTGCGGTACGAGCGTCGAGGATTGGCGAGCAGGAGAATCGGTAGCAGTATAAAATCGGTGATAGTCGAGCGTTCGCGTGACCGTAGAGCCACGCGATGCTGCGTGCATGCGCGTGGGTGGTATATCGTACGACATAGGAAAAAGAAAAAGAAAGAAAAAGGAAAAAAAAACGTAGAAATACGTACACGTATACACGCGTACACGAGCATAACTATATATACACGATACTCGTACATAGTAACGTTCTCGGGTCGAGCCGGGTGCCGCGTATACTCCTCTCGCGTGAATATTCATTCACTGGCGCGGGCGTTAATTGGCGATACGATGGATATTCATGATTTAACGATTTTCAATAACCATTACTTTTGACGCAGACCGCCGCGTAACGGGACCACCTCACGGGCTTATCTACACATATACAACCTTACAAACACATATGTAGGTACATATATATATATATATATATATGAGTGTCTGTATGGTATTACAATGTAAAGGCAACTCGCGGACCTCCTCGTAGCAGAAGCCTCCTATTGAAATATCCATACGCGTATGTAAGATATACATAACGTAATTCCTTCGTACATAGACGGAGCGAGTATATAATAGCGTGTAAGTTGATAGTCGTCGAGGATGAAACGCCGGTAGTTACGCATCGCGCAGGTCTTAAGGAGGTGGTGATGGGAGTGAAGGAAGAGAGCGAGAGCGGCATCGGCGCAGATACGCGTGCTCGTCGCTCCCTCCCTCGCCGACCCACCCACTATCTTTGATCCAGGTGTAGGTTTGAACCTATATATATATATATATATATATATATATATACCTATATGTATATGTGAAATATATATATATGCATACGCGCATGTGCATGTGCACAGTGCGCTCTCTTCGTACCGTGCGGAGCGCACACGCCTGGCAATCCGTAAATTATGTTTCCCAGGATAATTGCTCGAGCGCGCGAGCAAACTGGCGATGGAACGAGCACACACGCTCCTTGGCCGGTTACTAAACTCTTCCCTAGCTCGATATATATATATATATCGAGCTGCGTTTCTACAGATCTTGGCGCATACGTATGTGTACAAAACGTATTCGTATATGTATATCTGCTAATCATGTAAAGTGGCCAGGGTGAAGATATATATATATATATATATACATATATGTATGTACGTATAAATATATATGAATATGTCTGTATGAAATAATTGCATATTGTCGAACATAAATCCATACGTATCGCGTTTGCGTCTGTAAACACACAATAATAAGGAGCAAAGCTATACGTACGGCTATTTACTCGGCGATAATGACTTCGTGAAACGCGAAAGAAATCACCGTCCGCGCGCGTACGTACGGCGGAAAAGTTGAAGCTAATTTTTATGAGTTCGTTGTTTTTTTTTCTTCTTCTTCTTCTTCTTCTTCTTCTTTCCCCTCCTTTTTCTTTCATCGCATCGGCGATTATTCCGGTAGAAGGAACGATTGACCGTAGGTACGGGGGAAAAATGTATCGTACGAAATGCTCTTTCTTTTTTTGTGTGTGTGTGTGTTTTTTTCTTTTCTTTTTCTTTCCTTCTTTCTTTCGTCGTTCAAACAACAAGTCGTCGAGTTTAAAATTGATAATGGAGTCTCATCGGTCTTCGCAATGAAAGGAAACGATGCCATTCGAGCTTTTTTTTTCTTCTCGACAAACGCGCGTGTGTCTCTCGTTTCCTTTCGGACTTTTACGTCCTTTCTGGCTCTCACGAATGTTTATTTAGCCACGTTTAACGTCTCACTTTGAATTCGGAGCGAGAACGCGTATATATATGAGCGCGAGAGAGAAAAAGAGAGAGAGAGAGCCACGAAGAGGAAAAATCAGTCTCGGACGTATCAGCCGAAGTTCCCTCGGTCGCGCTATATAGACAGAAACGACAACGAGATGTGTGTGTGTGTGTGTGTGAGAGAGAGAGAGAGAGAGAGAGAGAGAGATACAGATAAAGAGAGAAAGAAAGACGCTCCGCGAGCGTTTTTCCCTCTACAGGAACATTCGGAATTTTTGGAAACGTTCCAAGCGACCTTTGAACAGATACGTCGGTCTTCATCAGAAGGGAGTGACGGTGAAAACGGAACGATGGAGGAAGGGTGGGGCAGGTGGGGACGGTGGAAGGGGATGAGAGTGGAAAAAGAAACAAGAGTAACGGGGAAAACTCTGTAAGCCTTACAGAAAAAAAATACGAGAATGAAGAAAAACGAAGAAAAAAGAAGAAGAAGAAGAAGACGCAGAAGAGGAAGAGAGAGAGAGAGAGAGAGAGAGAGAGAGAGACCCACACATAGAAAAAAAGAAGAAATTTAACAAAAAAAAAAACATCAAATAAGAGCATATAAACGGGGAAACGGTGAAAGACGAGTGAAGAGAAACGAGCTACCTGTCTTGAATACACCTTTGCATAAACATACCGAAATACCTTTCCCTTCCCTTTCTCTTATTCCACTATCCATTCGAATAGACCACCGTCCCGATATATCACTCACCTCGATACGAAGAGATGTAAAAAGAAAAAAGGGGGAAAAAAATATACGAAAAAAAAAAAAACCGAAGAGAAAATAAATAAGGAGAAAAGCGAGAACTCCGCGATGATGAAATAAAGACCGGAATATAAACTGCATTGGAAATACACGTTGGTAGGAAAGGAAGTGATGTGAGGGGCGGGGTGGCTAGGCTACGCGTGTGTATGCAAACAACGCATAGAATGTCACTTTCTCACTTCCACGTAGCCGAATGCGTGAAACGCTCGCTAAAATATTTATATATGTATACCTATCTCTCTCTCTCTCTATATATATATATATATATATGTATATATCATCGCGTAGAATGTGCCGTGGCGATGCAGTCGCGCAAAGTTCCCGAAGGTAACACACGAGGCGAACGACACACGGCGCGATACGTCGTCCAAATGTACAACCCCCCGGCCAGAATGGTTCTTTGCCAAATATTCGCGTGGCGCGTCGGGTCGATCTCACCGGGAACCGGAAGGTCCGGAGTTCGCGACCTGCGACCTGCGCTCTCCTCTCTCTCTCTCTCTCTCTCTCTCTCTCTCTCTCTCTCTCTCTCTCTCGTTCTCTCTCTCGCTCGTTCACTCATCGTGTGTCCCATCGAGAGTGCCGGCAGTGGGCCGAGGCTCGCGTGCCTGGCGCATCTGTTGCGCTGCTTGCACATGCACACACTCATACCCGCGCGCATGCAACACATATACACAGGCGCGAATAGGTACACATACGCGAGACGCACGAGGGACGAGCCGGTGTCCTGCTCGTATACGTGGGAGAGTGTATTTATACGCGTATACGCGTGTATGGAGATTCAACACGAGTTTGGCTCGTACGTCGCGCCGAGCTGACGTACGTTACACCCTGTGTATACGTGTAGGAGACACTAGGCTCTCGGATACGAGCGCGTGTGGTCAGTGCCAATTTACCGTTCACTTACTACCTACGAATTAACGCACTTGCCTCGTGTACACACACGTACGTACACACGCGTAAAGGACCATACATAATCGTCGTGGCTAAGCGTCAACGAGTTTATGGTTTCTGTGGTACGGAATTCCGGTATTTCGATGCTCCTTGTCGCATATTAAAGTCGTCCCGGGTGTTTATTTTCATTTATTATTATTTTACGAACGATATTAAAAATAAGATTAAAAAAAAAAGATTAATACGAAGGTTTTCATAATTATTTTTTTTAGGATTTTGAGACTTTTGCTTGATTAGTCGTCGTTTGAAATACCTAGCGATAGATTAATTAGAGAATTCAATGAAAATAATGTTTTTGATGTGAATATTAAGAAAAAAAAATCATTTCGATCGATCTCGCTCCGTTGGAAAAATGAGGAAGGAAATGTCTCGCGGCGAGGATTAATGCGATACGTGCCATTGGTTACCGGGACGTTTCTTTGCGTACGTAATGTATCAATCCTCGAGGCACAAATGCGACGGAGCCAAACGGGATAATTGGTATCGATGGGTCAAGAATTGACCCTTGTCCGACTCCAACAACGTTTCCAGAATATCCACGATTGCAAAAAGATCGAAAGCTTTCACCGTGGAGTCGCGGTGGTTTGTTAAACACGAAGAAGGAGTTCCTTCGATGATGTTCGTTACCTCTTCGAGAACATCCATTATCGATAGCTATGTGTGTGTGTGTATGTGTGCACGATTGGTCGATCGAAAGTCCTAAGGGATTGACGTTTTTAGGTCTCGAGGAAGCGGAAGTTTAATTCACGGAATAAATATATGTATGTATGTATATATGTGCGTTTATATATATATATATATATAGATAAATATATGCTCGATCGATTTCTCGATGGATATCTATCTTTAAGACACGATCGAAAGTCATTACAGCCTCGAGTCCCCGGCGTATCTATATATAAGCTCGTACAGACCGACATATTTATATATCTATATACGGATACGTATGCGCGTATATATATGATGGGAATCGATTATTCACGCGGGTGAGACACTCGCGGCAGTACAGTAGCATGCGTGATTGATGATCCTGTTCCTGGAATTCATTATCCCATTATTAATGTCAACCCCGATGTCCGATGCATGGCTCGAAGCTCGAATCCCGAAACTGTTCCAGCCTCGAATGAATTTCGACGCGAGAGAAGAAAGAAAACGGCAAAAAAAAATAGTATATATATATATATATTAACGCGAACGTACACGAAGCGTGTTTCGATATATAAAAATACACACGGGGTATGTTTCGCGTCAAAGAGGAACGACGTTTGGTCGACCAAATTATTTCTAATTTACCTCGCTTTTAAACGGGTTATTTCCTCGAATAAAGGACAAATCTTGGAAATTCGTTTTTATTATCGTCTTGTTTTCAATCATTTCTTTTTTTTTTTTTTACTTTTTATTCGATCGAGTCAGCCTTCGTAATTTGGACGGCTAACAAGAATACTCTCGGCCAAAATACGTTCCACTTGGTGTACAATTCTCGATATATCATTTTCAAAGACGTATTCGTATTATTATTATTATTGTATAAAATAATAATTATTACAGTGTTATTTAAATTAATATTAAGCGATAATAATATTAATAATATCGATGCTCGTTACATATATAAATATTCTAAATGAAGCGCGGTTGAATCACTGTTTGGCCGAGGTGAAACAGCCTTCGTTCTTACACACATATACGTGTCGTTCGAGCACGTCGACGATGTTAAATCACTCATATCAGAAATGACACTTAGGAAATTCGTAATCTCCTATCTCGCTTTCACCGGTCTTCGAATTCGTTATTGCCTTGTGACCGATGTCGCTCTCTCGAATCTGTGCGTCATTCGTACCACAAAAGAATCGAGTCCGTGTGTGATTTGTGCGTGTGAGAGTTTTTACGAGCGCGAGGATGGACCCCGAGCCGGTGATGAATTTCACACGAACACAGGCGCGCGTCCGCGTTCACCGATCGCGCGTGTCTTGCCAACACATATTCTAAATCGACGACGGATTTTACAAGTCGTTCGTTACCATCGTCTTAAACTTCGATCTTCTCTTCTCGCGTCTATATACGTGACATGTTCCCTAATTTCGATTTTTGGACGGGTCTCGGGAAGCCTCGTACGTGCATATAAACACATGGACGACGACTAGAGAGAACGAGAGGTTTTTCTCGTTTTCTCTTATTCACGCGAACATTAGCCGAGTGAGGGCAGGAGGGACGATAAAATTCGAGCGTTGGTGTATTAATAGCGTTCACGAAACTTCCATCATTCTCTCTTTTTCTCTCTCTTTCGGTTTCTCACTCGCCCCACCGGTCTGTGACATCGCTTCTTCCACCTCTCCTTCTTCTTCGTCTCTGTCTCTGCCCTCTTCTGTCTTTATTTTCCCGTGACTATTATACCAGCTCTACGTTTCTCCATCCGTTCGCTCTACGCTCTTTTATCGCGTGAAAAGCCAATTAAAAAAAGATACGAAAAAAAAAAAAAAATTATAAAAATAAAATAATTGTAATAATAATTTGCAAGATTAAAATTAATTGCGGAAAAGTAATTATAGATTGGAGGCTCTTGATCGTGGAAAGGTAGGTACGTGTTTGATCACAGCGATGTTGAATCCACTGAGAGGATTCGTCACCGCAGGGAAACGCTTTGGGAGCAACGGGCTAATAAATATATGCATGTATAGATGTACGTGTGTATGTATGTAGTAAGAACACGCGGTCAACCATGGAGGAAGAGCCAGTTTCTCGCGTCTGGAGGTCTAGACCGACCCCTGGAGACTAGACCAACGAGACGCTCTCGGACTTATCCGAAATAAGCTTCTATAGTCTATTTCGAGGCCGACATTGCTACCACACGCGATACGAGGGCTCTACATAACTGTGTGTTAGGTCCTCGACGTACAGCTTCAATCGACCTCTATATCCCTGCGTATACGAGCTTGTATATATATATATATATTTGTACGACGTATGTGAGAGAAAACCGGTGCCAGTTCGATTGCCAGCAGCTGAGCATCATCTAGAGTCGCATAAATATTCCTAAGCTCGGAAAATCTCGTCCGAAATATTGATCTTGTCTTTCATTCGATACCCTTGCGCCTATAACGAGACATCTACGACCCAGATTCGTTGAAAATTTATCGTACGATGTTGTTTTTAATAGGATTCTTACGCTAATCATCATTAAGCAATAATCGATCGGATAATTCGATTTTTTTTCTTTTCCTTAAAAGTACATCGGGATATCGTACGAGTTTTTGTTTTGTTATCTGTATAAAAATAATTTATTAATTTGTATAAATATATAAATTGGCATTATTTGTCAATTTTTGATATGTATTCGCGAAACGTGTTGTTTAGACGGCTCTCGGTCGCTCGATTGCGTCCTCGCGGTCTAGCATGTGGCTATGTAAAATATACGTGTAAATCAGTCCCGAGTGTTCGCTCTCGGCGACCGTGACTCACGAGGTTCGGTGTGTGACTATTCCTCTCACCGGACGGTGACGCCGCCAGACGGGGATTTCGGGAAGCTCGTCGGGGAATTCCCCCCCACCATTGGCAAACCGGCGGAGAAACGGTAGGAGAAGGGGTTGTGTGCGTGACTGCGTGTATGGTGATTCTCGACGGAGTGGGGGAAAGACGATATAGTATACGATTGAGGCGCGATGGTGGGGGGGAAAATCGCCGTGACCAAAGGAAGGAGAGGGGGAAATCCCACGCGGCTGCGAAACTTTTGTCCATTCACCGCGTGTATGCCCCCACGGAAACTAATTGGGAGTACGAGAGATCTCTCGGTTCCGAGCGCTCACAACGCACACGACTCTCGCTACGGAAACATCTCTTGCTGTGCGCCGTGGCTATTACGACCGGCCGACTCTTGACTTTGTACGCGCGTCCATCTATCTCTCTCTCTCTCTCTCTCTCTCTCTCTCTTTCTCTCTCGCACCTTCGGTAAAACGCCTGCCCGAGATTCGACCGAGCTGAACGGGAGGGAAGTGATCGAGAAGATGAGAACAAGTGCGTTTATCGTTTATGAATGTCTTTTTTTATCTCGATACCTTTTCGAATTTATTCTAGTGAATCTTTTTTCCAGACACCTCGATATACTATGTCGAAATAAAAAGAAATATTCATATTTCCTGGGAAATTATTCGACCTTTTTTATTTCCACTCGTTCGAAATTCGAACGCGAGAAGTACTTACGGAATTTGCGTTCGACGATTCTTTCGTCGATGCGCCAAAGTGCACGAGTTTCGCGCACTTTTAACGCTCCCTCGCGATCAATCGTTCGCCTCTCGCTCTCTTTTTTCTTCTTCTTACATTCGCACGTGCATCGTTCACATTTCTCAATCTAAAACCTCCGATCCCCCTCCGCCTTCCACTTCACTCTCATTCCATTTCGAAAACGATACGTTACGTTATTTTTTTTCCATCGCCTTTCCAAGAAATCGCGCATTCGCGATGTCGCAATATATTTATAGAAGCCTTGTGATGTATAAAGTTCTGACTGGAGTGCGCGTGACTCTGTCTCTCTCTCTCTCTCTCGTTTCTTCGTGTCACGCGCATAAATTTTCCCGACGCAATGACTGCTGGTGCTCTCGTTTATTTCTTTCCTCCTTCACCTCTCGTCATCGAGATACGAGGGAAAAAAATCTATTTGCGAAAATTTAACGTTGCAATAAAAAAACAAAGAAGCAAAGAAGAACGAGACCGGAACTTTTTGTGTACGCGAGAATTATTGCGAACGCGATCCGGAAATAATTATTTTATTTATTTATTTATTTTTCTTCTTTTTGTTTATATTTCGTGCTTTCGTTGGTCGACGCGCAGATGCGACCAGGAATAAGGTTGCGATATATGTAACGCAGTGGTGCGCCAGGTCGCAATTGCACCTCGTTGAAGCGCCTAATCAATGGACACATACGATTATGAAACTATACGCTCGCTGTGGGCGCATCAGCGTTAATAGAGAGGCAGGGTTACATACACTATATATATATATATATATATATATGTATATATATATAGACATATATGTATATGTATATTTAATATATCAGTATGCATATGCGCGCGAAGCCTTCGAGATCGCGTACACACGGCGCGTAATCCGTGACGGGCCACGAGGTCTATGTGCACCGCGGTATATTGCACTCTAACATGAATGCAAATACGGTAGTAAAAGATAAAACAATCGCGAGGGTAAAGGAAACGTAAGAATCGAATAGAAACAGAGATAAAATGAACAAAATAAAAACAAATAAATAAACGGAATATTATTTACTACGAAATAATCGGTAAAAGAAAAATATAATTATCTCGTAAATTCGTAATTTTTGAAATAATTATTATGGCGTGATTGATCAAATTTGAGAAAATAATTTGATAATATTTTATAAAAAGAAAAAATTCATAAATTTTATCACGGACTATTCGTTTTCATCGGGAATAGGATTTGTCGTGTCTCGGACATTTACGATCACTCGTAACGCTATCGCACGACGGGAACGCGTGCGTCTCCTCTATCTCCCGTACAGCAGACACGCGCCTTTTCCATGATAAAAAAAAACGACTAATGAAGAAATGATAATAAAAAATAAAACAATTATAATAATAAAAAATCATAAATGGCGTTAAAGAGAGTCGAGACTGCTCTCGAACGAGATTGGTTTTTACAGTTCCCGAGAGAGCCACCCATATATATATATATATATAGGTATACATTACACAAGAAGAGTCTCTTCTACTTTGAATCATTATCCGTACACCGAGAGAGAGAGAGAGAGAGCGAGAGAGAGAAAGAAATTGAAGGAGAGAGAGAGTGCTCGGTATTACGAGACTGCGATGTGATAAGTGTCATTTTCTTCAAGAGTGTCTTTGCCCTCTTCAATGAGTCAGAGAGAGGTATAAAGAGACGAAGAAGAAGACGAAGAAAAAAAGAAATGTTTCGAGGAGTGAGAGTAAGCGTGATTTTTTGTTGCTCTCGTAGGATTATCAATGGCGTTGAGCGCTAAATGGACACACACAGAAAGGAGAGAAAGAGAAAGAGAAAGAGAGAGAGAGAGAGAGAGAGAAAGAGAGAGAGAAAGAGAAAGAAAGAGAGATAGAGAGAGAGAAGGGTGGGAGTAAAGTAGTCGACACCTCGTCTCAAGATCGAGGCAGAATGTACACGAGGAATCCGAGAAGAGAGAAGGAGAACCATCGGCAAAGCTGTACCCGCACAGCTAGCCACAAAGTTAGTCGACCTCTCACTCTCTCTTTGTCTTCGTCCCTCCAAAACCCCGAGAGGTACACGCGCGCACCCCCAAATCGGCCAACTATTCGCCAAACACCCGAAGTACCGCACAGGGGGAAACTTTGACCCCCCGGAACTCGGAAAGCCAACGAGCTTTATGTATACATACAATATATATATATATATATATATATATATACATATCTATATATGTATACATGCATTTCGAATGGTTTTGGTCTTGTTCTATCGCGCCCTCTGTCTTTCACGTATCGTTCGAAGGACACACGGACCGAGATAAACGATCGGCGATCTGACCAACGGCCAATTACAGTCAAACCACCACCGATCGTCTCGCTGACCTCCGATTATAAACCCCTCGTCACCTATCTAATTCTTCTGGTATGAGAAAACAAAACGTGAAAATATAATTTGTTTATGCAACAAATATAACTATTTCTTTTTTTTTCTCGAAATTTTACAATTTGAGATTTTTGTAAATATTTCAAAAAGAAAAGAAAAAACTTCGAAATACACGTAAAAATTGATTCGAATATCGAATTATCGTTAAATTATCGAAAACCACGAGATTTCGATGCTGGCACGAGAGATAATCGGAGAGACACGACGTAAACGACAAACGTTCGGAAATCGGTTGTAACGAGATCGAAATAATTTATTTAAACAGCTCGTTATTCGTGCTTAATCGAGTTTCGATCGCATTAGAGAGAGCCGTATGAAAATCATTCTGTTCGTCCTCCCCTCCCCCGCCATCGAACAAAATGTCACACGGCAGCGGAGTGGGCGTCTCGCAATTCGACGTGGCATATCGAGAGCGAGAGAGAGATATACGGCGAAGATCGAGTCACCGAGAAGCTTATTCTCAATTTACATCCCATAATTACCCGAACGATATCCAAGGCCTGTCAATTAACCCAGCGCATATATTCTCAAATTTTCCTCGGTCTCTTCGGAGATCGAGAGCGAGAGAGAGAAAGAGAGAGAGAGAGAGAGAGAGAAAACACGCCGAATACTCGTCTCTGTTAAAACCAATCGAGTGCATCGCAAAGTCTTATCAACCGGTGAGTACATCGAGCTTCCAAGTGTACCAGAGACATTCGTTAATTGAATAATTGATGGGACTCCTCGCGCGCGTATCACCTGGTAAGATGGCGCTGCGTCGTTGCAGCTTGGTGGACCAGGCCTATTTTCGAAGCGCACGGCGTTGCGATAACCGAGCTATCTCTAAGACGTCGTTGACTTCTCGCTGCACACCCACGATAGAGATTATTCCGATATACGAGTTTTAGACATGCGCCGTATATCGACGATTTGTCGCAGCACGGAGACGCACGAGGAGAGCTTGACGGACCAATGACGATGTGACTTTTCTCAAACTCTCATCGTCATCTTGGTTGAGTTTTCTCTCTCTCTCTCTCTCTCTCTCTCTCCCTGTCTCTGTCGCCCTCGCATCTCCACGGATCTGTCCGTGTGTCACGTAAATTTAACTCGAGTTCTGATTAAAACGAAACTCCGTTACCAATTTCTCCGTATATATTCCATAATCGTACGAAAATTTGAGGAGAGATAGCTCGACGAAAATGCACCGTGGGCGAAGCGAAAACAATTTACGTGTGCGACAGCCCGTCTCTCTCTCTCTCTCTCTCTCTCTCTCCCTGTTCCTTTTATCCGTCAAATTATCTGACTTTTGCATCACTCAGTTCCGATATTGTGCTACTTTATTTAACAACAACCCGTATAACGTATCGAATATATTTAGCGCATGTGGAGAACCAGAGATGATTATCGTACCAGCCACTCGCGTGTATCGCCGCGAACGCCTTTTCAATTTCGATCGAACGAGCTCGAAAGTTACACCGATGTCTCGAAAATATGAATTTCGAAACGCGCTTCGCGATGCGCGAACGAATAATTATTATTTAACAACAATAACAAAAAAACACAATTGTTTCAACGACTATTTTTTAATTCTAAACGTCGACGCGAAAATTTGCAATTTTTGTATTCATTAACTTCGATCTCGTCGCTGACAAAAATACGAAAATATGACTACCTATGATTGTTTCGGCTCTTCGTCAAACCGACCAAATTCTCTCGTTCGAAAATTCGTCGCTCGATTGTTCATCGGACTTTTTCGTTTGCGAAGGTATTTTTATTCTTTCTTTTTTTGCTTTTTCGTTGCGATTCGTCACTCGTGAAATACATCGCGATTCATGCGAGAGTTCGGAATAATTTGACCGATTTTCATCGCAAGGGACAAGCTGCGGGGGGTAACGAACGAACAAAACAACAAAAAAATGTCGTATCAGTTTTCCATACGCGTTCGCAAATGTGCGTTGAATTTTCGCCCTCTCTCTCTCTCTCTCTCTCTTTTTCTCCCGTTCTCCCATTCGCGCTTCGGATTAACTTCGCATCCCCCGTATGTACACCTACCTACCTAGCTATAGGTATATTCACGTATATGCACCCTCTCTATTCTCCCTGCAACCGTATATTCAATGTACGCGTACCGGCGAGTCCGCGAGTCCTCTCGTCAACTTTCGCATTTTTCCCGGTCGCCACAGATCGTGCGGTTTATCCGGCATAAGCTTCCCCCTTCTTTCCCATTTCCGAGGGTTCTCGCGACACCCCACTCGACGTTCGAGTCCGACTCGAGTATTCTCCAATCGAAGTTCCGCAAAATATCGATCACCGTGTTTAATTTACGAACAAAACAAAAAACAAAACAAAAATGTATAGTTTAAATAAAAATCGTTACTTTTCAATAAAAATTAACCGGTTTCTTTGAATAATAACGAAACAAAAAATCTTGTAATTAATTTAACGAATATTAAAATCGTTACATTCCTTCCTATTTACGAACGCGCGTCTCACGATCCGCGATCGGAGTCACCGTCATCGTTTTCGACTTGTCGTTCTATCGTCTCGAATAAATTTTCTTTTTTACGATAGATAACAAGGAGCTCGGCCACGTTTCATTTTACAGTCGCGCGCTGTAACGCGTACCACGTTTCCTCGATTTCCATTAATTTATCACGCGTATTTCGTCGAACGTTTCACCGATCACTTAACCTCATCGAAACCGATCAAATTTTTCACAGCGTTACTCGATCTTCGAGCCCTTCGGTGATTAATTAATCCAATTAAACGAAATTAAATTCCGACAATACAATCGTCCTCGCCGATATTACGTTTCAATTTATTTGCAATTTTTCGTCAAAGATTCGAGGCGATAATCCTAAAAGTAAAACTAACACAGGGAAAATCTTCGTTGAAACGTAATCGCGAAATTGAATAATTGTCCGTTAAATCGATAACGATAGGCAGTATAATAGTTATCAAAGACTCACCTGTTGCCAGAATTGTGCGAGGAGGTAGATCCGTTCTTTCTTGAATAACCACTCCATGGACTGCATTGCCTGCAGATCGAGGGAATTGGCCTCGGCCGAGGCCTGCATGCTTGCTAGAGCAGCTGCAGGATTGAGGGACTTCAATAATGGAGACTGCTGTAGGGCCGCTGTCACCGTACCGTTACTACCGGCTACAAGATTGGCGTGATAAACGGTGGTGGTTGGACTGGCATGATCATCCTTACCACCTGCAGAAGCCAATAATTGGGCCCCGATCGGCGCTGAAGGCCCCTGGAGCCCGAGTGACGAAGCCACTTTGACGGCTTCGAGCTTCCCTCGATGTTACCGAAACAACCACCCACCAATCTCTATCTCTATCCTCACTGTCCACGCGTGCCACTTTACCGCCCTTTTCCTTAGGCCCCGTTTAACCTCCTTCGACACTCGCACCTCGCACTTAACCAATCACTGGGCAAACCGAAACAATAAAACCAACAAGAACAAACAAAAAAAAACGTAATTTTCGACACTCGAGGCGGAGGGGAGGAGGGTGAAAACGATGGAAAAAAAAACAAAAAAAAAAAACAAAGCTCTATCGTTGTCCGTAATCTCCCGTTTATTTCTCCCTGTCTTATCCACGTCGTCGATGAATATCCGTCGTGACGACGAACTTCGTCGAACAACACAACGAGACGAAACGAACCGACGAAAACTGACACCCGGGCCGTCGCCCCGCTCGTCACTTCGACGATCCTACCGATCCGTCACCCACGATTTTCTCACGACTTGTTCTCGTCATTGAAAAACGTTTCCTCGTCTTTCTCACCTAATCAAGAAATGAAGAAACCCGCGTGAGGACTTTTCAGCGTTTTCGAATGGTTCGCGTTTTTCAACGACACGTCTCGTCTCTTCTTCTTCTTCTCGCTCTATTCGTCGTTCGATCAAGTCCCCGCGAAACACTCTCGGCACTTAGTTTCCCCCCGTTAAAATCTCGTATTCCTCTTTTTTTTATAGCCCTTTATCGTAAACTCGTGCTGCACTCGGTGGTTTCACGTAAATCTCTCGCAGCACCCCGTGTCTCGTCGCTCGTTCGCGTCCGTTTGCCGCGCGGGTGCGCGCACGCCTGACTCAGTCGGCGCGCTCGACGCGATCCTCGGGCTCGCGGTGACGGGACCGGCGGCGTGGCATGGCCCGCGATTTATTTATTTTGTTTTTCGAATCTCCCTATTTCCTCTCGATTCGATAAAATGATCGATGGATATTCAAAGACACAGTTTCACTTTATCGATATCGCTGATCGACGATCTTTCTCTCTCTCTCTCTCTCTCTCTGTCTTATTATCTCGTTCTTCACTTTGCCGGTAAATTGTTTTCACCGCACTTTCGCAATGTTCACCACCCCGATTTTCCTCCCACCGTCGTTACACGTCCAACACGCGTTCATTGACACTCGCGAAACGTTTGCCCCTTTTCCTTTACACCTTTGCGACTCTCTACGTAGATCGTATGAGTTTCGCGATCGACGATTCTCCGTAATGTTCGACAGTTCGTTTACTCGTTGACAAACAAAAACAGGTGAAACAAAGATCCAAGGTACGCGCGACGTACGACGAGTCCCGTATAACGCCAACGTAAACGACCGGCATCGATGCAACCGCGCGATGTGTGTCGCGGCGAAAATAATTATACCGATTTCTCGGTAGATCACTTTCGCAATAAGTCACGTTCCTCTTGCGCGATACTTTTCGTATCGAATCTCGCGCACATCGTCCGTATGTTTGTTTATTTATACCGTATTGTTTTGTTTTATTAATTTTATTATTATTATTATTATTATTCAAACAACGATCGTATCGTTGTTTGGCCGATTTTTTGTTTTGTTTACCGGCATCGAGGCACTCGATTACTTCGAGTTGGCACGATTAATCCTGATGGTTAAGCCGTGTTCGATGCGCGGCGAGATCGATCGACTATCGATGAAACTGTTACCGGTCGACGAGAATGAGAAGATTGTTCGGATTTATTTTCTCGATTTTATACCGGTTTCCTCTCTATCTCTCTCTCTCTCTCTGTCTCTCCCGCTCTCTCTCTTTCTCTTTCTCTCTCGCGGTGTTCGTCGTCGATTAAAACCCACTTTGGAGAACACTTTAACTCACGTTGTCAAATGTTATTGTTATTGTTTGTATCACACTTGGTCCACGGGGCTTTGTGTCACGCTGCGTGGCCGTAGGGTCGACGACGACGATCGTGAATTATCCACAAAAAAAAAGTGATCCTCGTATACGCTCCCGTGTAAATCCGGACCTCAAAGAGAAGAGAGACCCGTCCTACCAGGCTCCAAACCTGAAACTAAGACCTACGGAACGTTGGATGCATTGCCTGGAGGAGGCGCAGAGACGAGAGTGGGGATGAGGGGAGTCGCTCTGGCGAGGTGGTGGGGGCAGTACGTATCGAGCGTCGACCAGTGAGACGAGCCGGCGTTACCCCCACTCCGGGCATCGAGCACGCCCATAAACGTGAAAAGGCGCTGGGTGGGGGAAGTTTCGGCGGGACGACGAAAAGACAAGGGGAAGGGAGAAGATTGCCACGGCCCAAGCTCGCCACGAGGAGAGTGGGAAACGACGAAGAAATCGGAGGCTGGCTAGGTGGTCTCCGCGAGAAGCACCAGAGATCTCATATTTTCCGACGTTGGTTCTCCCTCCTCCAGCCCCTCTATCGCCCCACCGTCCCACCCCGCGCGATCCCACTCTCTTTTACCGTCGTCGTTCACCTCCTCCTACTTCTTCGGCATTCTCCCCACCTCCGAAACCCGAGCTGCCACCCTTTTTCCAACCCCCGTCGTTCTCCTATACCAATCGCTACTTTTTATTCCACTGAAGCCCTTTCGACCATCCTCATCCCCCTGCTCGAGACGCCTTCTCTTCACTCTTTTCGAACATCCGACTCCCTTTCTACTTGCCTCGCGCCGGCTCCCCTCACACCCTCGCCCGACAGCCCCACTCTCGATCGCGGGTGGGCACCCTCTATCGCTGCTCCGGAGTTGTCGAGGCTGTGGCGCCCCCTTGCCACCAGCGGCACGACGCCTGCCTGCCTGCCTGCCTGCCTGCCTGCTTTCCTTCCTCTCTCGCCCTTCGACTCGCCGCTCTATCTCTTTCTCACACTCTATCCTACGACCACCCCGATGCAACGCGCGAAAGGCGCGACGGAAGACGCACGAGAGACGCGCGATCGGTATAACGTCGAAGGAGAATATCCCCGGGGGGGATAAGTGATGACCCCCCGCGGCGAACTTTGCCCAACGAGAAAACATCGTAGGCGAGGAATACTTGGGCCTAAGTCGATCGGGGGAGTTCTATATCCTCGATATTCTACGCACACCGGGTTATTACTGATTTTTCTTTTGCTCGCGGAGATTTTCTTTCGATTATTTAGAACGTGGGCGAGGTGAATAGCGAAACTGCTTTTTCTTTCTTCTCGATTAGGTCGATACATATTTCAAATTATACTTTATCGACAGCTCGGAAGGAGCATTGATTCGGGGAGTTGTTTGGTAATAATTCTTTGGAATGTTAATTAGCTTTCGCGGTGAACTTCGAACGAAGGAATTAACGATCTACCCTTTGCGATATTCGGCCCGACAATTCGGTCATTCGACGATGGTGACGGTCGACAGCTGGAACGATCTAACGCAACGTATGTTTCTGTGGCAAGGGCTATGGCATTGGGACTTGACTTCGGGGAATAAAAATACAGTAGCGAGATTGGGAAACAACGTTTTCTGGGTTCTCTAATCACTCTCGTCTCTTGCGCTTATCGTGTCAAATTATTCTTAAATATAATTTATAACTATAACAAACATCTCGCTTATGAAAAACATTTCTTGTGCGTAATTATATGAATTTTACTAAAAAAACAAAAAACACAACAAGTCTTTTGCAGTAAAACTCGTAATGTTTAAAAAAAATAATAAATATTTGTCACGTTTGAAAAATATATTTTCGCATAGAAATATTTACCATACGGATTTTCAACCCCTTGGCACATAATAACGTTCTTCCTTAAGTGATTAATAAAATTTCACATTCACGGTCAATTTTTCAAACTACTCGTCTATGTGCCAAAGGGTCCACGAGTCTTACAATTAGCCCAGAGATCGAAGATACGACCATTCCGACGTAGAAAAGTATCGAACTACGTCGATCATCGAGTCGAAGCGGGATATATGTCGTTCGATGGAATAATGTAGGAATAATAACCGCGAGGTAATTTTATCGAAAGGGTTCGACGCACGTCAGATTGAGATATATAGACTGTCGTTTATGCATTTTTCTTTTTTTTCGAGCAAATTCGTCGCTAATAACAGCGCCATGCGGTGTGTATCGCGACTGTTTCAACATTGAGAGAGTGACACCGGCGAGCGAGCAAACTGTAGACGTGCTATATAAACGCGAGTTATAAATATATATATATATATGTACGTGCGTATGCGTAGTTTACATGGTGTAGTGGGTCTCCTCGCTAGGGCAGCGTCAGCATTACACCCTTCGTCATAAATAAAAAAATAGGCTAAGAGTACACGCGTGCGGATAATAGCTGAGTGAAAGGGTTAGCCTGATGGCGGTAGAGACGATCCCGCCTTTTACCAGGGGGGACGAGAATCGTGCTATGTATATATATATATATATACACAGCTATGTATGTATATACATACATAAATACATGTATATCGTCGTCCACCCCCGGTACGCTATGCACTTCACACCGTTAAACAAACCCGAACGGGGAGAACCGCCCGAGACTCTCGAGAGTCAGCGAGAGAGATAACGCGAAAATTAATTTCCCACAATATCCATCAGGCAAATGTGCGTTAAACCCGGACGATGAAGTGCCTTCTACACTTTAACGCTCTTCGTTTTTCTCTCGTCCTTTTTGTTTCCGCGTTTTTCCCTACCCTCGTGAATTTGTTAGTGATTTGGGAAAAAAAGAAAAAGAAATAAAAAAATATGAAGTATCCGCGTAGACACTTGCCGATTCGCCTCGAGATTCATACCTCTACCCGCGTTGAGAGATCGCGATAAAAAAAACAACCGATATCTATGTATATCGCTGCATCCCCCTTTCGGGCACGAATCACTCGACAACAGCTTGAAGTCCGCGAGAGTTTCGAGCGAATAATAATTATTCGAATTCTGTACCAACCCTTCGCGCGGTTCGAGTCGAAATATTGTGTGTGTGTCGGTCTCTTACCGTGGACAAGGACTCGGGGAAAGTCGCGAAATAGCGGTTTTTGACCTTTGCAAATTTTTCAGACGTCAACGATCGTGCCCGAAGTTGTTTAATTCTTTCTTCAACCAATCGATAAATAAAAGAACGTCCGACGAATCGAAACAATCATGAAAATCGAATGAATTATAGATTTTAAAAAATTGATTTATTAATTCGATCGAATTTAGTGAGATTTGATCGTGAATCACCGAGTTTTCGACGATATACCATCGGCACGTGTGAATTATTTTCTCGCAACGCGAGAACGCAAGCCTGAGTCGTACCGGCTAAAACGCTCGCGGAGAGTTCGTCGACTGGTTGTCAGCGCGCACGAGACAGACAGAGGGAGAGCGAGAGGGAGAGAGGGAGAGAGAGAGAGTGCCGGGATTACTACGAAACGATGTTGCACAGCCCCGCGGGTTTACACAGGGGGAAAGGAGAGAGGATTAGTTTGTCATCGCGCGGACACACGGTCGAGAGAGGAGAGTATATTCGCTTGATATGTATATGAGCGTTACGTTAATAGACTTTGCGTCCGAGGTGTCTAATCGCACGCGACGAAATTAATCGAGAGATGCGGCGAATCCTCTTCTTTTTTTTTTTTTTTTAATTTTATTATTCGTCGACGCGAACGATCTATCGCGATTTTATGGAAATTTATTTCGTAAAATTCGATATAATCGCGACTCGTGCATACCGGAGATTTTATCGATGACACTTGTTTCGAAAATAAGAAATAATTATCGTATGCGATAGAGAAAAAGGTGAGACGAAATATTCGTTTCGAGACACTTTTTAACGTTTCTTCGTTCGATATTTTTTTTCGACAATTGATAAAACGATTAATTTTTATAATTTGCTCGTCCGTCATTTCCTTTCTTTCCGTTCGTTGTTCTAAATGCAAGAAAACCTATTTTGAACCATCGTAAATCTCTTCTAAATCGCAATTTTTCCAAAATATAACGTTTAACGATTGTTACATTTTATTATATTTTATGATAAATGTCGGATTTTCGTTATCGACCGGTCGTGATTCCCGTTACGGCGAAGGGTCGTTGAATTCCGAGGCTCGCGGATCATCCTAATAATATCTCGTATCTTAACGTACGGCTATATGCGCGAATCGAAAAGCTCTCATCTCGCGAAGTCTCGTATTCGCGTTGTCGCGGAAGACTCCTCGTCCGGTTGAGGAATTTAGCTGGTCGCAGCAACGAGAATCATTTTCACTCTGGTCGCACGCTACTCAATAGCACACAACGCGCGATAAAGTCGCTTTCTCTCTTTCTCTCTCTCTGATAGCAGAAAGAGAGAGAGAGAAAGAGAGGGGGGAGAGAGAGAACTTTGCGAAGTCGCGGATGAGACTTTAAGGCTCTCTCTCTCTCTCTCTCTCTCTCTCTCTCTCTCTCTCTCTCTCTCTCTCTCTCTCTCTCTCTCTCACTCACTCTCAACAGTGCACGGACAAACAAGAGCGAAGCTGGTACGTCTCTCTCTCTCTCTCTCTTCTACGCGATTGTAACAATATCTCGGGGCGGACACGAATGATGCACGCTGCTCGTCCGAGGACTTGCAAGTTCAAGAGCCTCGCTCAGGGACGTCTCTTTACAGACGTGATAGACTTATACACACACACACACACATATATATATATATATATATATATATGTATAAAATATAATGTTAAATATATATATATATATAATATATATGTATGTATGTATGTTAAAACTAACATGAGCTCGTTCTTTCTTATTTATCTCTTTATATCTATCCGACTTCTTCTCTTTCTCCGTAAGCGAATTTTTACACCGGATAAGATAGAGAATGCCCGGAGAGGAAACACGAAGATCGGTTCATCGTGCCCTCTCTCCCTTACAATCTTTTTTTTGTTGGCCGAACTACGAAGACGAGAAAGACGCTGATCGCATCGCGATTTTTCCACTTTCGCCTTATCGGGTCGAATTTTCGTCATTTCTTTGTCCGTTTTTTTTTCTTTTGTTTCTTCAATTTCCTAGGAAGACGTTTTTTTTTCGTATTCGTATGTGGGAAAAAAATAGTTCTCCCTCGGTTTAACGGGAACTCTTATCGGATCGTTTTTTCTCTCATAGTTTTGTGAAAGTAATTTAGCAATTCTCGGAGACTTTGATTCGTGGTAAAAAGACATAAAATTGTGATGACTCCGGCTGTCTATCTTTTTTTTTTTTTCTTTAACGCGTTTCTCGTTTAAAAGGATCGCTTCACGCGTATCGCCTACCTGAGGACTGAAAAATTCGCAAGATCGGCGCATAACTTTTTGATTTTATCGTTTTGTTTTGAAGGTTTTTTTTTGATCGATGGATTTTGCGTTTCGCGATCGCGATAACGAGGATGTAATTTTGTCCGTCGTTCTATTCGCGATGTCGGGACAAAAGGAAAAGAAAATTTATTCATTTCACGACGCAAAAATCCGAAGATCGAGAAAAAAAATGTCGGATTATTCGCGATTTAATTAAACTGTGAATAATCGTAGAACGTAGTTTTGCCCGCGTGAACCCGTAAAATCATGCAAAAAGTCGACACTATTCACAGCATCGTCGAACGTCTCGTTCCGGATCGACGCGAAGAAATCCTTTTTTCTCCTAATTTTTCCACACTTTTTTCGTTAATTCTGCTGCCACAAGATTCTAACGACCGAGTTTCGAACAGAGAAGAGCGAAAAAAGACAGAAAGCATCGACGCTCTGATAAAACGCGAATTAATTGCACTCGAATAATTTTTTTTTATAATTCGTGCAAAATTTGGTTCGATTAAAAACTAAAAAGATATTTAACGCGAATAAAATCGATCGGCGAATCGCCATGAAGTTTTGTCAAATAAATTGAACTTGAATAATTTTCGTTTTTTGCTTTCGATCAAGTTTTTCGGGTGAAAATATAAATGATTTTATTCTTCTCGGTAAGAAATTGATAAGAGGGATGCGATTCGGATGAACGAGTCGCGAAGCAACGGATGAGTTATACCCGATGCGTTATCTTTGGCCGGTGGTCTCGAGTTCTCGTTGCACGGAAGGCAATTTTATACGACGCCCGAGCGCGTGGAGGAACAAGCACAAAAGTTGGTTGACCGCTACGATAATCCAGATAGAACGCGAAATGTCCGTTCTCTCGCACGAGATATACACCCTTTTGCACCGTGGCACAAGCTCAAGAATCCGAACGGTGGAACGTCGGAGTCGGGAAATCTCTCGCGAGAGACTTTCGAGACTCTCGCCTCGTCGATTTCCACGAACGGGACGAAAAGCGCGTAGAATCAGCGGCACGTGCGTATTCCTTACGCAATTTTCCGTAACTTCGTATCTCTTCGTAAATTATCTCGACGAAAATTTTACGAATACATTTTGCGTTCGAGTCGAAAAACAAAAAACAAAAAAAAACATATTTTCGGTAAAAATAACGAATTAAATATTCCGTTTTTTGTTGCTAAATCTATTATTTTTTTCTCTCATCCATCGAGAAACATCCGACGGCTCGCGAATAATCGCTTATTTTTTTATACGAACTAATTTTTCATATTTTCGATTTATTGTTTTTTTTTTTGTTTTTTATTCTTCAATTTTAAATATAATTCCGTGGTAAAAGCATCGTTTGGGTTGATAAATTGGGTGTGGGATAAGGGGAAAAACTCGATGATCGTCGCACCGGTTCACATCACGAAAAGAGAAGGGATGATCACGATTAATATCAGCCCCCGACCCCCTTTCAAACCCCCCTGGGCGTAAGTGTAACTGACCATCACCCGATTCTCAGCACTGCGCTATCGCCGCCTTCTTCCTATCTCTAACTCGTACATATACATATATATTATATATACATATATAGTTGCACAACGTGTATACGTACGTTTCACAAGCGAAAATATCAAAAGTGTCTCGCGGACGCTTTCCAATAAATTCGTTATACTCCACTGTCACAACTTTTCACACACATGAAAAACAACATATAAATGAAAAAAAAGAACGGAACACGCGCGCACTTCGATACGAGCTTCGCTGTCGAGTCTCGTTTCTCTTTTCAGGGGGTTGGAATGGAACGAGAAAACAAAAAATTGGCGAATCGAGAATTCTTCGATTAAACAACAACAAAAAATGTTCCTCGCGTTATTGTCGACCTCGAGTCGAACGATGATTATATTAACGACGACACGATTTTTTAATTAACGAACAACTGCGTTATAACGATTATTTATTTATTGTTTGTATTTCGTATATATCTATGTATATATGGAAGTTATATATATATATATATATATGTGTGTGTGTATATATATATTTATGTATATATACGTATTTCGGTTGTACCGTATCGGAGGTTGTTTTAAAAATGATTATTTTTATTAAGCCACGACGGCACGCGTGAGATGCGTGAACGCCTCTCGCTCCGATCCTTCTAGGCCTGTGTTCTGGCCAAGACTAACTCGAGCGCTCGGTTCCTGCAGCCCTCGGCGGCGCGCGCTCTCTCTCTCTCTCTCTCGCTCTCTCTCGCTCTCTCTCTTTCTCCCTCGGTCATCCCTCCGCGCCGCAGCCGCGGCAGGCCGAAAAGCGAGGCAGAGCGAGAGAACCCACGGAAGCGCGTACTGCCAGCAGCCGTGTGTGCCGCTCGACACGCACTTTTCAACCCCGGCAAAATTATTGCCTCTTTTATCCACCCTTTCGTCAAGACGAAACGATGACGAAAAGAATTCGAGTTTTTTGCGGTCACGCGAAATTCTAAGATCCGTTGATTATTCTTAATCTAATTTTTGTGTTTGAAAACGAAAAAAAACAACAACAATCGCGAAATCTTGTACGACAATACACGAGATAGTTACGTGCAAATGATTTATTCGTGGATGAACGAAATTTATTTTCGCGACAAATTTATATTTTTCGATTTGCAGGATTATAGAGTTTGATATTAAGGGTAAATCGATGATTTGATGAGGAATGAAATTTTATAATTGATAATTTGTAACTTGGTACGAGAAGGAATTGTTGTCGAAGGTAAAAGTCTCGCGGTGACAAAATTTATTCAGCTAGAGGCGTTTCGTGCCCGTAGAGTGGCGCCGCCTCGCGGCGAAACTGACACTCTCGGCGTTGGAACGCGGGGGTGCTCTCGCCCTCTCCCGCTCACCCTCATCCCCACCACGACGACCAACCACTCGGGAGATTCGAAGCCACTTTCTCTCTTCCTCTCTTGCTCCTTTTCGCTCCTTCTCCCTCTCTCTCTCTCTCTCTCTCTCTCTCTCTCTCTCTCTCTCTCTCTCTCTCCTTTTCACCCTCGTCGTCCGCAGTTTCGCTTCTTTCTTGCTCGCTATCGCTCGTTCGCTTTCGCTCGTTTCTCACTCGACGCGCTCACGCAGCGGTGGGGGTAGAAATTCCGAACCGTATCGGGGGATGCTGCGACCCCCGCGCGTATTTATCGGAAATATCGGTGACTTCAACGGCCTGATCGGAAAGAAGGGTGCGCACCCCGTGACTGTGTACGCTCGACACGTGATCTAACCATAGACTGCCCATTAATCTACGCCTATACGTATAACTCTCTACATCAACCCTTCCACTGATTAGATCATTATTTTATCACAAAATTATTTTTTTTCTCAATATTCTCTTAAATTTCTCGTCGTTAAGATATACAGCTTATTCTCGAAATAAAAAATACGTGAATAAAAAATACACGTGTGAAAAAAGTCATTAAAATTAGAAAATTGACGTCACTCAAAAAAAATCTTCTTTTGTAATTTTATCATTCGCTTCGATTTTTCTAACAAAAATTATATTTTCCTATCGTCTTTTCACGAAAATGATTTATAATTTGAAAATAATATATACATATTTATCAACGTATAAATTTTCAATGACGATACACCCCAAGTGCCGCTCACCCTTACATTTTCGAAAGGATTAAAAATGATTTGATGGATGAGACGCCGGTAGGATTTGCGAATAAAAATTCATAAAAACGAACGGGGGATGCTTTATGAATCTTGAAGGGTCGAAATCATCGAACTATCAGACTGTGGGATAAGCCAACTCGTTGTGGAAGGCTATACGTATATATATATATCAGCCTTGGGATGCCGGTGGATCATCTCGCCGTACCGCCGCGCGTATCGGGAGTCAAACCTCGAGAATCGCGATGGAGGGGGAGAGATTGGTGAATGCCGCGTGGGGCGAGAAAGAGAGAGAGAGAGAGAGAGAGAGAAAGAGAGAGAGAGAGATCAACGGCGCGCGCCAAGTAGAAGGGGTTTCGCGAGAGCATGCGCCCGAAAGGGGTGAACCTGAGCGCAGGTTCTGACCCTCCACCGTTCTCCCCACTATCGGCCACCCCTATCGCACGATATATACCACACGGTCTTGGTTCTTCCACGAGAGCTCGCGACAACGTCTTCGTACCTTTTCTTTCTTTTTTTTTATCATTATTTTTTCTTCACATATCGTAACATTGTTCGAGCGAGAATCGACGAGACATACTTTTTGTCGTACGTAAAAATAAATCATCGTGCGTTTTAAATGACTTGGACGTCTCAAAATTGATCGAAAGTTTTCTTCATATTCGACAAAATTTTATTCACGATTATTTTCTCAATCGATTAGATATATTATTGTTTAAAAATAATAATAAATAGATTTCTTTGTAAGGAAATGGAAATGTGAATGTCACGCTGAATCGTATACAATCTATCTTACACTATGACAATAATTTTCGTAAAATTAATTGACTATTTATGAGAAATTTTAGCGAATCGAATAGAAACGTTTTCTTTTTTTTTTTCTTTTTTAGAAAATGAAAGTCGATCCTTATCCGTACGATTTATTTCGAGTTTCCGTATTATCGTCGCGCGACACCCGTCGCGGACACGAAATCGATAAGATTTCGTTTCTCAGAGCCGAGGTGAGATATACAGCCGGGCTCTTTGAACACCGAGGGAACGCGATATCGCGATATCGCGCGAGTGGGGGTTGAATGGGAAAGGGAGGGATGGGGATGGGGAAACGACGCGGAAGTTCCTGTTTCCTGAGATTTTCCTAGCAAATACCGACTTCCTGCTGCCGCCGATCTCACTCTGCCGGGTGCGTTGCTGGTGCAGAGCGTAAAAGAGGAACGGAGAGGGATGCGAGCGGTTTGAGAGAAGAGAACGAAGGTTCGACTTTTGTACGTTCATGGACATAGAGTATAGAAAAAAAAAAATCGACCGCATGCGATCGAATTTTTTGAAAACATTCTTCCCTCGTGATATTGTTTAATATAAAAATGGTTTTTAAAAATAATATCAATAAGCATAAAAGTTGCATAATTCTCAAACGATATAAATCGAATTGCGTGATTTTATCGAACCGTGACCGGACGTGAGCGCTGTCGAAATGAAAAAATCGCGATCATGAATAAAGTGCGTGACAGGGGGGAAATGCGCTGAGCGAATTTCGTCGAATGTTTGTATATTTAACGTGCGCGAGTTTCTCGCACACACGCCCGTAGGATACGACACGCGTATGCGTATCTCGTGATTTTGAAATTTCGCACATTTTTTTCTTTGAAGAAAAAGAAGAAATGAAGACATCGGACTCGAGTATAAGCTTACATAAGAAATATTTTCGGAAGAGAACGCGAGCTGGGAATTTCGCAAGTTCGATAAAAACAATAAATAAAAATCGATCGGTAGATTTTGAAACGAAATTCGAAAATAAAAATTCCGACACCATTAACGCGTTGATATTATTAATTATCGCGACAGTGCGAAATTGTCGGGCTTCTACTGGTGGGGGGGATTTTGATAATGGCTGAAAATATAGTTCAGACACGCTTCCGGCAATAAGAAACGCATTAGTCGAGCGGCTATTCGGGGTGCATTATTTTTACAAGCCACACACACACACACATATAATATATATATATATATATAGACGCTGAACGATACGTGGCTTCGTACAGCACGGCTGGCACTGTGAAATCGAAGCGAAATCATCTCTCTCGCGTTGTCGAGCTCGCGACCGTTTCGGCATCTTCCATTTCCCTAATTACCCATTGTTTCCGTTTTCTCGCATTTAATGCCCGTGTCTCGAGAATACGAATACGACCATGATTTGACGAGCTTACACATAGAACACATATGTATACGTGTATATATGAGCTGCTCGTCGAACTCTCCGAGCTGTTCCGATACGAATCCTTTCACGAACGAAAAGCATTAACGCCTCTACATATATGCACATATATGTATGTATGTGTGTGTTTATGTGAGTGTGTATATATATAGTGGCACTCGTGGTTTACTATATAGCTTGTCTCTTAGGTGTTAGCCACTTTAGCTCGCTCCGGTCGGTTCACCGATCGTAACGAGTGGCAATGTAGGCCAGGATGTCCATGGGATCGTATTTCGCCTTACGTGCGACACACGAAACGGTGGCCGAGTTATAGAAGGAATAGGCGATTACAAGGGATATGGTACTTTGTATTCTTGGAATTCAAGGTAACGTCTGTCTCTTTTACATACGTTTGATACTTCTCGTTCTCTATCATCTTATTATCAATGTTTGATATCGATCTTTTTTTCTCCTATTTCTTATGTTTAATAATTAATAATGCAACTGGACAAACAGTTTTAATTGAGGTACAAATTTTTTTTTGCGACAACAGTTTTTCGGGCGATTTAAAGAATTCGGGGTTTTTTTTTTCATCATTATCAATTACGGCTACGATGTAATTCATTTTGCGATGGATTCGTAATAGAATTATGAATTTTCCATGTCAACGACACCAACGGCCTAGATCGTCGATTTCGACGGAGAATCTTTCGAGTTGATCTGACAAGTTTCAGATACGAGTTTAATTTTGAAACATCGAATTTCTTCGGGACGTCTGGAACGACAGATTCGCATCTCGTTATTTTTGCATTCGTCATCCTGTCGCCTTTTGTATTTTCTCCTATATATATATATATGTGTGTGTGTGTAACTTCAGACAAGGCTATACATAGCGTATACCGAATAATAACGTTTTCATAAATAAACGTGTCAAGTTTGTCAATCGCTTAATGAGATATTCAAAAAGAATTATGATTAAAATTACTATTTTCATTGAACGATGTCGAATTTCAAACAGAAATTTCGAATAGGTGTCGCCATCATGTTCTTATCGAAGTGATTTATCGATTTAACGTCTCGTACTTCCGGGCAAAACTTACGTATTCCAAGATTCTCGATGAATTATTTTCACATAGTGACGAGCATTCGATCGACACATAATGGGAAACATTGTGCCAATCGTCGAGTCGAACGAAGCGTTATCCAAATATATATTTGCTTAACGGTACATAGATCAAGAATTATCGATCGATTAAGCGTCTGTACATTTTTTTTACATCGCTCACGCTCGTTGCGTGAATTGATTCGCGATCGAAACGAAGGATGTCGAAAAATCGTCAAGCAAAAGTATTTCGTAATACGACGTAACGTGCGTGATACAAATAAGCGGTATATGCAATAAAATACGAAACATAAGAGACAAGAATTTCTTTATTTTCAATTTTTTTACGATAGCTCTACACAAGGGAGCGTATGTTATGGAAAAACGCGATGTAATGTGTATACGCGTGTGTACAACATGCGTAATTCCGAGAATCGCGCAAATGCTTCCACGTCAAATTCCAGGTAAAACTGGAATCGCGCGAAACGCGCGTGCGACGAGGTCGTGCGATTGATAAAACAAAAACAAAAACAAAAAGCACAACATATTTGAGTACAAATTTTGACACTCATGAGTCGATACAACGACGAGGAAGATATAAGAAAGACGAGCGAAGAATGATAAATCGACACGCGTTTCGAACGAAACGAGAATTTCGAGAAAACCTGAAATTTGGAAATTTCTCTGAAAATTTTCCGGATATTTCTCTGCGAACGGATTACGGAAACGAATCACTCGTAAACGTCGAACGGCTATTGTCTCTCGCTGTATAATAATCGTCGCGAAGATTATATGGGAATATGTTGTCGAAAAATACGATGACGATTTAAAGAAAAAAAGTTTATTGATTTTTGTATCTCAGCGTTTACTGACGTGTGTACACTCCGGTGTATGTACAAACGACGATTCCAAGAAAAATGTAAATTCGAACGGTAAACTTCGTTGGCTACCCACGTTCTCATTTCGATTACGATGCAGTTCTTTGATTTATTGGTTTGTGTTTCATGTATACTCGAAGTCAGAATCGCGATCCAACAAAAGTTTTTACGTATACCTACACCTGGGATATCACTTCGCGTTTTGATTGAAATTATTAACTGAAAATTGATGGATCAGCATGTGGCATCCTTCGTCTCGTGTTAATTTCCGGTTTAATCGTGTGGGCGCGACGGTAATTTAATATACATACCTATTTATAAACTATATATACCTATTTATGAATAAAAGCCGATAAAAGCGTGTAACTTCACATTTTCCACATTCTTGACCGAAAAATCGTAACAATCAGAGAAACAAATGTGATATTTGTATTTTACGAGAAATTTCCGATTTCGTAAACCTCGCGATAAAGTCTTTTAGGACGCAGATCAAATTTCGTCTTTCCCCACCCCGTAACTCACGGAATCAAATTATGAATGTTGTCCAATACGCTATTCATCCCATATAAATACTCACCAGACATTGATCACCGCGTTGCTACGATTATTTCGAATAGTTCCCGTCCAGTCGCCCATCAATCTCGTCGTCCAGAAAACGCAGCATCGTTGGTTAAAAACAAATTTTTATCCAGCGATGACTCCAACGTCAGCGTTCGTCGTTCGGTCCCGTACAAAGGCGTACGTTTCCTCTATCTTCTCGGTGGATTCTCTGGTCTACCAACGCGATGCCCCTGTCGTTTTACGCCATCGTCGCACGGGAAATAATCTCGACGGCAGTCGCTGACCTGTTAATAATGACGAATAATTACTGTGAAACATAAAAAAAGGGTTAATTCTAGAGAATAAATAATAATAATAGAACGCAACTAGACTATCGTAATGATTTAATTATGTATTCGAGTAAAAGCGTTTCGAATTCGGTCATGAAAGTATGTGAACTGCTTCGATTTTGAGCCCTGGTAGCACCGTCAACGATCACGGGGGTAGTGACGGTTATGGAGAGGGGGGGGGGGGAGTAGGCCTGAGAGACCGGCACACAGGCATGGAGCTTCACTGACGACAGTTGTTGGGATTCCCTCTCTCTTCTGTCGCCACTCTCGTCATCAGGGACGTCTTTACTCATCAGGTGAGTATCTTTTATCGTACGATTCGCTGCATGCTTTAATAAATAATCACGGTCCTCGTACGAACCGAGAAAAAGCGTAATTAGAAAGCGCCAGCGACTGGAGAGTTGATATTCGATGTCGCGAAAGATGGAATACAGAAACAAAAGATGGCTGCAATCAACGTTTGTATCCAGATAACGTCTAATGGTCGTAGATACGCATCGATGGCACCTTTTTTACGTTTCGTACGATGAACGAAATTCATCCTTTGACGATAACAGCGATTTGTAACTTGAAATTTCAATTGGAATAATCATTTTTTTATTATTTTGGGATTGTTTTTGAATCGAAGGGTTTTATCGGTTTCTTCTCAATCGACGTAGGCTGATTAACCTCGTTAATAGCTTGTCATTGACTGACTTTTCTTATTCACTGCAAATATCAAAATTATTCTTACAAGCTGTCTTTTTTTTTTTTTAGGTTTTACGAATATTTTCTGTTTGCGATGGAGTTAACCCTTTTTGATTGCGCGCTTATGCGGGTGTGTCTTTGTGTGTAACCGAATATTTCAGCTAGCGACCATTCCTACTTTCGCGAATTTCTCATCCCCTATATATTATTTTCGTTGTAGTTGTTGAGACTTTGTCGTATTTTATAGTAATTGCAACGAATTCTTCGATTTTGTGACGTGAACGAGTTCCCTTTACTCTCTCCCTCTCCCCCCCCCCCCCCTCTTTCTCTCTCGACTCGATCAGTCTGCACCGCTCGTGTATCTCCTCGTGTGCGAATCTGTGCCGAGAAATGACATGTGAGAATTTACGTGCGACTTTGCCTTGCTACGAAAGGCAACCGGTGGGGTCTCTGCAATACACGACCGCCATAGGGGAATAAATATGGGGCGGAGATCAGTGCGACGATGCTATTCTCATCGAACAACGATTTTCGTGGTTCAAGCAACGATATCATTCTCTCTCTCTCTCTCTCTCTCTCTCACACACACACACACACGTGTTCGCTATATTATTGAGAAAGACGATTCAATTCCTAAAATTAATAATAAAATCAGTAATGAAACCCAATCACGCGATTATCTTACCTATCTCAACATAAAATATGAAAATAATAATAAAATCGATCATCGACACTACAAAAAAACTATATTTTTCATTGAATGATGATTTCATTGATTTTGTCCGTATATCAACCCTGTTTGAGCCACCACGATATAAATCTTCTGATTCAAAGCCAACAATTGTTTGCCCTCTTTTGTGATAAAAATGAATAAATAACAATAAAAATAAAATCATTCGATACCGTGTACTTCGAGTTACGGAGCAAAATTCAGAAACGCGCGTGTTACCGTGCATTTCCGCGATGAAAATTTCAACGAGCACATATCGGCGATGCGTATACGCGTATAGCGGGGTCTTTTTGCGTGCGTGTGGAGGGTAACCCGCAGGTGTCTCTACGAGTCTCGCGTGATGGCGGAAGGAGAAAGACAGTGAGAGGCCAAGACCACAGAAGTACACAAGAGACCGACAGAGTGAAAAACTATACATATATATATAACATATTGTATTTATGTATATATATATATATATGTATCTGTGTGTATAATAAACACAGTAAACAGAGTCGAGTGTGTTAGGCAGAGGTGGGAGTCACATTCCCGCTGAGATTAATTCAGAGCAAAGAGGAATTTAGCACCTATCTCTCGGCGGCCATCGCTACGGTATAAGCTAGAATATCCAGCGAGCGCGCGACACGAGAGGCGCACATACAGGAGAGTTCTCGCCCGCTATAGTACACGAATGCACTCGTCGCTGCGGAGCGCTGCAACTGCATCGCCTCCTCCCACCCTCAACCCCGTACTTTCCGTCAGTTCGTCGTTTCTCCCCTCTCTATACCGTGTTCCTCTCCTGCTTTCTCCCCTCGACCCTCCCTCTCTCTCTCTCTCTCTCTCTCTCTCATTTTATCCCCCCGCCCCCTCCGGACTGTTGTACTGAAGCGTTTTCGAGCAATTATTTCAGCAACATTGCAAAACAATCGCTACTGCTCGAGCCACGACCAGTGCCAACGGCAATAGTGTATACCGCGTTTATATATATATATATGTATATTTATAGAGAGAGAGAGAGAGAGAGAGAGATATAGATATATAGGTTGGCTCGCTGGATCATTGTAATAGGTGGACGTGCCGTAGCAGCGAGAACAGCCAGCATCAAGCAATAGCGGTATGGAACGTAACAGAAAACGGTATGGTGCGCCAACGACTCGAATTAAATAAATTGTTTCGAATGACGAAATCGAGCGTGTTTGGAGTCGCGAGCAGGAGAGCTCTCCTCCTTCTCCCTTCTCCTCCGCCGCTGGTACATAACAATAACCGCGAATTTTCGTTATAAATCGCATCGTTGAAGTCCTCGCGGATTGGCCAAGTTTTTGATGATAGCCTCAACGCGATGGAGGCCTGGGAGAAAGGAGGAGAGGGGCCGGGAGGGGGGTGGGTAATACAATTTATACCATGCGAAAAAATTTAGTAATATCTATTTCGAATGAAATAGATATTAGTCTCGTTTTTATTTTAAGATCAGTTTGATCGAATTTTTAAATTAAATATAATAATATTCAAATTTGTAATTATTTAAACAAAAATTCATTATTAGCATCGTGCTCGGGTCGTAAAAATTTATTGAAATTGATCGGGAGGAATTATTTTGTGATGCAAAAATTATGATTACCATTAGTTTCTTCTTCTTCTTCTAATGAATATTACAATTACTTCTTTGAATAATTATGCACATTTATATTTGAAGAAAGTGCTGTTGAATGGTTTTTATTTCATGAAAATAAATGTAGCCAATATGCGATGACGAACGAAGTGTTCCCCCTTCTGACGACCCTTTTTCTTGAGAGAGCATCGGGGCGAAACCGAGATATATCGCTAGAGACACATATAATAAGCTGCTTAATAATCAATGCGCGCGAGTCTCTTTCTCTCTCTCTCTCTCTCTCTCACTCTCTCTCTCTGTCTCTTTCTCACTCACTAACTCTTTCTTTCTTTCTCGCTCGGTACAACAATAATTATAATTCGGGAACGAGAAGAATAGAGGGAACGAGTATGCAAAGGAGCACACGAACCAGAGAGTCCCGAACTGGTTTCAGACAATGACGTCTACTCTCTCGCCCCGCGCGTTTCTCTCGTAGAGCTTCGCGAAAGAAAAGAGAGCAACACTGAACAACAAAACTTATCCAAGCATCGAGAGAGGGGTATAACTATAATAAAATTATATATATACGAGTCTAACTCGCCCGGACATTCTCGTCGTTGTCGCTTTGATACGCTCTCGATTATTTCGTAATTTCGATATGCTAACCATACTTCGCGTATTCGTTAGGGTGGCTGTGCGTTCTCTCTCTCTCTCTCTCTCTCTCTTTCTCTCTCTATTTTCTCCTTTTAATCTATCTGGTTGAAACGCAACGTCAAGGATCGTAACGAGAATCTGCATCTTTCTCACGTTCGAACGGCCCGCCTCGAGTCTCAACGTACAAATTCACGCGTATATTTTAATCGGCGTGAGTGATATATTTGCAATTTGGCGCATAATTAATTTCTAACCGACCGGGAACTATACTTCGGTTCGTTGCGATTTTTTTTATTCGTGTCACAGATATACGTTGAATATTTTAGACGGGATTTGAAATTAGTTCGAGGGCCAACCTATCGTTACGCGTCATTAAAATCAAGCCGATCTAGTTTTTTTCTTCGTATTTTATAAACATAGAAATATTTTTTTTTATACCGATCGATACCTGCGTTATACGTCGATATTTTTTGTTAAATTTGGATTTAATGAAAAATGTGTCGTAAACTCATTCATTAAAGTTAATTTAATGTTAAGATCAAAGTTAACGGTAATAATTCTTAAGTAAACATTAGGAGGTATTTGACGATTCGTAACGTTTCAATTATAATAAATCGCGAGTTTGATTAAAAACCAGTATTTACAAATTTCGTCAAATCCAAACGCTCGTTATAACAAAATTTAATTACTGCAAAATCGAAAGACAGCCCGATTTTCAAACCTCCAAAAAAAATCTACGTTGGCGGATGAGCAAATCGCGGTGAACATAGAAAAAACAAAATAAAATAAAAGATATTTCGTGCGACCCTGAGAGCAATTTCGATACCAGGCGGTGCGTCGTTTCATAAGCAGGAAGTGGGAACGAATTTTCCTCTCGCGTTCTTTTTCACGTCGTCGTCGAGAGATATGCGCACCTTCAAGCTTCGCCACGCCACGCATAAAACCGAATACTAAATAATATACATATATGTACAAACGCATATCCTGGGAACACTCGAAGCTATCTGTCAATCCGGACAGTGAATTCAAAGAGATTCGGATTAATGGCTCGCATCCTCGATCAGGAAGGATCGCATCCGGACGCTCGATTCAGAAGAGAGAAAAAAACCCCACGGTACATTTTTATACACGGACACACAGTCACACAGAGCGACACAATGAGAGGAAATATCCGAGATATGCAAATAGTCGACCGGCGTTCCCGATCATCTTCGAAGGGGTAACATTCTGCGGCGAGAAATCGAGAGAAACGATACGCACGGGGATGAGAGACCGCCGGCCATCGTCGTCGCATTGGGGTAGAAGTGAATCTCGCGGCTGTGCCAAGAGAGGGAAGGGATGAAGAGAGAGAGAGAGAGAGCTGAGTCGGGAGGAGGTTGTCGCCAAGCGTGGAAGGGTTCGAAGACGAACACATGTTCCGTAAATTTGCATACCTCCCGGTCATTTGCATACGAAGAAATTTGCATCGTCCGTGCATTTGCCAGGGCGAGACGTGAGGATATGGGGTGCGAGAGAGGAGAGCGGGAGAAAGAGAGAAAGAGAGTGGGTTAGGCGTTCTCGGCAGCGGAAGGACGAGCTCTTCTTTCTCTCGCTCATCTGCAGCGACAGGAAGGGAGAATAGACCATCATATATATCTATATATATCTAAATATTGAAAGGATATCGGCGCGAGGAAGCGAGACAAAAGACGTAGAGGGTGAAGAGAGCAAATGCATGCGTAACACGGGGCGAGGAAGAGCCCTCGATAGAAAGAATAATACATTAAGGGGTAAAATGCCTACTAATGCTTTTATACCGAGGGACTCCATCGGATAATTCTATTTTTTTATATTCTATTTTATTTTTCACTTTTTATTTTCTGTCATGGACCATTGTGGGAAATGAATCTAATGTATTTTTTTCTACGGATTTTTCCGTCCCAGAATCTCGACTCGCATGTGTCTCTCCGTGTCTGTTTGGGTGTTACCGTCGTCACGTCGAGTGGTCGTTGACGCGATCGATTAACAACAACAAAAATGTGTTTTAGCGTCGAAAGATGCTGTGGGAAATTCTTTTTGCGGTTGATTCGCTCGAATATATTTTACACTGCTGTATTTTTGGGAAATCGTATCGAACGTGTATACAGGTTCAATAAATTTTTGCGTTACGATAAATTAATTAAGAAAATATAATTGTTATAGCGATATCGTTCGTTTTTACGATTTTACAAAAATAATAATTTAAATCATCAAAGTTAAAAGAACAATTGAAAATATAAGTTTAATTATTTGGTGCTGATGGACGTTTTATTTAAATGAAGCTGGAGTAAATAAAATGATTTAAAAATGATTTTTGTTGTGTGTCCCTTTGACCCAGATATTTGTATGTATTTGAACGTATAGCTATATATATATACACATTGAGCAGGATATATGTGTACAATGTCGGGACGAATGTGAAACGCGAGAATAACCTGTGGCTCCGGGGGATTGCTTCGACGGGCTGAAAATTCTCCGAGTATCGAACCTCGGAGAACCCCCCCCCCCCCCCCCCCCCCATCTCGATCCATAAAAGTGTTTCTACCTGTCGCTCTTTGTGGGATGAATCAGTCGGATTCGTCTCGATGGCACGCACAATCCAATTTCGTGGCATCCCCGTGGAAAAATCATTCTCCACCTGACATATATCTATGCACTAGATATATACGCTCTACGAAGAAGAAAAAACACTCAGACAAATGAAAATTATTTTCCGTTAAAATATTAAATTTTATATTTGAAATAATTCGTTATTTTTCATTAATAATTGACTATTCATCGATTAATATTTGATTAGTAATTTATGAAAAAATGACTTTTTGCGAATGTATTTTCAGCCTTTTTCGTAATTTTGTTCGATTTAACGACGACAGTTGAGACAAGACAAAAATCGAGTTGCTATGAAAAGTCTTATATATATAATTATATAGAGATTTAGGGACGAGTGAATATCGCCTTCCAACTTTCGAATCCAGACGAGACGCGACCCACGCATATTTATTTTCGTCTCCACCCCAAAAAATACGAAACACAATGAACCTTAGGGTCCTACCTGCGTCTCGTTCGTTCACGCGACATACCCCAACAACTTTCTCGATCTTGATTTGCCCGCATTGATCGGTTACGATCGGTGAACGCGAGGGTGTGTATTCTATAGATATATATATACATATATAGATTTGCTCCTGAAGATCCGGACAAAAGACCCTCGTTCCACACCTTACAACTGTAGAGCCCTTTCTCTCCTATAAACACAATTTGGAATGAAGTTACCATCGAAAACCGGAGGCGGGCAGAGAAAAAGAACAAAAAAAAACATGGAGAATGAATATATACCTGAAAAAGCATTTTTCGTTGGAAAAAAAGTCAACGAGGCAACTATGCGTGTTGCCTCGCGCCTGCACGCGCCGTTGAAGGGTCGAGGAAAATCATAAGATCGGAATCACTATAGACGCACACAAACTGGTGGCAATCTGTACGAAAATTCGAAACATAAAAAACTAAACGTTTACACTATGAAAAATTACCAATTCAATTTATTGATTTTATTTTGATGAATTTTCATGGACATATTTTTCTCAATTTTCAAGCGATCGCGCTCGTATTTTTGCCACGATTAATTAACGCGTTATTCATAATTTTGGAAACTGTTCGGATCTAAGAGAACAAAAATTTCGTACGTATTGGATAAAAATCGATTTATCGCTCGGTAAACCGCATCTGCTCATCAAACTCAACATTTTATTTGTTGCATCGAAAGACGCATCGCTCACTCATACGAGCTTCTAGTCGCACGTACGATATTAAAACGTATACGTGTATAGGGATATAAAATATATAGCCCGTCTTTGAATTTTGCCGTGTCGGCAGGCCGAGTGTTTGGTTCACATCGTCGTATGGAAGCAGCGTAGAAGTACGTAGGCAGCCGTAACATGCCCCGGAAATATTCTAAAATATGCAGATATTAGCGGAACGCGATGCTAATCCGTGCTCATCGATCCGGCAACCCTTTTCCAGAGCCCAGAACGATGATGATGATGACGACGATCGAGTCTATGGTATAAACATATAGCGTATATGTACAGGTGATAGTCCAACGATGCGTATATCCAGCATAGCGTCAGAAAACGTCGACCTTGGCCCGACGTTCCCTCGCCCTTTCTTCACCTGGCCCAATAATAGGCAACCCCTTTACGTTTCTTGCACATACATCGTCGCATTGTGTGTCGTACGAACTTTTCGCCTCGCGGGCACGTAGGACCCGCGAGAAACTACCCCCTGCGTCTTCCACCTCTCTTACTTATTTCCACGAAACATTCGATTAATACCAATGACTTTTATCAAAAATAAAGAATTTTTATAAAATTACAATTCTGCTGGAGATTAAAATATATAAATATTAGTTTGATGATTTATTGTATTATATTTTAAGGATTATTGACATTTAATTCGTTTATTTAATCATATAATTTATTTTTTATTCTGAAATTATACCTTATTAATTATTTCGCTATTTTTCAAATAAAATTCATCGTAAATTTCAAAATATCAATGGGAGAGAAAATCGGCGATTTTTTCATCGAGAATTTATAATAATTTATTTGAAAAAAAAGATCCATCTGGTGATCCGAATTATCCGCATTTTCATCAGACTCGTTCTTTGGTACGTACGCGTACCTTTGCCCCATGGACGCGCGGTATATATCTATATATCTCACGTCGACGACGTGCGTTCGGTTCTTCGCTTCGCATGCGTTGGCACGTATCCCTCCACATAACTACACTCACGTACAAAATATATATACAATATAGTGGTAGTAGGTCGGTATATACCTACCTACCTTACTATCCTGATCGTGGATATGGTAATTTGACCGGCATCGCCAGATATGTAAATAAGTTAGATTTGAGTTCTGTTGCGGCATAGCAGCAACAGCGAGAACGATGAGCTGAGCAACGAGGAAGAGCGTGTGCTGAGTTCGATGGGAACTATTACGTGCTCTCTTATGAGAGCGAAAAAGCCTGTATAAAGAAGGCAGAAGGGATGTATCATACGTACACACGCACACGCACACACATGTATACATATATATATGTATATATAAATATAGCAGGCTCTTGGGGCTAAGCGCCTTAGTGACCGCGCACGTATGATGATCCAGACCACGGCATCGGATCCAGATTTATTGGTTCCTACGAGAGTTGCGTTCGCTCTTCGTAAAACTCACGATAAACCCCCTCTCGTATCCACCCCATATCCGAAAGACACCGGTGAGAACGGAAGCTTCGGATTTTACGATCTTGATTCGAAACTATACGTAGGTACATGCTAAGTCGCCTCGAGCATTTCTTCGTACACGCAACGAAGTATTCGGTAAAAAAAGTCAAATTGAAATTGTAATCTTTAAAAGAAATTTTTTCATTCAAATTCCAAATTCATTGATTTTTTTCGTGTATTCGAGTGCTAGAGTTTTTGAGCAGTTTTCGAAACGAAGGTATGTTTTTTTTAGTGTCTTCGTGAAAAAGAAAATTCGAGACATATCCGTGTTATTTTCTCACGAAATGTCAACATTTTCGAAATTCCATTATTTCGTAAACGAAAAAAAACTTGAACCGAGTTAACGAGGCGAATTTTTTCGTTTTTTTTTAAATTTCTTAAAGTGGAATTTTCTTAAAATCGAGTGAGAAAGGTACAATAATGCCGTAATTCCTGGGCAGATTTCTCATAGCCACCCTGTAACTCGGATTAGGTATTGTACAACTTAACGTTATTTATCGAAATCTTATCAATTCGGGCAATTTCTTTGAAAAATGTTGATTCGACGATCATTTAGAAAGTTTCTGAAATTTCGACACAATTGAACGAAAATTTCCGTTTAATTGAATTTAAAACAAAGCTTCCGCTATGAGGAAGTGGGAACCCACTCGTACAAAAGTGTAATAAAGCCACTGCTGCAAATATACCGAGAAACTCTCCGTTATTTACCAACTTGTTCGAAAAGATAAATTGATCATGTGTTTTATTTATTTCTTTCCTGCACAGTCAACAAGCACGAGTTGTAAAGCCATGAATAAATAACTTTAAACCGTGAAGAAGAGAATAAAAAAATAAAGATTTGGCCATTGTTCCACCGGTGGCCTCGGAGTCGAATTTATTATATGATACACGTCTTATTTTTGTTAGCCTCGAATTTATAAGTCCCCCCTCCCCCTCTCCTCCCCCCTACCACCCCTCCTCTTTGACTATCACAATTGATTTTATTATTATGACTCGAAAGTTTTTTGCGTTCAAACGATAAAATCGTGTCTCGATTATATCCTGAGTTCGACATTTTAAACTCAAACATAAAAATATATTTATCCAAGAAAAATACCTCGCCGAATTCATCACGTGCACGAAATTGCGTATATCCGTCGATTTATACGAAAATACGAATTAATTTCATCACGTAAAATAGAATCACGAGTATACACGAGCGGTTCTACGTTTATCCGAGTTTTTCATACGCGTGCGTAGCACAGCGACGATACATCGCTGATATGTGTAAAGGACGAAGGAGAATAAAAATAAAAAACGTAAAAATAAAATGAATTTAAAAAAAATCGTAAAGAAGAACCAGTTCGGCAAACTATCAAAGGCACGCATCCATACTCGTGGAGTTTCTGCCGATACGCACGTACGCGACTTGCATTAGCATAAGAGTCGCGATGCGACAGTATTGTAAACTTTGTATACGGGGCGCGGATAATGCGACGAGGGAAGGAGGGAGAGGGACTCCGCCTGGCTCATGTACGTATAGCGTCGTGGCTATCAAAAAAAAAAGAAAAAAAAAAGAAGAAGTACGCGTAGAGAGGGCTGCTGGTTGTACACAAGCCGCGATCTATCATCGGTTGTAAAGCGTGGTAAAAATTCAAAGCGAAAAATCAGTCCCCCTCCCCCCTTCTCGTGCCCTGCCGGGCCGATAAACCGGCCGATAGTATCACTGTCCACTTGGAATAATTCAATCGTAACGAGGTCGAAGGGGGAAACGTGCAATACGTAACTTTGCTTTTCAGTAGTGTGTTCTTTTTTTTGTTTTTATAAATACGCACGACGCAATCTTTTTACACGAAATACAATTTACTTCCGAAATTTATTTAATGTCGATACAGATTTGTTTTTATTACGTTTTTTTATTTACTTTTTTCATTTATTATCGGCAAACAAATACAGACGACTGATAGTTTATGTAAAAGTTTAAGAAATTAAGTATTGATAAGAATTGTACGAGACGTCGGTTGGATGTTAATATTAATTATTCGTTTGTTATTTAATTTCTTTTCGTGCAACGAGCGATCAACACCCGTATCGTAATCGATACAATTTGTTAAACGATACGAACGTTCTCGTTCGTAGAAGGCTTATCTCGGTCGTAAGCCGTAAATTAAAAGTTAACGAAAACTCACGTTTCGAACGATTTATCGAAATCCGTAATGCTCGCTGGTACATTTTCGTATGCGTTTGTTTTTTTTCGTCGTGGATGACGTGTGCGAGCCGGGAATGCGGATCTCGATAAAAAATCGCGAAAGCAACGAAATCAAAGACATACGACAAGCTCGGTTCAATGAGACGACGATAACGATAATTTTCTTTAAAAAATTCGTATCCTCGGAAATTCGTAAAAAAATAAGAATCCGTTAAGAAATTCCTCGATCATCCCAGAAAAATGTTCCATCCGCAAAATTTTTCAATAATTTTTCAATAAAAATTCACGCCCACGGCTGTACAGTCCAACGACATATGTTACTATCTCTTAATATACGTTGGGGTCGTTAATTATATCGTGCATAAAATGTAATATATATTTGAACGAAATAATTGGATATATCGCCGACATGTTTATGCGTTGCACGATATAAGTCTTCGGGTATTGTTCTCGTCAGCTGCGCCAGTTCGCAAACTTCCTCTCTGTTTCTCTGCTTATATCATAAATCTATATCTATACATCTATACAAAAACACGTACACACACGCATATATATCCATATATATATATATATATATATATATATATATATATATACACACATAAAAATAAGTACACACATACTCAATACGCGAGCGAGTATACGCTCGCTCGCGTATTTGCACACTATGTATCGATAAGAATCTCGTCTTCACCTTTTTGCCACCGCGAAGAGAGAAACGTGGCACGGTGAGGGGCGATGCATCGATTCACAATCTGCCGATCGATCGATAGATCGGGTATAGAGATAATGCACTCGGTGAGCGCACGCGGGGCACGTAGAGTGTAAAACGAGAGAGAGAGAGAGGGAGAGAGAGAGAGAGAGGGAGAGGTGCCGCTGCGGCACCTGCTCGCACGGTGTGAGCCCCCCCTCCTCGACTACCCTTCTCCCTTGTCCCTTGCCCCCTACCCCCGACCGATGGATATAGCCCACTCGGTTTCCTTGTAGTTCGCTATACAATATATGGCAAAATGTCCTCTCTGTGTGTCTCCTACACACGTATAGATATATATTTATACCTGCAACGTGCGGGATATAGCTAAGATACGCGTGTGTTGGTCCTACAGGTATTACGACGCCGGTATACTAAACACGCACACCTATATAGAACCACCGTGCCCCGTCACGCGTCTCTGAACAATGGCATTAATAGGCCCTGGCGAGTTATTAATTGCCGGTGCCCGCCGGATATAACTGTCTATAGCTTCTCGTACGAGCTATAGCTAACTCGTGCGTCTATAGCTTCGAGCATGAGCCATATATATGTATAATAACGACTATTTTTATTCGTACGATCGAGTCAATTCGAGAATTATAACGATCGAGGTCCGTTGCGAATTCAATTAGCAGTGTGAGAAGGGAAAAAAGACGTTCGTTTTTTCTTTTTGGCGAAAAGGGCTGGGACTCGTAATTCAGTATTTTTATTTCTTCGTAGTTTTTGAATTTTATGAATTTTCTAATTGTAAGACAAAGAAACGCATCGTACAGTGTCTGTCGAGAAATGAATTCGTGGCCATATTTGATCAAGACCCCGATAACGATGTGTCGCAGCGACACAATCATAATCACAGCTTCTCGTTTCATTTCGTTCGCACACCTCTCGTCTCGTTCTCCACCCTTTCGCGCAGGTGAGAGCGCATGCCTAGATGTAATATTCCCTCGTCGGCGAAAACTCACGCACGCCGCAATTTTATTTTCACACTCCTCTCCCGATGTCGTTGCTCGCTTATTTCCGGCGACTCGAGCCTGAGAGATGCCCTTCCGTCGTCGCGTTCGTGTGCGTAAACTCCCGCTGCCAAGTCATCTTTATGGTCAATCTACGAAAACGATGACTACGACGACGAAGACGACGACGACAACGACAGGGACCGAGACGTCGAGAGGGGTACAACGACGAACACGATGAGAATATGGCAGAAAAGGCTATGTGGAGTTTCAGCGCGTAATTAAGAGCGAGCGAACTGTCGGGCTGATTAATAGAGGACGGTGTGAGATAATCAAAAGGAAGTTATATACGAATGGCAAAGAAGTCGGGGGTAAAAGAATAGGAACGAGACGGATATAGTGAGAGAGCGTTAAGAGGGACAGAAGAAGGAAAAAAAATTACGTCCTGGTTGACTGCGTATATACTCGTCATGATATATATATATATATATATATATATGTTCAAGATGGCATCTCACCGACACGACCGACTTCCTTTGTGTCCACTGAATGTTCGAGAAATTAAAGACTCGTTACGCGCAAAACAATACTCGATATACTTCGCGGCACGATCGCGATTAAAAAAAGAAAACCGTACTCGTTAATTCCTTTTTCTTAATTAATTCAAGAAAAATGAAATACATTTGAAACCGCGAATAATCGACGAACGATCGCGGATATAGGCGGGAATATATATTTCTTTTTCTTTTCTCCAAACTTCAAATATTTACTTCCGCTCGCGATACGCGCTCATTTGTTGTTTCAATCGTGCAGTTTTTTTTTCGATAAATATAGCTTTTTTTCATTCTCTTTGTCTCGGCAGGTTGCGCGAATTTAGTTCGCGTTCTTTCGAGGAGAAGTACAAAAAAGGGCTGTCGATCGACGTACCGCCAGCTGTGGCATCGCGAGAACAATTATCGGGACCGGGAAGCGTGTGTTAAAGGGCCACGTAACGTTCGTAACCTCGTCGCTTCTTCCGTTCTCTCGATTCTATTCTTCCGTTCTCTTTTCTTTTTTCTTTCTCACCGACAGTCCGCTATGGTTAAATTAAGATGTCTCGGAAAGAATTTAGATTCATGGGGAATAATATATATATATATATTTCGTATGATAGATAAACACGATTTCGACTCGAGTCGACTCCTATTACAACGATTGTATACATATACAACCTATACATGAACATATATACATATTTTTATGTATATTATTACCAGAACTCGTAAAATTCGAGACAGGGGCAATGAAAGTTGGGTAAATGACTTCCTTCCCACGATGCGAGAAAGTGAGACAGCTAGTCCAAGTACAGAGTACCTACGTGTATATATATCTACGTATTTGTGCCTACATTCCCTCGTTGAGAGAGAGAGAGAGAGAGAGAGAGAGAGAGAGAGAAAAAAGAGATTGATATCACGAGGCTCGCGCTCGACTCGTCTCGTGGCTGCTTTTCGGCCACTCTGTAGAGATTAAAAGTTTGAAACGGTGAAGTTAATGAGATGTGGACGAGGCGAGAGAGAGAGAGCATGTGACGTTAACTATACATATATATATATATATATATATAAAGGGTCAGAAGAGAGGGTACAAGTGCGAGTAGCCGATCCGAGTGAGTGAGCAGTCCAGTCGGTCTCACTGCCCCGGTGTAACTACTAACTATTGTAATCGTTCCTGGCGAGTGAATATATATATATACATACATAATATACAATATACGTATGTATACATGTATAGACGTATATACAGTATGACCGAAGCAGCAGCGTCCTCCACGCGTGGACGAACGGCCGGGTCACTCGTCCGAAACGCTGCGAACGATTCTAATCAGCGCGGCCAACGAGTTACACGTCTTCGCGTTTTATTTTTCTTTAAATACTTTTATTATGCAACGTTTCCGGAGGAAATGATATTTTTTTTCTCTTTTTTTTTTTTGCTTTTTCATATCTACTTTTTTTCTTATTTTTACGAACGAGATCGGACACGCTAATGTATTTGTGCGAATGATCGTGTCGGCTTTCGAATGGGAAAGCTGAAAATGGCGAAAAAGTTATTAATATTTCGTAAAAAAGAAAAGAAAACAAAACAGAAAGTATCGTATTTCGCGGCTCGTTAAAGTAAAAATTAAATTATCGATAAAATTGTACAAAATTTGAGGAAAAATGCGATTCAACCCCCCTAGTAAGCGAATCGATAACTACAACGGTGACGAAGTCTTTTCGCTCTTCGTACGATACATCGTATACCGATATACATATATCGGCGTCAAAGAAAAGCTACGGGTACGCGTTATACACGGTTCAAAGTGAGATATGAATTTCGAGAGTTTAAAATGTTCCGGAAAGCCTAAACGAAAAAGCTCTCGGGCTCGACGACGTACAAAGCGAAAGATCGCCAAATGGTTGGAAACTAGACGCGCGAAAATCGCGGTGTGTATAAACGCGTTCGTACGTGTAGTCATCGGCGAGGCTCGTGCCTCGGCTTCGCGCTCCCTATACCTACGCGCCTACGGTAACGCTTGCTCGTTCAACGAAGCGCGAGTCCATATCCACCGACTTTACTGTCATTAATGTGTGTACGTAAGTATATGTGTATATGTGTCCCTTGGTACAGACCCGCTCCTCCTTTCGCCCGTTCATCCCAGATTTCGACTCCAAACGCTTTGGCGCATTTGTACCTCATCGTTGAATCTGTACCGATTTCACTGTACGAACCTTCTATTTTTTTCTATTTCTTCACCGTTTTACGTAGCCTTGGTTACGCTTTATTTTTGGTTCATCGAATTGATAAGATTTTGTTTTGTCATTTTTGTTATCATAAAATATACATTTTTTTTTACGAAATATTGAATAGTCTTGGTTGACTTCTTTTCGAATTAGAGTTTTGTGTGGACAATGTCGACGTGTAATTTTCTTGGTTGGAAATGTTGTTGTTTTTTTTCTTTGATCGTGATTGTAACCGTATCTCGAAATTTTTCGAACGTTCGGTGCGTGCCGAGAGGCTGTAACTGCTAAATATTATTGCTATCGCGAGAGTCCCCTTTTATCGTAATAATTTTGTTGAACCTGCTGATGTGCTACACCTCCCCCGCCCTCTCTCTCTCGCTCTCTCTTCTTTCTCGCTTTTTCTCCCTCTGTCAGTCGGCGTAGCTCATTTCCTTCAAGGCCGCGCGTATACCGAACACTTATGTAGCGCGAGAGGGATACAGGGAGAGAGAGCGAGCGAGATGAAGACGCAAAGGGCTCGGGGGACTGGGATAATGACAAGCCACACCGCAAAGTAATTTTACAGGAAAGAGCTTCTTCCCTTCGCTCTCCGTGTGCCCATAGCATTATAGGATCTTCGTAGGTAAGATGAGAATATTTCTCGATCTTTTCGTTTCTACCATATTTTCTGTTTCTCGCTTTTTTTCATTTTTTTATTTTCTTCATTTTTCTTTTTTTTCGTTAATCCTTCCTCTTTTCTCCATCCGCGCGTACACGATTCATAACTCGTTTCACAGTTTTTGCGATTAGCCGTGAATATCGTCGACAAATTTCTTCCATGTACCGACAAATTGGAATTTGTCGAATTTTCTTTTCCTTCCTATGACTTTGTAGCAAAAATTGTATTAGATAGTTTTTTGAAATTTTTCTTAAATCTTTAAATATATATAAAAGAAAATGAAGAAAAAATCAAACGAATTAGGGAATTCCTTCGGCGAGTTCCCATCGGAACTCGGAGGATCCTGGGCGCCGGTCGTGCATTATATATAGCACCGCGGAGCTCACTCATTAACCTTGCTTCGCACATACTGTGCGCCATGTGCAGGTAGCCCGAGAACTCCCGGTAGCTCGTCGATCGCAAATTAATTCCATCGCCCTCACCGTCTATATATATATATATATATATATATATGTCCGTGGCTTGCACCATATCTGTATATATTCACGAATCCCAATTAAGGTATATGAAGCATGAGGGCATATTATAATAGAAAATCGACTTCCCGTACCGAAGTACGTATACATACGCGCGGTATACATGGACGGTTCGGTAACGAGAACAAGTAGGTACATGAGTATTATCGAGACGGGATACTTTGAGAGAGTAATTTTATAATCTGTAGCCATGCAAATATCGCGATATATATATATCTACACGTTCGAAAGACAGGTAGCCTGAAAAAAGCCACATCGACGGTAGAAAAACCGCGACTTTTTCCAAGATAAAAAAATAATTTCTCTTCGTTGCAACAAAATATCAAAAATAGATAAATATTTTTTCAATATTTGTGCCAGTTTTTACGATCGATAAAATCAACGTTCGATATTCGCGTCGATTTATTCATAATTTTATCAAATATTTTTCTTCTACTTTTCCGCAAGAGCTCGAAAAAAGCGGTCGTTCAGTTCGCGGGGGAGGACGAGGGGTGAAAATAATTCGCGTTTCGAGTATATATCCGAAAGTAACTTTTTCTTTCGAAACGCGATCGTTCCGGGGAGATTCGTGTGGGCGATGGGAAAGAGAGTGCGTGTGCGTTTCGCATCGTGCACGTGCACGTTCGACGCAATATATATATATATATATATCTATACAACTCACGCGCCCGCGCGCTTTTCTTTCGCACCTGCGAGACGGTTCGCTCGATATTAGTTGTAACTCGAAGAAAAACGGCCGAAGACCGGAAATTGCGTGAGTCGGTTGGTAAGTCCGTCGATCGCGTAACAGCGAAGGGACGGTACATGCATTGTCCTCTTACAGTTTTTCATATACAAATTATAACGCTGAAGCGAAATATCGCAACTCGAGTAATATTTCACAAAAATCGGAACAATTGGATTTGAAAAAAAAACTTGCGAAAATATTGAAGCCTCGGTAATAAATATTTGCCAAAAAAAGAACCGAGCGAAATAAGGAAAAAAAACCTCGGGAGATTTCGACATTGCTCATATATAACGATGGTAAAGCGATGGAGGACTCGGCCAATATCGCGGTGGGCATGCTATCTATCTATCTATATATATATATATACACTTATACATTTATATGTGTGTATATATATATATAAACAATACAGAGTCGAGCACGGTCATCAGTTTTGCCCCGACTGTACGGTAGTCCAGTGAAAGAGAGGCGCCCTGCTACGGAGTCGGCGGGAGGAGCGAAACCAATATCGCAATGTTCGCCGTGGAAAGTTCTTCGGTAATGCCATACAATATCTACTCCAGCTTCCATTACTCCGCGGTTCGCTCTCCGTGCCCTCTCGTCCCTCTCCTTTCTCCGTGCGCGCTGGCCAGTGTTGTGTTCCTCGTGGCCTTCCTCCTACCTACTCCTCGGCGAGTCTTGCCTCCACCTCCACCTCTTTCGTTATGTATATACATATATATGTTTATATACATTGGACAAATATATATATATATATATATATATATATATATATATATACGATTTCACGACCGCGAGGGCAATAGGGAGTGCATAGCTGGCGGCTACAATTCGAATTCGTGGACGGGAATTGCGCGTACTGCTTCGAGCTACCAACTTCTGCGCAACTGGAAAATCATAAATATTATGATGACTATTGTAGGATGAAATTATAACGTGGTTTTATTCGATAATCGTTCACTTCGGGATAAAAATAAGGATTTTTCAAAAATAGCGACAATTTTGAGAGAACGCGTTCGACCCGACGCTTCTCTACACGTATGGATTTTTCGGATAAATATTGAACGCGTCCTTCGGCTAGAAAGGCGATTTTGGCTAACTCGATACGAACGATATCACAAGAGCTATAAAAGAGGATGAAAAATATCTAGAAAAACGAGAGAGGAGAAATTCGAGAAAAAAGTGGCGGACGTCTGGGAGAAAATCGAGAGTCTCGGATGTGGAAGGAGATTGGCGGAAAGCGGGGCAAAGACGTAAGACGGGTATGTGTGAAGGTAGTTTCTTCGTGTGCGAGTGAACGGGGAGTAGACGTTGGCAAAAGAAAGAAAGAGAGAAATAGAGAAAGGGAAAGAAAGAGAGAGAGAGAGAGAGAAACGAGGTAGAAAGATGGAGAGGTGGCTCTCCTCCTCGTCGTCGTCGTCGTCGTCGTCGTCGTCGTCGTCGTCGTCGTCGTTCGCCCGTGCTCTTGCGCCTCACCGCTCCCCGTCTTCGTAGTCTGCTCCATACCTCCCCTCCACCATCCACCCCCGTTATCGTTTATTCCGTTTTTTTCCCTCTTTTTCCAATTATCGATAAGACGGAGACGGCGCAATGTAGACGGGTCCACCTCTTCTCGACCTGGCATACAGGTAGGTACGACTCCTACCTCCTCTAACTATACACAAACACACACACACACTCATATATATATATATATATATATAAAAGTGCACACAATTGAGATCATATATATTATAACGCTTCTACTACTGCCATTACCACTGGGTACTAGAGGCAACTATATTGCCATCGTGGGGGTTGCACACACACACACATACACATGCACACGCGAGCAGAGCTTTTCGTCGTTCTCCTCGTTCTCTGGAATCGCTTCGGCCATCCTCGTTTTCTCTACCATACGTCATATATATATTTTTTCCTCGCTCTCGCTCGCGTTCCCTTCTTCTCTTCTCGTTACCGTGGGCACATATACGCGTATAGCGAAGTCTGATGGAGGATGAGAGAGAAATAGAGAGAGAGAGAGAGAGGGAGAGAGAGAGAGAAAGACAGCGAGAGAGAACGAGAGAAAGATAAAGGAGTAAAAGCTACGAGGGTTTTACGGAGTCGCGGAGCGGTCGGGGAGGAAGCGGGAGGGAGGGGGTGCTCGATAAAATTGCCTCCTCGCTCTTGTTCGAGCTTCTCACTCCCCCCCCCCCCCCCTCTCTCTCTCTCTCTCTCGCTCTCTCGCTCTCATCTATGTTATATATAGTCTCGTTGCTTCGCTTCCTCTCAGCGATCTCGTACACAGCGCGCTCGTTGCGCGGCCTCGGACTCGGCCCCCGCGCTGTAGGACGAGAGAACGAGAGAACTACAGAGAGAGAGAGAGAGAGAGAGAGAGAGGAAAGCTGGTGAAACGATTTAACACGATTGGCCGGTGGGAATAAAGTGGCGAGACGCGCATTGGTTCCATCGATTTCATTGGCTCGGGTCTCTCTTCCCGAGCGGACTATGTATATGGCCAGTATATATCTATACATATATATATATATATATATACATGTATAATATGCATGTGTTGTATGTCCTATACGGTATTCTAGCGTATATCACGATTTCCCCCACTACTTACTCTCCGATTCTGGATACGCGATATTCCATATTGGATCGAGTACTTGCCATGTCCACGTGCAGCATTCATGTTCTTCCGATCTTGCGCCATTTTTTCATTACGGATCTGACCAATTTTTTTTCGGTAACTTGAAATTCGTCAATTATCTGAAAGAAATTTGGAATTCTTCGTCGTTTAAGTGCGCTTAATCGAATGAGAATGCAAATTTTTCACATGAAAATTGTCTCCGCAAAAAAAAAACATCAAATTTTAAACGAGAGAAGAATATCGGGATTGAGAAAATTGAATACAATTTTTTTGATGCATTTAATAATTTACGATCCAGCTATAAACGTAAAATTATAAATGGTGATTTACAATTTAATGTCTTAACGTAAATTTCGTGAGAGGCAAAGAGTCGACGCGTAAAGAACCACGGACGCGATAAACGCATGACTGTTTTTTTCCCTTATTGCTTCTCCCGGTTCTTGATTTTCGTGGTTTTTGTCCATCGGTCTTCCTTTCGAGACCGAAGCATCGTTGTTGCTCGATCGGACGTCATAGCGACGCTTTTGCTCTCCCATATAATCCATGCTGAAAATCTTCTCAACTTTATCGCGAGAGACACGCGCGACGTATAGCAAACTCGTTAAAAAGCCCGTTTTCCAAGCCTCTTTATATACCTTCTCACCGTTCACAAGCTCATCTATACATATACATATATATGTATATCGTTGACGGCTATTTTTCCATTTCCGCGAATGCCACGTCGTCGTAGACGTTTAACGTCGTCGAGTATGAGTGTTTCGGGAAAAGCTCTCTCTTTGGTTCTGTCTCTCTCTCTCGGTCGTAGTGACCCCTGAGCTCGTGTGTAGCAGACGCGACGCGAGGTCGCGCGAGAGTGTCGCCCTCCAGCGTCATCCCTTTAGGCGCGTCTCCGTCAATTCTCTACGGATCGGCCATTACTTCCGGACGGGATGTCCGACAGAATTCAAAGAATTCTCATTCGACGTGCTCAACGATATCTATACATACATATATATTTATATATTATATATATATATGTGTGTATATGTATATGTATGTATATATATGTATATGTATATGTATGTATGTGTTGGATGGCGCCTCGACGGAAACCGCGAGAAGAAGCTTTCATAACATGCGCAAGAAAAGATCACGAGATGAAGATCGAGGGCGACGTGCCAAAAGGCTGGAAGAAACCGCGCCATAGAAAATTAATCCATAGCGATATTATCCACGAGAACTTGCGTCGGCCATTTCCTTCGCGAATAACGCACTTTTTCGAGAATCGAAGCAAAAGTCGAAAGTTTCGATAATTTTATTTTCTTCGAAAATCTTACAATTCTTTGAAATATTAACGTAGCCTGTTGCATCGATATCTATTTCCTAACCCTCTCGTCGCGAATATCGATGAAAAATTCAAACGCAACATTATTCTTTTTTAAATATGTTTCTCCGCCATTTTGTGGTCGATTAAAGTGATAATAATTGACAAAATTAAATCAATCCGTCGACGATCTACGAGTATCGTAAATATAAAAACGAAACGCGAGTGCATTAAATATGAACAAGGGCGTTGTGCAAGGATGCTGCGGAGTGCTCGTTCGTACGACAAATTCACTTCGAACGGCCGCCCGCACGGTGTAGATATGCGATTCAATGCTGCCGGCGTCGTCGTCGTCGTCGTCGTCGTCGTCGCACCGTCGTCGTGGAGTTATTCCACGGCCCTCGGGCAATATTACGCCAACGGGCGTTGGCGGACTTCGAGATGTACCGAGACAGAAAGAGAGAGAGGGGGGGGGGCGGGAGAGGGAGAGAGAGAGAGAGAGAGAGAGAAAGAGAGACGGTCGCTCGATTGCCTCTCGGGCGCCATGTTTGATTGCCCGACGTCGTTGATCGTCGTCCGCCAGGAATTATCATAACTCACCTCGCTGGCAATCTCTAGCCTGGGCTCTATGCTCTCACTTCTCACTCCCTCTCTCTCTCTCTCTCTCTTTCTCTTTCTCTCTTGAACGAAAGCGACACCGAAGGCGAAAGGGAGAAGAAAGAAAGATAAAAAGGGAAGAGCGAGAGAGAGAGCAGCAGTTATTTTGCGCTTCGGGAGGAGTTGCCTTTAAGAGAAAGAGAGAAAGAGATATTGAGAGAGGTGACGTCGGTGGTGGTGGACGGACGTTATGCATACTTATTACGCATGCCTCCGCATCTCGACGAGAGACCGACCCCCGACGCGTCAAATATTCACGATACATACATATATACATATATACATATATATATATATATATATATATATATATGTACATCGTTGTACGAGATATTAATTTTTTCACCGTCTGAGATTCCATCCCAGCAACAATGAAGAGAGCGAGGGAGAGAGAGAGATATTTTCGATCTTTGCGCCCTTCGTGAACTGAAATGATTACTTAACGAAGTTTAATTAATTATAATCATTGAATCTTTAATTAACGCTACTGGCCAAGGGCGTGGAAGATTTTACGTCGATAGTCACGTGTGTGCGCCTTTATTAAAGTGGAAATGAGTTAATATTTATTGCGTGATTCACGAATTCCCAAAGGATACTCGCTGGGGTGATAACTGACCTCGCATAGCTACCGAGACATAAAAACGATAGGTCGACACATCAGCCATAGCGTGGACAAAGGGGGCGAGGTCCGGAAACAATTTTTCTAAATGTATTTTTCTCAAATATATCCGAATCGCTTAATCGACGAAAGAAAATAAAATTCATGAAATTTGTCACGTTACCGAGCACGAAACAGAAATAACGATAAACGATAAAATCGAAGGACCTATTAGTTATATTTTCAAAAAAATTGAAACAATTTGGATGAATTTCAAAAAATGCATCGAATAAAATTTATCTTCCCGAACGTTTTAGTTCCAACGGACCACACCTGATGCCGTTCAATGAAGAAAAATGAATTTATTAATATTATTTCACAATTAATGAACAGGAATAATAATTAAATATCATCGTTCCGTGACGAATGTAATATTTATACGATTGTATGATCTTTTACCGTAAATCGATTAAAAGACGCAGATCCGAAGTCTTATACGAACATCGAGTAGAAATGGGAATACAACCGCGTGTATAGCGTATATACACGTATATAGGTGTATAATACCTTTTGGAGTCGCGAGTTGTCTGTGGGAACGGAATCAGCGCGGAATTATATGGCCTGGAACAAATTGCGATCGACGATTAAGAGCCACCGGCCGAAACGAGAGTCGAAGTGTATTAATTATCGATGAGAGTATGGCTCGTGGCTTCGTATATACGACTCTTTCCGTTCCTCAACTAAAAGCAATAAAGAGAAACGATACACCGAAGTAACGAACGAACGCCTTCGTTGGCCGTTACCGGCACGTCGCCCGCGATTCATTTATACACGAGCACGGGGGAGAGTCAGCGAGGAGTAAAAGGTGCGGAAGTTATGGTATGCCCTCTCGCTCGTCGAAGCCTCCAACCCACCTACTCTCTTTCTTTCTCTTCTCTCTCTCTCTCTCTCTCTCTCTCTCTCTCTCTTTTACACACATACACACACACGCACACTCTCACTCTCTCTCTCTCTCTTTATATATATTTAGAGAAGCCTTCAACAGGCAGCACCCCGGTACCAGGGGCACTTGTAAATATATAGTGTCTGCAGAAAATTAAATTACTCTTTCGGCCCTTTGTTCATCACCGCGACGACGGACCTCTATTAGCTTTTAGAAGAGTGCTGGAACTGCCGTAGAGACTGGACAGGTAGTATTAGGCCATCTATTTTAGAGCACGCACCTGTGCTTTTTACAAAACCATATATATATATACACCCAAGTTACACAAACACGAGCAGATGGATCGATGCCGGTAGAAAAATGTCCCAACGACCCCTTAAAAGTCGAATTCGAATTCGAAGCGATCAATCAAGGTTGTCACAGTTAAAACGGAAAAAGTCTTTTACGACAAAAAAGAAAATTCATTAGAAACAAATGGGATTTGTCTATGGAAAAAAGTCCACTTGAATTATTTCAAATCATACTTGAAATACACAAACGCCACAAACGTCTGAGACTTGTTCAAATGAAATTGTACATTTCGCGTCGCCTAAGTAATTGATTTTCGCAAAACAAAAACGAAAATATAGGTAAGTCGTCGTCAAGGTGGTCAAAATATTGAGTCATTTTGTCTCCTCAGACGTCACACTTACGATATAACCATCGCAACCCTTTTTTCCCTCGTACTGTCGTACGAAATGCCATGCATGCGAGTATATACGTATATATACGTATATATACGTATATATAGATATATATATACTGATCCTGTTATCCAGTGGGACAGCACCGCGTGGTCTTCTTGCGATATGCACGAACGATATGGTTTGCTTTCGATGTTTCTTCGCGTCCGTATGTTGCGTGTTCGTTCACCCCTGACGTGTCGCTGGGCCGACCGAACCGTCAATGTGTCGTCGTCGTCGTCGTCGTCGTCGTCGTCGTCGTCGTCGTCGTCGTCGTCGTCGTCGTCGAACCTCGATGCGATCGCACATCGCGCTTACCGCGTAAGCACGTACCTAGCAAAACATTGGATATACATTTGTATATACCTATATCCAAGTGCACTATATAAACCGTGTTTGGTGTTCGTATGTGCCGTATAAAAGAGAGACAGCGATCGACCCCGAGGCTCCACGAAAGGAAACAGCGAAGACGCAGATGTCGGTGAAATTCCGTTTGAAAAGTCACTGAAGCGAAACGGCACGCATAATCAGACAAGGCAACTCACTTTGGGATCCTTCCTCTATTTCTCGTACCATTACTTCACCGACAAATTCGTTGCCAAGTTTTTTTTCTTTTTTATTGAGACTTTCCTTTTCTTTTTTTTTTTGCAATTAAATAAATCGCGCCATTCTGCTTTCATTATTGCTCAATTTAGGGGAATCGATTCGTGCGTTTTAATTCCTCGTTTCGTTATTTATCATTTTTTCATATTTTATCGAATGAAATTGATATCGATCGATCTGCGAGGGAAATCACGGATTTTCGTATTCTTGAAATTTGAGAAAACCTGATATCTTTCGTTTTCTCGATTTTCGTACGGTCATTCGTTACGAATCAGAAATATGATCATGATATTCGGGTTTTATGGGAAATTTTCGATACGAAAACAACCCCGAAGAGTCATTTCTTCAGAGTTTTTTTTCGACCCTTTCTCGGGACATTTGGAATCACGCGTTTCCGAACATGGAGCGAGCCTTAAGTCTTGTGCCTTAAGCTCTGTCTTTTGCCACCCGTACCTGTACTCCTTGAAAGGAATAACCATGATTTTCGTATCTTTACCATTTCAGACTTTTTCCCAGGTCGGTGAAAAAACTTGAATTTTTGCCATGGAACTATTTCTATTTTTGCTATAGAAGTGCAGTCCAAAAATGTTCCGTTGACCCAAAAGGGGTAATTCTATATGTTCTCAAATATGTTGAAGACGTTTCCTTCACTCATTATCGATACAATATTATGCCAAACAAAAAGTATCGCCATTCCAATTGGTATACAGGGGTTTCTTGGTTCGCTAATTACGAATTGGAGGATTTTTCATTGTCGGCGGTCAAGGCATCTTTTCGAAAAATTCTCCGGCGGTTAACAGGTTAAACGTACATTTCATATTCCATTCTTACACGCAAAGATGCGCACGCTCACACAAACGCACGCACTTACACATACATAAATATATCGGCTAAAAGCTCGCGTATATAAAGAGGAGCACACGACTCGATCGCTAGAGTCACTTAAACGCGACTTACTTACGTCCAACTCGCTAACTTACTAACGAGTGATGCACGGGTAACCCGCCATTAATATCCAATTAAGAGGCCGTAAAATTTCAATAATGGTCATTAAGGAGCGGACGTTACGAGACCTGTTTGCCGTGGCAAGCACACTATATATAGTACCAGTTGGTATATTACGTCCTATATATGTACGCGTTATAGAAACTCGGCTACTGGGCTGCTTTTGCTTGTGCTGCACGCGCGAGAGGGTTGCTCGATGGGAGCAAGAGAGGCGAGAGGGAGAGAGAGACCCTTCGTTGGGTTGCCTTCTTCAATGAGAAAGCGAACGAGAGGAAAAGAGAGGGAGAACGAAGGAGGATTCACGGGAGCGAGAAACGAAGGAGGAAGACGAAGAGGGCGAGGAAAGACACTGACCGCTTTGCCACGCAACGCGCCGTCAGGTGCGCCAGATGCATCCGCCCCTTTGCCTTTTTTTCTTCTTTTTCTTTCGTTCCCTTCGTCGATACTAATCGTTCCTCGATCATTTCTGTGAACCCTCCTTCTCTCTCCCGTTCTCTCTTTCTCTCGCCCTCTCTCTCTCTCTCTCTCTCTCTCTCTCTATCTCTCCCTGGGGTACTAAACTAGTGAACGACTTTGTTTCTTCTTCACACACATACACCGAGTCTTATTCTTTGTATATCGAGAAGCACGAAAACCCTTTGCTGTTTTTTCTTTTTCTTTTTTAACGTATTCATTCATCGTCGCTACTTCTCTCCTTCCGGCAACACAGTCCATTAATGGAATTCGAGGCAATACGGGCTTTTGTCGTTTAAAGAGAATTCGTGCGGCCTCAAAAGTAATCGCGCTTTCAACGCATGGACAAGTATGCTCGTCCGTTGGGAAAAACACAACACAATGACAATCGGCAAAATGATATTTAAATCAAAAGCATTTATTTTTTCTCGATATTATAATAAAAAATAAATATAATTAACCCTTAGAAATTACCAACCTGCGAGTAAACGAAAAGTTCGCTGCTAAGACTTTAAGGTCAAAACGGATCGAAATCTTCGTGACTCTCCTCTCGACTCCTTCGTTACTTCCCGTCTTCCGATGTTTACGAGATTGCGACTCTGTTGTCATCTCGTTCTTGAAATCTTATCGCGGTGATCGTTTGATGAAAGAATCGCGGCAAACGACGCCGCTATCACGTTCTTCGCCGAGGCTGGATGAAAACATAAGTGCGTATATACGTATATATATCCTTGAAGGTACGAGTCTCGCAGCGGGAGGTTACCCGAAGCAGTTTCAGAAGCCAGAAGGGGTCAGGAGCGAGTTCTCCACTCGGATTCTGGCCTCTAGCGGTCAGAAACGTAACGCGAATACGTTAGAGTAGCAGCCCCTGCACATTTTAGTTCTCGACCTCTCTCTCTCTCTCTCTGTCTCTCTCTCTCTCTAGGTAATGAACTCTACACGGAGTACGAGAAATCCTCGTCCATCCTCACCACCCTCTCTCTCTCTCTCACTCCTCTTCACGCGGATAAAGCTAGGGCCTCGCAAAACCAACCGAAGCTGAGAGAGCGAGAACAGAATGTGAAGGCGGCACACACAAGTCGCCGCGACCTCGCTGACCTCTAACGTCCTCCAGAGCTCTCCATACCGACGCTCAACCACGCGAGGCGCGCGCTACCGTCCTGTTTATCTTATGAATACCAAATACCCCAATGCCACGGCATTGTATTATAATTTACTTACCGATGTTATAATTATAATTTCGTGCAAGTGCCCAGGCCACTCTGTGGTCCAGTGGTGGACTCTGCCAAAGCTCTCACCTGCACACATTCATATATATGTATATATAGATGTTTCTAGAGGGTTTCCTGTATTACTAACCTGAAACGCTGTTGCAGCAGCAGTACAGAAACGGCAATAGAAGACCTTTCTCTACGTCATATATATATATATATATAATATGAGATTGGTGTGTTTGAACTCGTTCGCTTAACGCTCTCGCTTCGTCGAGGCTGTTTGTTCAGGCCGGCATAATATTCAATTCCAATTCATCCAGTATTAAACCCGCGGACTCTCGTGAAGCGCGAACGCGCTTGATTCCCTCTCTCTCTCTCTCTCTCTCTCCCTCCCTCTGGCGCGCACGTTCGCCAGCTCGTCTCTCGTCTGGTTACTCCACCGTAGCCTTTTGGTCAAGCTCCTCTGGCATTTGTTCTCTTTCTCACCTGTATAGCGCAACCGCTCGTCTCTTTCTCTCCGTAACAATGCCCGACTTCAATACATTGAAGCGCACAACTCCGCCGTTTCTCTTCGTCTCTCGTACGAGAGCAACGAGAGAAACCCTCGGCCGCGCCCCGTGTGCAGGGCCGATTGTCGAAGGGGGTAGCAAAAGGACGGAACGCCGCGGGCCGAGAGTAACGAAACGTTTGAGGCTTAACTCTATGCCGGGGCTGTTCGACCGCGAGATTTATAATAATTCGTGAATAAGGAGCGTACGATTCGTGGCTGATCGTACCGTGAATATCAACGATTTTTGTTAAACGATATAATTATATATCGTTTTAATCAATTTTTTTATTACTCGGTACTGCCAAGATTCTGGAAAATATATTGTCCGTAGTTTGCCATAATGGTCGCTCGTTTTACGCTCGCACACGCGCCTTTCGTTCCAAACTCGTCGTCAAGCCGGGGATGCCGGAGGGGGATGAGAATTTTGCACATCGACCTTCTTCTTCTGCTTCTTCTTCTTCTTCTTCTTCTTCTATTTCTCCTCTCTCCGAGGTAAAGTGTGAAAACGGTTGTAAATTTGGTACGTCGGTGTAATGGGAGTCACGAGTTGGAAGAGTGGGATGGGCTTTAAGTACGTACAAGCGAGTGGTTCTATATAGAAAAGTGGTAGGGGCGCGTGAGAGAACCGAGAGAAAGATAGCTAAACCAACCCTTTCTCTGCCATTCCTCAAGAAACATCCCTCGAACGCGGTTTCCCTTGGCTCTTGGGTCTGCGCGACGCACGTAAGAATGTGTAGTAATACACTTCGTTCCCACCCCCCCAGCTGGGCCCTTACATCCCTTTGAGAACGCAATACGTACGGAACATATATATGTCTATGTATATATGTATATATAAAGTGTTATATCGTTTTCCGCGGTACAGGACCGGCATGCATCGCGCCCGACTCGACAAAACGCGGGGTATACACCAAAGGGGTTAAGTAAGTAAGCCGGAGCGGCCACATAAACATAAATTATCAGCTGGTAATTACGAGATACAGCAGACCTCCGCATCCACCCCCCCCGGCCCTCGCATTCTCTTTTGTCTCTCTTCGGCGTACACGATCCCTTTTCTTCTTCCATTCGCGCGCACTATTTCGCGAGCGTACACAAGGAACGCGTAAGAGGGTAAGACCCACCCCTCTCCGACGTCAACCCCACCGTGTCGTCGTTTCTGCCACGACCCTCGAGCATGAGGCCCTCCACTCCCGCTCTGAGACGCAACGGAATGACTTCTAATTGTTATATACATTCCATTAAGCTAATTGCTGAATTAAGACTTCTGGTAAAAGTGCCGCGCACCGTCCAATCTTCGGTACTACTTCGCGGATAATTATTATTACGGTTTATTGTGAATTACGTTCGACGGTGTGAAATATTTCCGGTTTTTTTTTCTCTGTATTTTTCGCGTATTCATCCTTTCACCTCTCGCAGCCCTCTGTCTCTTCGTAACTTCGTGACGTTTATTTGTTAAGAACAAATAAAATAAAAGCGCGACTCGAATATCGCGAGTGGAGTGTTTAGGGGATGAGAAATATTAGAAAATTTTCATCACGCATTGAAATAATAATAATAATTTGTCCGTTTAATAACGTTCGGAGTAATGGTAAAGGCCGGCCTACCCGTGGGTCCACACGTGATTGCGGATCCCCGTGGGAGGGCGAACGGGCGCAAAACATAATATACTGCCCAAGATAAATTTATATGGCCCCTCTCGTTCATGTATTTCATGCGTGAGCATATCGCCGAGGTTCTCGCACACTCGGACAAACGCGCGAGATACTCTTTTGAACATCGTCTCGCGCGCTCTCGTGAACGCAACAACGCCCGGTTCAACTTGGCCGGTTTCTTATAGGCCGTTATGGCCCGGTGTGTAAAAGTCGCGAGAGTGTTGGCCCCGGCCACAAGGCGTGCGTTATATTCGTGTGAGTAATTAAAGAGAGCGACTGTCACATCCGGCGACCCACGCGAGAAGGGTGCGGCCGAGTCTGAGCGTCCCTCCCTGACCCTCAGCTGGGCAGCCCCGACGCCGCGTGTCCTCCACTGATGCCACGTCACTCTTCGCCACGTCCTCGTACCGCCGTCTAGCATCCTCCTCGATGCCTTTTACCATCGCTCTCTTGTACTTACTCCCTGTCACATTTTTAACCCGCCTCCCCCCTGCCCCTACTTCTCTCACTCTCTCGGTTTTTGTTCTTTTTAATTTTTTTTCCCCCGAACAAAATCCATTGTCCTCCACTCCGGGTAAGCTCCCTCGACAATCGAAATTAGTTCATTTTTCATGTGGAATTTTTAACGTCCTAGATTCTGATCTCGTATATGAGTATATCTGGACATTACGACTGCAGCCCTCTACCCGTCGACCGACTAATTCCCCAGTGAATAATTAAATGTAATATAAAATATATGTTTACACAAATTTCCATTCTAATAATATCTATACTACGATCGGAGATTCCGACATCTATCGTTGCATGATCAACGCTCGTTTCCGTTCCCAACCTTGCCACTTAATGTAATTCTCGACTCGCGGTTCGATGAAATATACCGTCGATGCTTTTCCGGAGAGGTTCATTTTTTCTCCATTTTTTTTGTTTTCCTGCAACAGTCCATAAATTAGCGTAATTAGAAAATGTATTAATACAAGAATGCGATAATTTTTTATCGTGTCTATATTTTTCATATTTGATTAATGATATGTTTTTTCTTCTAGACGGTTCGAGAATTGTTCGAGAACGAAACGCGATAGTCAAGAAACTTTGCTATTATTCGCTACAAGAGATCGATCGCAATTTAATTTTCTCGGCGTTGAATTTTTCGTAACGCGATGAAAAAATAAATGAAATTTCTTTTATTTTCGGGTTGAGAGTAAAAAAAGGCAACATTGATATTTCACTAGGGTTAATTTAGTTGGCGTGTCAACGGAAAATTCTTAAGTATATTCAGCAGGCTCGTAAAGCATAGAGCGCGAGGACTGCCGAGGGATGAAGTTTTCATTCATCCAGCGTCTTGCATAATAAATAATTGAAACTTTTGTCTCGAAGGTGCACCGGTGCGCGTGTATATTCCTTTCCAGAGGGAAAGCTCCGGAACCGTGCGAAGGGGGCCACCACCGGGGTCCGACTGTCTTCCGCGGGCTCTCTCGCTTAAATAATCGCACTTTATAAATTAAGCTCATGCTTCATGTTAAAAGATTCGCTCTCACTCTCGGCATCTGTTTCTAATTACCCGTTAATGGCTATAGAGCCCGAGTTTTGGCGCGACGAGAGGTAAGTCGTACCAACCACGTTTGTTGCCATTACTTCTCATTGTCTTCCTCCTCCTCGTCCTCCGCGTGGCGCGTATTTTCCATAACCACCCATTTTTTAAACATTTTTTTCTCCCTTCGTACCCTCGTAAAATCAACAAAACTTTGTCAAATATTTTCTTACCCTAACGACGAACGAATAAAAAAAAAAATTATTTTCCCGTTTGCCGATACTTTTATCGTAGAGAACGTAATATCTACGTTCGTAAACTCGGCATTAGAACGAATATTTCATAGATAAATCGTGCGATAAGATCGATCGTTAAAAGCCGTATGAGATCTCGTCACGGACGCGAAATATACGTTTAGGTACGCGTTCGGGGTCGAAGACTGGTCGAACCATAATACGGTAAGAGGTTCAGTCAGTTGGCCATCTCTAGAAAAGGGGGATCGGTACATGGGGGTGTTATAGTATATCTGCCATTCCTCGTCGAAGCGAGACGGTTAAGTGCAACCGTGCAATTCCAGGGTTGATACCGGTCCCCGTGCTTGTTAACTTGTGCGAACTGCCCTAAGAAAGGGGTTGATTCGCCAAGGCGACGAAGGCAGCTGTAAATATATATGTGTATAGAGTAAGGCCGTTATCTCAGGGAGAAACCACCCGAAACAGCCACCCCCTTTTACCGAACGGTAAATCAAGGATTTCTTTTAACGTCCATTAATTGTTTTTGCGATAGTGCGAATTGCCACGGGGGCGGTTAAACTTAACGGTGAAGAGAGTGCCGCACGGTTCGCAGTGTGAAAGCTTGCTACCACCCGAGCTCAATATTCTCTCGGTCGCGAATTAATGGCTTTTCTCGCGTTCCTTATCTGTAGAAACCCCTTTGGTCGCGTCGATGTACGAACCGTGTTCTCGTTCGCGCAAGATCTTCCCGAATTATAGGACGTGATAATCTTTCGAATCGCGAGGACGTAAAAGGTGTGAATTTATAAGAATCCGATCCCCTTCTATTAATTTTATTCAAAAATACAATTACTTATACAGTTTATTTCATAAGAAACAATATAAATATCTATTATTCCATGTAAATACACGTAGATAAATGTTTTTATCGCGAAGAATTATTTTCGAAAATCAATATCGATGTTTCCTTCTTCTTGACAATGAATTATTGACGATTATTATTTGGACAAAGATTAATTCTGTCTGGTACTTTCTTAAATTCGAACAGAGCTCCATTGCTGGTACGGAGAGTATGGCCGGAGTCATAAACAATCACGGTGATGCTTGTGTACGAGAAGGGGGATGCTTCTCGGCGAGGAAGTATGGCCGTTCCAGAATTACTTTAATGCCGGCTGCAATGTATCCTCCAACGTGGCGTTTTCTCCCGGAACATTAGACTACCGTCGCTGAGGTCGACTATATTCCCTCGTAGCCTCTCTGTAAGAGTCGTATAGTTGTACGTGTGTGTGTGTACGTATGTATGAGAAAAGGGTAGTAGCTATACCTTTCGTAAATAGTCGTGTACAACCAGCAGTAGGAGAGCAACCGGCACCCATACAACTCTTTAGCCCCATAGATCAATGGCTGGCAATTATTGTAAGTTCATTAGACCCCGACACCCTCACCCTCTCCCGCGCAACGTCTCTCCGCGCTTTCCTCCCTTATTTCGCCAAAGACGAGAAAACGGGCAACCCCTTGCATCTCCGCAGAATTTCTCTCACAGTCCCGCCGTACCAAAATCCCCTTTTGTCTCGCTCTATGACTTCCATCTTCTCTCCGCTGTCTGGAAGATGTTTCGTTGCACACTGTATCGTATATGGGCCTTCTCGTCTCGAGCGAACTCCATCCGTAACGCCGATTCATTAATTTTCCGTTTTTATGCTAATTGTTACATCGCGTCGAGAACGTAAAAAAGAAGTCCTACGATTTTGATAAAATGTGTTCGATTAATATGGAAAAGGTATATATTTTTAAATACCAGGAAAATAAGCGATGAGTCGATTAAACTATTTATTGAATTTTGAATCGTGTTACTTTTCGATAAGTGATTGATGGAATTAATTATTTTAATAATTGAGAAAAAAATGATACAGTTATCGTTGAGACAATTTAGCGTCGAACGCCCTATATACGATCTCTTTCCTGCTGTTACGTATGTTATTCCCGTCTCTCCCTTTCGTTCTCTCCATACACCATGGCGAATTCTCTATTCCATTCGCTTCTCCTCCCTCTCTCGCTGATTCCTCTCTCGGTTCGCGCCTCACTCCCAGACTTCCTCTCTTCGTGCCCCGTGTGTTTCTACGTGTCGTACGTATAGATATATACCATACAACAGACCACAGGCAGAAAACGGCGTGGTGCCGACCGAACCGACCTCCTCTCCCTCATGAGCTGAAATTGCGACATTCCGCGCGAAACGCCGAAACTATTTGACTCCGTAATTTGTGATTGTAGTTTATTGCGCGGATGGACCACCGGCAATAGCAGCACCAACAGCAGCAAACCCTACCGATCCTCGCTCGCTTTTCCCTATATCGCCCGACGTGTACTACGCATCCTCGTTCAACGAACTTCACGCGGGGCTCCTCACTTCGTCGCGTAATCCTTTCTCTCCTAGAGCGCGCGACAGGGCCTCTGAGTTATTTCGGTACGCTCGACATTTTGAATTCGATCGAGACGATTAATGAGGAATCGATCGTGAACGATTACATTAGGGGGCAAAAATGACAAAATAAAAAAAAGGGTTTAACTTACATATTTTTTTCTGAACAAAAATTCAAATTTAATTAAAGATTAATTCGCTCGATTGATAATTTGTCAATTTCCTACACAGGAAAGGTTGTTTTGTAATCGGATGAATTTTCGTTGATACGAATAAATTTGTCGTTGAAATTGAATCCATTTTCGCTGTTCCGAAATTGGTCGTGAATAATTTTTATAATGATAGAATGTGACAGAACGCAGAGTGCGAGAGAACGTGGGGAAATTTTTGTTGTCGCGGTATAGTGGATTAATCAGCGTTAAAGATAAAGAATGCGCGCTCTCGTTCGTTTGCGTTGGTGAACGAAGGGAAGTACGAAGGGAGGAAGGAGGGGGCGCATCTCGAAAGTGCGACGCGAGGAAGAAGACAATGCTTTCTACGAACGTGTGAAGTGTAGTGTGTTGGCGAGTGCTCGAGGAGAGATGCACGGCCAAAGAGAACCATTAGGGAGCCCCGAGCGAGCAACGGGGATTCTACATCAGCCCCTGACTCTCCTCTCGTACAGAATCTCCACCGGCTACGAAAATAATCCTGCAAAAATTTCAATCAGCAAAATGTGTTACATATTTACATCTATTCGCTCCCTCTCATCTATTCTCTCTCTCTCTCTCTCTGTTTCTCTCTGTCTCTTGCGTGGCGCCCGGAGATCAACGTCTCTCGCTGAACTGCGTCATAAATAATCTAAATTATTGCCAACGAATAGTAGACACCAATTCTTAATTTGGCTCCCCAGCAACCATGTCTTGATATTATATGGAAACTGAAGACACCGGTGATGCATGGGTTCGGGCAACGTGAAGTAAATGTGTTAAAAAATGAATGAGATAAGCATTATTATTTTTTGAACAATTTATTTGATCCGAATAAAATGGTTTTGAACCAATTAGTAATTGAGACATTCGAATTTTTATTTGCACAGCACTTTATTTTTGTTTTATTTATAAAGCACTTTATTTTTGTTAAAAAATAACGAAAATTTAATTAATGAAAAACAAAGAAAAAGTATCGAACGTTCGGGAATGGTTGGAGCAAATGAGAGACGAAAAATGATGAACGAAGTGAGAAAATGCGAGGAGTACAGAAATTATAAGAGAGCGAGGGTAAACCATGAGTAAAAGAAGCATGGAGTAGCTGCATGGCAGACTATGCAGCGCCCGCGCAAACTGGTAGTTAAAAGTTACAAGACGATTCGTTGAGTAATCCCAGACCGTTTCCAGACGGTTGCAAATTGCAATCGTGAACACCGTGATAATTGTCGTGCAGTTCTCTCTCTGGCTCGTAATGACAATTTTCATCGTGCCTTCCCCCTCTCCTTCTGCCCACCCGCCATCGCGCAGAGAAGAGGATTCGTTCAGTCGCGCGCGCCTCGGGAACTGTAATTGCCCTATTGCATCTGTCGAGATATCGTCATCGAGGATAGACCGGATGACAGCGTTTACCCGCAAACGTTTCATATTTATACGATGGAAAAAGGAATTTAGTAAATTGACACAAATGAACGATCGGGGGAGCTTAAACAAAGAAAGAATACGAATTATAACAAATATTGTTTAAGATCAAATTCATTTTCGTTGTCAAACGCATTAATTTACATTTTTCATTCACATCGGTTTATTTGACTCAATGAATTTGAGTTTCAGTCAGCATAGAACTGACTTTCCTGAATGTTTTGCACTGCTGAAAATGTGCCAATACGGCAAACGTATCGATGATAAGAAAACCGTGGAGATTGTAATAAAAATAATTTTTACCGAGGTGGCGTTCGCGCGATAACCTTGAACGGTCAAACATGGGCTGAAAAAACTACTTATATCTCGCTGCTGCAAACACATTTCCAAGTCATCGTGAAAACGTTTATTTGATCAATGAAATAAGTATTTCGATGACCGTTATTAATACTTCCATGAAAGATTTGCGAACATACATATTGTAATGCGAATGAGAATATTAAATATTTTAATAAAAAGTCAGGACGTGAAGATTTGCAGCTTTGATATGTTTAGAACGCAACAAATCGACATCGGATCAAATTTTATATACAAAATTTTAGGAAAAAATATGCGTGTACATTATCATTTTCTATAGAAATCATCGGCTGCTTCAAGCTGTATGTTCTTATTTTCGGGATGAACTGTATACATTTATTTCTGTTTTTATTACTCTTTTATTTTCCTGTTTTTTTTATCGTCCAGAGTAAAATAGCTGAAGCTCCATATCGGGTCCCTCTCACTTAGCAACATGAACAGAGAACAATATTGGAATTATTGTGTTTTTTTCTGCCGCTGCTGTTGTTATTGCGGTTAGCGACAAATATACGTATATATATATATATATATATATATATATATATATATATATATATATACGCATCATCTCAATAAAATCCTCTTTCTCCTCATCACTGTCTTTACCTCTTGCTAGCTCGACTTATTAGCCACTCTCACTCCTTTTAAAACCCCCTTTTCAACCTATTACGAGATAGGCACAAAATAAAAATATCGGTTTTTGTTCCACGAAACAATTTAATTTCCTATAAAATATGTATCCTCTATTTCTCTCAAATGTTACACGAGTATTCGTTCGGTTCTGAAAAAAAAACCAGTTATCTCCACTTCGCAGAAATTTTGTTTCTCTTCTTTGCGTCTTTTATCCCCCATCACGGCGAGAGAGCTTTTCTCATCCGTCCCGGAGAGCCGGGCGCTTTGGAAAACTCGCGAGAAAGCTCTCCGGCCGTATTCCCCGTTAGCAACGTGCAATAAATAATAAATAATTCTCGAAACAGTCGCCTATGCATCATCGTGTCATTTTGCCTGTACGACGTTATATATATATGGCCATGTAAGAAAATGGCGAAGATGGTTCGCGAGCCGTAAGAGGGGCGGGGAGAGGTTATACACGTTAACGCGCCCGTAAGAGGGGCTCTCTTCTGCGGCGACGTGAAAATTTATCGATGCTAATTTCCCAACATGGGCAAAAGCTCCTGGTGCAAAAACGTCGCCCAGAAAAGAATTGTATCCTTGCCCGTCTTCTTATCCTGTCCTCTCGACGTCTTACCAGAAGAGCGCTGTTATGCTGGTTGTGCCGCGGTCGGAGACACCCACGGCCAAACAGTGCTTGCAACCCTTGGTTGGATCTTGACGAAAAGCTTCTTTTTAAAATCGCGCTTTTTTTCTCACCATCACCGTTATACCTCTCTCGTACCACTGATGGGTATTCACCCTCCACGCACCGTGTTTACCTATTTTATTTCGCAATACAAATACAAATATTACGCATTAAAGAATTTCAATAATAATAATTATTATAAATATTAAACAATTTCAACGGATACAAAAAACAATATATATTCAACAATTTTAACAGAAAAGAAAAATAATAAATATTAAACAATTTTAACGGAAAATAAAAAGAATGCAAATTAACAAAAACCTCTGCTCGAAATAAATTAATTTCCATAGTTTTAATTTTTGCGAAGTAAATCGCGTGTTGACCAAGCGAGAGACAGAGAGAGAGAGAGAGAGAGAGAGAGAGAGAGAGAGAGAGAGAGAGAGCGAGAGACAAAAACAAAGCAATTCAACGTTCGTCGTCAGCTCTCGCAGTAGCATGCGAAAACAAGATGGGACATTCCGTTGCGCAACGTTGGCGCGAACGGACCGCGATATATGCGACACGATTTCGCACGTGCAGTCATCCTCTGCCTACTCCCCCCCCCCCCCCCCCTCCACCTCCCGCTTCATCGCCCTCCTATCTCAATTTCAGTATTGTAAAAGTGATCCGGGCTCTCGGCACGATGGTCTATATACATCTGATGTCATTCTCTCACTCGCGACTCTCAACATTTTATCATCGCCCGGAGTGTCGGTTTTGCATTACTGTCATTAACGCGCCACCGCCGTTTTGCTTCACTCCCTCGCGCCCCTCGCGCATCATCCCACCACCCCCTCTCTAAGCTCCATCCATCGTCTCGACTCTCTTCTTTTTCTTCCGTAATTAAATACTAAATTGGTACGTTTATCCGGTAATTGGCCTGAATTTAGCAATATTTCATTTGCGTTTAGCGTTTTCGTTCGCTGGCGTATTAGCCACGCTGCGACTGTTACACGTTGCTACTATTTTCTTTCTCGCTCTATCATCTCAGAGTGTCCCGAACGCTGTGTCGCTCTTGCAAGTGACGACGGGCCTGTGTATTATACAGCCTGAATTCTCGAGTCGGCACCTTTTATTTACGATCTCTCACTGTGCCACGCGATATATATATATATATTTATATATATTTGTGTATATATATATATGTATGTATTGCCGTGTATATTTGCATTAGCTCGGTCGTTTTACGTTACGAAAACTCTGTGAATAAAACCGCAAAGAGCAATATGCACGATATCTACGCGGAAGAACGATAATTATCACGAGGTATGAAATTTCTTAGCTGGGCGCGGCTTCGTCGGCGTACTTGCGCGCGTTCGCAAGACCAATTTTTTTTCTATAATGCGAATCGTGATGAACCAAATTGCGGGAGGATCGACAAAATACGAGATGCACCGTTTCATCGAATGGAATGGATATATATCGAATTTGTTTCGAAAAGTTATGAGAAGAAGTTGCGCAACGACATTTTTAATGACACTTTGGGGAATAATAATAGAATAAAATCTTGGGTTATAATTGAATTCACGATGAATTTTACATTATTATCGAGAATCGTCCGTTCGGTCCGCGTCTTTAAATGATTTTCGCGTTGCGCAATCGTCTCGGAGAGGACTCGCAATATCTGGAAATTGATCTGTGCAATATGCTTTGAAATTACGTTGCTTCAGTCGGGCATGTGGATTTTGTCGGATGGGTAAATTGATTCTTGGCAAGAGTTTGAGGACGGAGTTTACTCCGTAATTTAACATTTTTTTTAATAAAAAAAATAAAGAATTTCCAATTTTTGAATCGAGGGGAGAGGTTCGTTCGAATTTTTAACGATATTCGTACCAGAAATATTACAATTCATTATTCGAATAGAAAAATGTAATAATTTTAAATAAGTAATCATTATGAATTTTTGAAATTTATTCGCAATAATCATTTTAAAAGGCAGCTGGTACTCAACACCAAATTATTCTAAAAATCATAATAGAAATTCGAGAGCATTCGAAAATATTAATCGACGTAACCAAATACGCGTGTAATAGATTTTAATGTCTAAGCGTTCAAACTTTAACGTCTAAACGTTACAATTTATTACATGCGCATTGGGTTACGTTGTTTCAAAATTGCATCAAACAGTTTATTCGCGGCTTGAGCAATATCGCGTCAAAATTGATCGTATACATGTGCGGATAGGAAAATTGTTTCCCGCCCGAGAGTTGCAAGGGAAAAGAGGCAGGATGGGCGTAGCAATTTAGAATTTCCGAAGACGCCAGAGCGGAGATTCGAGGGCACGTTAGATCGAGCGAGATCGAAAGAGAGCAAGAGAGAGAGAGAGAGAGAGACCCCCTTCGGAAGACTAGCACACAGCGTTTATGCATGCGCTCGAGGCGTCGATCTCCTTTTTGCAGGGTGCCTTCCGTCTCTCGTCATCGACGAGGTGCTACATAACGCCTTTCTCGTCTTTCTCATCGTCGGAGCGCCACGGTCTTCTCGCGCCCTCGTGGAAAACCTATTAGGCGCGCGAGTCGATAAACAAAGGAACGCGTTTTCGGCTATGTAATATTGATTAATGGGAGGTTAAGGAAGCGTGGAGGCGTTTAGTCAAAGTTCTCCAAGGTTCTCGCGCGTCGCTTTACACACCGTCTCTCTCTCTCTCTCTCTCTTCCTCCTACCCGAACGTACCTATATACATACGTATATAGAGAGCCGTGAGGTGAAACAGCAGAAGCAACCAAGAAACATATATATACGTATAGAACACGTTGAACATTCGCGAGAACCGCCTCGTTCCGCGAGACTGTGTGTGCCGAGCGATTATCGAATTTCCTTCCCGTAACAATGAGGTCCTATTAACTCCCTCGTTCGTCCCCCGGTTTACCCGATACACAGGGCCTACGGTACCTCTTCTCGCCCTTACCCTTTCCACCTCCCGTCTTCACCCCCGCACACACAACGGCTTTTGTGTATTGTTAAGTCTATCCGTATTAAGCGATCCATAATGCGAACTTACTCTCTTTGCCCGAACGAGCTTCGCTTCCTCACCCGTTTTCCACCCGCTGCACCCCTACGGCGCGCGAGCAACGGATAAATCGTTTCCGAATTGTTGCGATAACGGGCGATGTAGCCACGTCGCGTCTCGCGGACAAATCATCTCGTCATCGTCGACCTCTCGCATCACGTCTCTTTAACCTATCGGGAGAGTGAGCTCTTTCTCTTCGAGGCTCGCTTCTGAACCTCCCCTACTTCGAAACTTCCCAAGACTTACCGAGCCAAGTCCCGGTTAAATATTTCATCACGGTTTCGCCGCAAATTTCTCGCGTAACTTTATTCGCGTCATCGTAATCTTTACGGTACTCGAGTTTTTGTTTTGCTTTCGATAGATTTTCGCTGAATTTTCCGATATCTCTTGTAACTCGATAGTATTTTCCAAAGGTCGATAAACAAATTTGTCGCACCGATAAGTCGAGTGAAAAAATTGTACAAAAATAGAGGAGGCTTTTTGTTTGCGAAAATCGTGAATAAAAGGAATTTCATCGATCGGAAGCTTTTTCGTTCGTGGCGAATCTCGAGGCCGAGTCCACATCACGCTCGGCTCATCACTACGTTCTAATTTTTCGTTTGCATATCTCTAAAAAAAGAACCGACTGCACATAGCCCCTTGGTACGAGTCTCGTGAAGTGGAGCCAACTATTCTGTTCGTCGAGCCTACCGGCGAGGTTCAGGGTGGGGGGCGCACACACACACTCGACGACTCACGGCATACAACATGCTCCAGAATTCTAGATACCGGAACAAGATACACGCCATTCCTTCGGTCCTCGTCTTATCTCCGTTTCTATCCCCATCTTCGTGCCGCCCACCCCCTCATTCCGTTCCATGGACCTCCGTCTCTGTTTTTTTTTTCATCTTCAACTACTTCTTTTCGTCGGACGACACACAGAATACACGTACCGTCTCGCTCTCTCGCTCTTGTTTCCTACAAAAAAGTCCGTACGACGTCTTCTTTCGCGAGAAGAGAGGGAGACCAATTAGTTGCATTTTCATTTGAGTACACCCTGGAAAAGGGTGGGAACGAGGAGGGGGTTGGACATTCGCGATGCCGTTTGTACAGTTAGTCTAGGTTTCTATTTTTTTTGTTCACTCGACTCTCGAAGTAAAAACTAGAAATTCCGTTTTCGCTCTCTCTCTCTCTCTCTCGGACTTGCCAAACGTTTACGGACTCTTGACCCCCTTTCCGCTCTATTTGATTTCGTCCGACTGCTCAAATTTTTCTTCGCGCTGCCCGGAAAGTTCGCTCGAGGCATTTTTGGGGCTTTCTTTGAGCTTCGTAAACCTCCATCCATCATTTGGACCGGTACGAGAAATTCCGACGACGTTGACGAAACAGTGAGAGAACGCAAGAATCTAACGAGACGTGGATTGTTTTTGCTATCTTTTTTTTTTTTATTTCGATGACAATGCATGTGAAAAGTCAAAGTGCTCGAGAAGAGAGGAAGAGATGTGCAGGAGCTTTGAAGAAACTTTGTCGGTTGACATAGACACCCTCTCTCGTTGCACAGTGGTGCGGTGGGCGAATGTTTTCTTGGCTTTTCTATTGAAGAGCCTCATTAGTGCTGTTTGTTATTGTTTGCTCGTACGATGAGGCGGCGACGATGGATACCGAGAGAGAGAGAGAGAGAGTGAGAGAGAGCGAGAGAGAGAGAGAGGGAGAGAGAAAGAGAGAGAGAGAGAGAGCAGGTTGGGCCGCATGGTACTCGTGAAAGTTAAAAAAAGAGAACGATACGAGAAAGCCCCCGAGGTGTCACGATGATTCCACTGATTCTCACACCTCCACCGTGTATATATCAGCTCGCCCTTTTTCCACTCCCTTCCCCCAGCACCAGCACCTCTTGTCGTTCTCGCCAAACCTTACGTACCCTTCTAAGGGTATGGTCGCGAAAACCTCCGGGGATGATTACGGCTCGCGGCTACTTGTCCCCATTTTTGGTTTCCTTTTAAGCATGCACCCTCTCCCGATGTGTCCTCGCTCACCGAGACACACAATAGGCGAAAGCTTGTTAAGTACAAGGACACTTGAACTGATATCCGACGACGCGAAGCTACGAGAAATGGCCGGCTCGTATAGTCAAATACTCCGTAAAGTAGATTTCTTTCCACGCGTTTCAAAAATATTGCCACCGAAAAGTCCAAGGCAACGGCACGAATATCGCTATTATTTGAATACCAAGATCAACCTAGATTCACGATTTACTCGTATGATTTAACTCGACGAGACTTTCCTACTCAAAGGCGAAAACTACTCGAGAAGAATGAATCGCCTGGGTATAATGGATATTCAACAACAACAAAATCCGGAAATAATAAGAGTACTGAAAGTTTACAAGTCGTTTGTGGAAAAATAGCGTATCAGCGTGGAATTAGGGGAAAAATATTTTTGAGCGAGCAAGAGAGCGCGCGCGTGCGAGAGAGAGAGAGAGAGAGACAGACAGTGAGCGGGTGGGAGAGGAACGTAAGGGAAAGAAAGCGTCGAATGCAAAGTGTCTAGGATAAAAAGCAGTGTTTGCCCCGGTCCTCATCACCGCGGGCAATTATAACTGCACTTTTCCAAGCATTCCGGCTGGCTTACCGCATCGTGTATATGGAGCTTAGGTAGAACGAACGCCCACGGGGCGCGTGCTCCTGCAGTTATCTTGAGATTTGCTCCTCATTAGTCGACGGAATGAGTGGAGCGGGGTGAGTTTATACACAGAGGGGTAAGTTCGGATGGGGACGAGAGGTTGGGCGAATAAAGAGAGCGAAACCTTTTGGTGGCATCGCGGGAAAAAACAACTCGGGCAGATTCGAAAACAAAAAGAAATAATTCACCCGAGAAAACAATCGTGGTGTGTTTATCTTAGGAGTAACCTACCAGCTAATCTACGACCCCGAAGTTTTTTCCTCCGGTCCTACCACCGATGTTAGCCATCGTGGCTACCAGATGCACGCTTTGGCTCGCATGCCGTCGGACGACCAAGAGAAATTCCCGGAGGTAGAGTATCAAAGTCCGCGGGGCAAGAAGGCCTCCCGAGCAGCGAGCAATGGCAGTTCCTTCATTCGCGTAGTCGGGGCTAATGGTCGCGGTCCCAGGAAGGAGGTTATTATACGGAAGTACAAAAGCGATACCCTTGCAATTAAGGAATAGCCGTAAACCTACCGGCGGCTGAGGCCCGGCTGGCTTTGTTTGTACAGTATGGAGAGTCCGACTTGGTGAATGGATGGCATCTCTACTGGACCTTCTCTCTCACTCTCTTTAGCTCGTTCCATACTACTCTTTTCAGTCTTTTCTCTCTCATGTTTTTTGACGAGACACATCTTTACGTGGACACGCAAGCTACTGTCGTATACATACAGTCGTTCATTTTCATTTTGATCCTCTCGTTGAAAAGTCCACGTGCATGCTTGATGCCCTGGCTAATTCTAAAAGAATGGGTAATCGTCTGACGATAATGGTTAGTATAGAGAGAGTGAACGAGGCTCGCTACTATTAGCGAGTTTTTAACAGTCTAACCCTTTATCCACGAGACCAGGACCCGGATCATGTCATTCATACTGTAAATCGTTGTTAAAATTAACGCGATTGTAAGGGGGTTGCTCCTCCAACTTGTTGTTTTTCACTCGCTGCTCTCATTAAGGACGTTTCCACAGTGACAATCTTCCTGTGTTTTCTTTGAAATAGCTTCGTGTCAATCAATATTCGCAAACAATACTCGAACGGATTTCCATGACTGGACCGACTCGTTCAACACAATTCGTGGGCCACGCGATATATTCGAAAGTGCGAAGATACCTTGTAGGGGATGAAGTGCCATTGGAGTGTGCCGAACATCTCTGCAGCACGTTCGAGCACCGACGTCCAATGACAAAACGAGGTCCTTCGAAGTTCGACGAGAGAGAGAGACAGAGAGAGGAAGAGAGAGGGAACGGATGTGAAAGCTTCGGCGCGTAACCTGCAAGACTCGATGAGGGTTCTCGTCTTCTCGCGACGTCTGTCAACGACAGACACTACATCCGACGTATTCCTAAGTACGCCGTGCAGTATTATTAGAAGTACGTGTACGAAACGTCTTCGAATTCCCTCAAGCCCTTCATAACCCCTTCGTTACCTTCGCCCTTCTGTCTTTCACGACACTGCGAGATCCGCGTATACAGATTTTACCTCGGTCGAGTATTCGATCGACGACAATCCGAGACAGACGTGGAATGTGGAAAAAACGCATCCGCATCGAGGTTTTTTTTTCGTTATATTTTCTACCCTCGATGACAATTGTGCAGAAACTGATGACCGCTGGCACCGAGTAAAATCAACAATAGATCTTTCCCATCTTGTCTGATGGTTTCGTTTAGCTCAGACTTACTCCCCCACCGTGTCATAAAGTCATACGTCATATACAGCGTCACTGTGCAAGGATGAGAACGATGGCGAAAGGGATGAGAATACGTCGGTTCTGGATGAGAAGGTCGGGAAGGAAGAGAAAGTACGACGACGACGACGACGAGGAGTAAGAGCGACGAGAATGAGGATGAGCGAACACCGAGCGAATATGAAACAATCGCTTCATTGGAAAGTCAAGAATCTCTCGAGCCCGTCGGCGTTTGACTTGCCATTAGGAGCGTCAGTTTTAATTGTGCCTGAGCGCGCGCACCTCGCGCGCTTGCTTTCTCTCTCTATTCCACCTCGTCGTCATCGTCGTCGTCGTCGCCGTCGACGTCTCTACGTTGCCCTCGTCTCCATCTCTTGCAGCACAGAGTCTGCTACGGGTCTCAGGTGAAGTGTATCGCCTGCCCTCGCTTTCACACACCCACGGTACTGCTTCTGTGTCCTCATATGCCTTGCGCGATGGAGCCTACCGGCATGCCTATCCTTCTTTCGTACGCTTTTCTCTCAGACTCTCTCTCTCTCTCTCTCTCTCTCTCCTCCCCTCCGGTACTGCCCCCATCTCTCTACCCTCTGTGCCCTTTAGCGATGTCTCATTAGTTGCAGCACTGCAACGGATGAGTACTACCCTGCTCGCGCTCTCTCCCCGACGTACACCAACCCTTCGTTCTCCCACCCCCACCCCTTCACCTATACGACTTCCATCTCGTTCTGAACACCCCCTTTTCGTGCTCGTCTCTTAGTGTCTTTCTGTTCGTCGCGACGATCCAGGAAAGCCCGGGCTCTACCCCATCACTCGACAGCCAGCTCCTTATCCCTGGCCACTTATATACCAAGCCATATCCCGCCCTTCCATAAAATGAGACACACTGTATGTGCCTTCCGGTGGAGAAAGGGTCACAGACGGATTGAACCAACGTATTTTTGTGCATGTATTCTTCGCGCGCTGGCGCGCGCGCGCGAGAGAGAGAGAGGGTGAGAGAGATGTGTCGAAATTGCGATATTTAAAAAAACAATTTTAATTGACTACCAGTACTTTCTTGACGGTGAAATCTTGTCTTGATAAACTTGTGAGGCGATTTGTCTGTTCTAAACTATAAATAAATGTTACATTCGCGACCAAGTCATTGCGTTATTTCCCATTTCGCTGATCTAGAAAGCGACGATTCATCGTACAAAATTCAAAATTCATGGAAGTTCCAGAAGTTCGAAGTTTGAAAAAATTGTTTCCGATATCGGCGAAACATGAAAGAAATTACTGCGAACATATTAATTGTATTATCGCATATATATATATATGCTACAAAGCAACGTGGCACAAAGTTGGAAAAGGGTGGAAAGCCGTAAGCGGTATCAAGGGGGTTTATTGGAATAGCTTGTTGTAGCTTCACGGTATAGGTATCAGCGTGCAGGGGGTTCTATAGCTATAACAGGTTTGCAGATAGTGGCTCCAGGCGGAGCTTGATTATTTTCCGCTAGCTCATTCATTCAGGTGGAGCCGTTCTGTTGCCGCACACTCCGGGAGCACGGGGGTTCAATTGGAAACAGCAATCACTGCCTCGCCTGTATTTTGTTCTCTTCCACGTAGCAGCGAACTCCAATAATAAGCTTTCTCCTATATTGCCTCTTCAGTCCTCCTCCTAACTACCCCCCCCCCCTCCCCTCCCCCTCAACCAGCCTGACTCCTTCTATTCCAGGCTGTACCTACCACCGTCAACCCGCTCACCCCGTCATCCCTCCTGCTCGACAGTGGGTAGCAGCAGCTACGGTACGTCGACGTTCCCCCGTGCAGAGCTCGTTCATGTGATCCCGAAGTCGGAAAACGGCACGGTACCCAGACGCTTTTCCCGTACCTTCCAGTTTCCAGCGTTTCGTATCTCGACGTCCGTCTCTTTCTCACTCGTCGAACTACCCCCAGTGCGCTTGCTCTTACGCCAGCCTCTACCTCGTCCTCGACCTGTCGAGACGTACGCAGCAGCAGCCATCGGTCCTACAATTTACCCCGTACGTCCTTCTTTTTCTTTCCTCTTTCTCATTTCCGGATGGCTCGAGGTGCACAGCTCGAGATACAGAGATATAGATAGTTCCGCCATTTTCTTGTCTCCGCACGATGTAACGACGATCGAGCGAGCAAACTTTTCTTGCCCGATTCGTACCTCTCGGTTCTGTAAGATTGGATTTAACGGGTGGAGCAGTTTCTCTTCGAGCAAGTACCGCAAAGCTTGGGGTAAAGAAGGGCGAAAACCTTTCCTTCTCTCGTTTCATTGTCGTATTTTCTACCGATGTTATTGTTGTTATTATCGAGAAGTAATGGGCTAACGTGATGATACGAGTTGCCGTAAAAGATGGAGGAAATAGTCGGGGTTTGGTATACGGGAGAAGGGAATATGGAGTCGATGTTTTGTGGGTGGAGGTTGGGAGACTGACAGAGACAGAAGGAGTATACGTGGGCGTTCTATCAAAAAATCAATTACAATAAATTCATGGACGAAGTGTGGAGAGGCACACGCCGGTTGGAGCGCGTTACTGTGGCGGGGCACGAAAGGCATTAATCCACGGTGTGCTATGGTGGCTAGAGGGTGGAGGAAGGGGTAACGGTGGGGCTATGGGCTAGGGTTTTATCCATGGAACAACGAGGTGTCGGGAGGAACGATCTAGAAATTGGTCGGCGGTTCGGCGATAATGAAACGCGACGTTTTGTTTTATCGGCCCCAGAGGTATACGCCCATCCCTTAAAGTTCAATCGGACTGATACGAAAGATCACAGTCGTATCCTTCGTACAACGGAACTGACTTCGATCACGTGAAAAAATGTCAATGTACCGGCGACACTAATTCACGTCTGGAAGACACGTGTTATTTTTCTAAGCTCGTGTACAATTTCTCAGAAAAAACAACAAAAATTGGTGTCACGTTTAACCCGACGATATAAATAATCGGAAATTCGACTTTGATTCTATTTTTACACGAACACCATCTAGCGGACAAAATCTGTCTCGTACTTTGGCATTTCCACGGTTCGACGTCTTTCGCGATCGTCCCCTGCGAGCAATCTTGTTTCCCATAACATTTACAAAGCCCGTCCAGCGATAAATTCTCAAAGACAATAAAACGCGATTATTCTCAATGATCGTGACGAGAGTGTGATGACAGCAATAATTCCAAGGCTCGAAGGGCGAAGAGAGGAGGGAAGGCAAGCGTGTTCGTGGGAAAGCCGCTCGAATAAATAAACTTCGGGTGGATTGAGCTTCGCGACAGGAGAATGGGAGGCGGTATACGTAGGGTTGATGCACCAGGGATGCGGCGAAACAGTGAGGCATTTCGGCACCGACCCCTCTTCGTGCACCATAGGGAGAGAATTTTCGACGGTTAGTTCGCTCGTTGAACGTGTATATAGCTCGCATCGTCGATGCAACAGCGGTAGTAATGGTAACCCCCGCGAGTGCCGAGGGACGGAGGGAGAGAGCGTTGCAATTACACGAGTGCCAACTCTCTAACCCTTCCCATTCCTATAAACGACGCATAAATACATCGATTCAATTCCGTTTCGGCGGGAAAGCCGGACTGCGTACGGCCGTACGTACTATGCGCTACGTGCGGCATCGGTAGAGAATCCCGTACGACCGGTATTGCGTACGTATGTGATATCTGGGGCGGGTGGGGGGAGGGGGTGTTGTTGGCTGGTGCCCTTCTATAAAAATTTATCGACTGGCAAATTGTTTCGCGTGGCGCGGTCCGGTGCGTATGAGCATCCGTTCCTCTCTCTCTCTCTCTCTCTCTCTCTCTCTCTCACTCTCACTCTCGCCCTGTGTGCTGTTGCTTGCTACCAGTCGAGTACACAAATAACGCCCAAACACATATATAGTTATACGTATAAACGGGCCATCCGATGTTGAACCCTCACACGCGACGAGAACGATAGGACGCCGTTGGGCCAAGCTGGTCGGTGATGCGATGTGTATTATATAGTACACGTGTATGTGAACTGGTCACTAAAGCGAGCGTCGCGGCGCTAAGCCCGGCCGGCAAGCGCGCCGGGCGTTAATTAACAAAAAGTCATTAAACTTTCTACGTTAAGGTATTATATATATATATATATGTATGTATGTCACTTTGGATCTGTGGCGCGTGTTCACACTCCTACGAGAGATGAGTCTTGCTTATCATATCCGTGAAGATTTTCGTCATTTCAATGCTTCGTTGGCTAAGTCGAAAAATATGACCGGTATTATCAACCAATTGTCATCGACGAGATATTTCCGAAAATAAAAATGAAGATCTTTCGACCCAGAGATGGTTTGTTCGCGAGTCGGATTAAAGCCGGACGCAAGCATCGACTCGATCGTCTCTCGTTGCTCGTGCAAGATGGAAACTAGGATGAATCGAGCAATCTCGCGGAGGTCGATTAATTTTGGGATCGGCATGATTCGACCTCTCGTTCTGTTTACTCGGTGCCTTCGGTATACTCACACGGAAATATACGAATGAATATGTATGCACGGGTAGGTACTGGTTACGAGAGCGCCGAGAGCATTCCTCTCGAAAACGGCAGTTGCCGGCTCGGAGGGGATGAGGGAGGAGTGGGTTTTTCACCGTGTGTATACGCGCACGGAGGTCTAAACACCGCAAACCCAAACGTTCACTAATTTTCTGTTTAGTCGTAAAATAAATTCACCGTCGGAGAATGGGTATGGCGAATGGTGAACGTTGGTCCGTGGTAGTGGGTAGGGAGGAAGGGAGGGCGCGAGGAAAGCTTCGACGCGGGGAAAATGGTCTCGGTCGTATTCGACCCTCTGGGTTCTCGCAACCCCCGAACGTACGACGGGGCTGAGAGGCGAACTGTGCGCGAGCAGAGAAGGAGCACGGGCGAAATTTGGAACCAGAAGTAATCGAATTTGTTGGCGTCGTTTAATGAGAGCCGCACAATAGTTGTCTGTATAATTGGTACACTCGTCTGCCTCCGCCCGTATGCCCGCTGCTGCTACCCTTGGTGTCGCTCCTACCCTAACCCCTGGTATATTCGAGAGGTCCAAGACCAGACTCGCGCGGCGATAGACTGCCGTTGAAGCTCGCTAGCTATATCCTTCTATATCCTCCATGCTGTAACTATTTGGCTCGGGTGACTGTAAGGGCGAGAGGGAGAGGGGTTGCACATTCAGGAGGTGCTCAGCCTCTACCCAATGCGTTATCGCACGTAGCTTTTACGACGTAGGTACACGGCGCAACCTTCGTTTCGTATCGCGACGTAAACTTTGCACTCACAATATTCACCTGGCCGAGAGCTTCGTGGACGTTATTAAACTCGATAATAATTAATATAACGAGATTATAAATTGACGGGGTACGATCGCCTCTGTTATCCCACTGATAAAGAAAATTGCGCGATTAGGGAATGATCCGAGCGCGAATTACGGTTCGTGAATTTTCATACGGTTATGTTGAACGTCAAAAATTATTTTCATTCGAAAACATTTGCACGCGAAACGAGAAAGGTGAGATTTATACGAACGAACCTTCTTCTCTCCACTCTCCCTCTCTCTCTCTCTCGTTCTCGTCCCTTTTGGGAACCCCTGGTTTCGGCTATTTACCAATATAGTGATTAAATGTTCCATGAAATCATGAGTTCCACGTCATAACATTTTAAGAGTGTAACCCCGGCAACATATGTACGTACGGGTAATACTCCCGCGCTGTCCTCTGTTGGATGGGTCAAATGCGTACGTATGGAATATACGTGTGTGAAATCGTATATACACAAACGTGTCTGTAGTACATGGAAACAAAGTCGTGCATGGTCCATATATATATATATATATATACACGTATATGGGTATGCGAGGGTGATGGACATTGGAAGAGTTTTCACGTGCATGGCTGGTCCTGCCTCTCTCGGATAGGCTTAAATTGTCGGGTCCCTCGTCACCGAAATACTCCTTCACCTACAGTTTAATTAGGTATGGGATACTTATCGTTAGCCTTTTTCTCCTCCCCGAGCTTCGCGCCATCCTGACAGTATCGAGAACAATGCAATTATAATAGAAAAACCACATTGAGACAACCCTTTTACTCTTCGTTTGTTTCGACATAATTTTCGAAACGACGCAAATTTGTTTACAAAAATATTGTTAGTCGATCGAAGACTAAGGCCTTGGAGGCATAAAATGGAGGAAAAAATTTACGTATTTCATTAAATCAAATTTTAATTAACATTTAATTTGTTTAGCGAACCGTTTTATGTTCCTTTTTTAAGAATGGCCTAGATAGGTTTTTTTTCAAAAATCCGATATGTTTGTCATTGACCATCAAAAGTATATCATCATAGCTATATATAGAAAGGGGGGAAGTTGCAGGGGTGGTCAGGGTGGCGATATCGTTAGATTATACTTAAGATGTCTATTGGCCCTCGGCCAATCTTCAGTAAGGGGTAGAAACCTCTCGTTCCGTTCCTTTTTCGACGATATCCGCTATAGAGCCTTGGGCCCGACGGAATGTGCCAAAACTCGAGGCGACAATGAGAAAAGTGGAAAATCCAGGATCGTCTTTCAAATCCCCGTGACGTCGGAGGACGTTCTTTTGCTCCACCTCTCCTATCTCTTTCTCGTTCTCTACGCGCGCACACCAGCGAAATGCCAAAAACGTCTCGCGAACGTAAAGCGCTCTTCGCCGAGACTTGTTTCTCACTCCTCTATTCTCGTGTATATACCGCTCGAGCCGCTAACGTACGAGCTCTCTGTGATTTATAAAGTTGACTTCGATGTATACGAACCGTGCAATGTACCGAACTCGCTATAACCCGCTTCTTGCCTCTTGCGAATTTACGATGCTAATACTGGAAACGAAACTAATAGAATTTTCGATAAGATCGATCTATCGATACGACGAAGACATTTTACGTGAAAAGTGAAATTCAAATTACACGAAAAATGGATTAATTGTCTAATTTCATAAAAAAGTATCGTATCAGGTCGATAAAACACAAAAAATCTACGTTTTTTTCGATTAACGATAATAAGATGTATTTTGTTTCTTTTAAATTTTGAGAATATTGCGCGAATTCGGGAACCACTAGCTCAACAAACCTATGGAATAAAAAATCCACTAAAAGGAGATAAGTTTTGTATGTGCCATGTAGTTTGGTGCGAAGGTTCTTCGTGTTTGTACTTGTGGCAGCAGCATCTTCCTTTTGCCAGGAAGATAGATACAAGGGGACCAAGAGAACGGTGATGGGAGGTGGGGGTTGGTGACGACGAGCACTTCGAGGGTGCCGGGTCGGAGTGCCGATTTAGTCGACGGGGTTGAGTAGCGAAAGTGAGTGAGAGAGAATGAGAGAAAGCTACAGTGAGCAGAGAGACTCTGCGGAGGAACAGTGGTAGAGCCGACAAACAGCTACGCTATTCTATACAGTAACACAACCGGAGTACCAGCTTCTACCTAGCCAACGTCGGAGTTTGCTCATAAACTCTTGAGAAACTTTGCAGACAAATACAGAAATATTTCGTAATGGAAACACGTTCCTCAGAAATTAAATGTCGTAATAAAGAGGATCCGCGTCAGGGTGACTCGAGATTTCGTTGGAGAAGAGGAAAAGAGAGATGGAGCGACGGAGATGAGTATAAAAGACTGAACGAGGTGGCGCTCTACCTCGAGGTTGGCAATGAGCGCTATAAAAGACCAGGACATTTGCCTCGAAATACTTTCGATATAAGCGTCGATTCAAACCTGAAGGAAAACTTATTTCTCGCGTACTTTGACGAAGGGAAATAAAATTCAGCCTATCATTCCGTTCGCACCCCTCTTTAGCTTAACGAACGTTTTAAGTGACACTCCATGTTTTTTTTTTATTATTAGGTTGGCAAATTTTTTCGCATCTCGGAGAATGACATTTTTATTCCGCCGCGGGCCAGTTACGTTTCCGGTAGATTTGACTTAACGAAATTTCACGATCGATCGAGTTAGCGAATTGTAAAATTAAAGAGGAAGCGATCTATACGAATAAACATGTTTTAATATTATTTTCGTATAAAATAGTTTGGATAAACTATTACCGCGTTTCTTCCGAGTTTTGGTTCACGGAATAGACAGATTTTTGCCCATTCCTAATTATTACTCGCGATGGGATTCTCGATGGTCGCGATGTAGTTCTCTCTGTCTTCCTCTCTCATTTATATATCTATACGTACGAATAGTACATATATAAACGCAGCTCGGCGGGACATGCGGTGCTGCACTACAGCAATCAACAAGATCGTAACCTCCGCCCCCTCAGGAGCGAGAACCTTGAGGACTTAGCAAGTAGTTAGTCCTTGGAGTCGAGTTCGTTCCTCCCACCACATACACACACACATACGCACACGCGCAAATACACCATGTACTCTTCAACTCCTTCCTTGCTCGTACTAATACTGGTACAGAGACAGAGAAAGAGGGAAGAAGACCACGAATAAACGAACTCTGTTTGCTATAGAACGCACTCGACGCTTTCGCACACTTCGACGTTTTGTACGAAAATACATGATTATATAGATGGATCGGTATACGTGTGTATTCGTAGACACGATAAAGGGCGATAGAGAATATATAGGAAAACGTCAGAAGCACATCAGTAGCCACCGCCCTAAAATCCTAATGTCCCCCCATTAAGACCACATAACATTGCTATAACACTAAAAATATGTCGCAATGATGCCAGCCCGAGCTTATTGTTGTAATTTTCTAACGACTTTTCCATCCCCCCGAGCATTTCTACGAGCTGGCTTCTCGAATGTTCCAGGACTATTCAGATCCTCTTCGTACTATTGCAGTCTCTTATTTTCAGTAGACTATATTCGCCACTCTTATTCGTCTTGGATAAGTATATAAGGCAACTGGAAGCCAACTCGACCAATGATCCGATCAGAATATGATATATTTGAATATTTTTTATTAATTGTGTTTATCATCGGTTGAATTATTAATTTGTATATTTATTTGAGTAAAATAAACATTTTTTTCCAATTTTCTAGGTAATTATTTTATCCCTACGAGGACTTCTTGAATGAATACAAAAATCGCTTCCTCCAACTTACCGAAAGTCTCGAAATTAAATTATGAATGTGAATCATCGCCTGAGGTACGAATTTATTTTTGTCCAAAAAGACTTCACGTGCAATACGAATAACTTTGATTCGTTGTAAAAACCGAAAACTAAAAAATTGTCTATTTTAGCACAAAATATGAGTTCTTCAATCTCAATTTTAATTCGTTATTCCACACTCTTCCGATGTCGTCTTTCGTTTATGTTTGACGAATAAAACTCGAACAGCTGGATACGAAACTTAAAGATTTCAAAGCGAATTTTTTTCGCAAAATCCAGTATTACCTCATCGTTTGATTATTGTACGAAGGTCGCGGGCGGATCTTGTTTTTGAGATCGTCGTCGAAGTCGAGGTCGATGACAGCAGGGTCAATAAAGCCGTCGGTGGATGACACCGCGGTTGTTGTTGTGAAATGGTTGGTGTCGAATTTATTTTTGCCCAAAAAGACATCACATGCAATACGAATAACTTTGCTTCGTTGTAAAAGCCGAAAAACTAAAAAATGGTCTATTTTAGCTCAAAATATGAGTTCTTCAATCTCAATTTTAATTCGTTATTCCACACCCTTCCGATGTCGTCTTTCGTATACGTTTGACGAATAAAACTCGGACAGCTGGATACGAAACTCGAAGATTTTTAAGTGAATTTTTTTCGCAAAATCCAGTATTACCTCATCGTTTGATTATTGTACGAAGGTCGCGCGCGGGCCTTGTTTTTGACATCGTCGTCGAAGTCGAGGTCGATGACAGTAGGGTCAATGAAGTCGTCGGTGGATGACACCGCGGTTGTTGTTGCGGGTAATGACACCGCGCCAGATGAGACTATGGTCGATTTCAGCGCGTTCCATTATACCGCGACCCATGTTACACGTTCGCATTCACGTTGATGCTCGTGGTGTCCCCATTAAAAAGCCACGGCGGATTTTCTGGCGGGCAAATGAGATCGTGGACGAGGCGCGAGCTAACGACTCCACAATGATCGATGGGTTTTGTGCAGTCAGTGAAGCTGCGGCATGATGGAGGGGGGGGGGGGGGGGGTTATCGGAGTTTCGTGAATGAGTTCATATGGCATTCTACAGCGGTCGATGCAAACCTTGGCCGATGTCATTGCGATGGATGATGCAGCATCCTTTTACGCACATTTCCAAGACCCTTGCGCGATTAGGTTTTGGAAATTTGAAGTGTCGCTTTAGTAGCTTTTTCGGGAAATCGTGATCAACAGTATTAAAATAATAAAAAATCATGAGTTTTTTGAAGTCATTAGTGCTGTGCAGTCTCGCTGTATTTTATATCCTCCCGTGTTTGTACCTCACATATTAAAATAAGTGAATTTAGTGTGGAATAGTGAAATGCCCTACGTTTTTCGCTAGATGTTCAAGGTGTCCCCATCAATGAATGGATACAACAGATTTGCCTCATGCATGAATAAAATGTACAGAGCAAGCACTCCCCTGAATTCGAATCAGCTACATCAATATCGGCAATCGGTCGAGTTGAAACTTAAAATTTCGATATTTTCTGGTTTACGAGAAATCAACGAAAAATCAAGAACATGTCTGCTGTATGTTTTTAAACATCCGATGAGACGTTCCGATTGAAAACTTCGCATAGAACGCGAATACATCTTCGTGCCTCAGATTTTTCGCAAACACAGGCTTGTCAGAAATAAAATTCGCGACTCTCGATCTAAGGCTTCTAATAAAGTGGGATCTAAAATATCGATGCCATAAATTCGATGATTTACGCGTATATGGGGGTCGAGGTAGGGGCATCGACTCGATTCGACGAAATAAGCCTCGAGACGTATAAAAATCGTACGCATATGTAGGCGAAATGTGAAAAGAGAGAGAGAGAGAGAGGACGAAGTGAAGAAAGAAAGAGACGGAAAGAAAGTATATATACGTCCGGGAATAGATCGAGGAGGGCAAAGTCGTGCCGGTCTCTTTGTGGGATCGGGGGTATAAATGCCCGTTTATTTTTACAATCGGCAGTGGATCGAATCGTTTGGTGTGCCCTCCTCGTCGGAGCACTGGCGGAGAGGAGGGAAGGAAAATACTCTTCGAACACGTATACATATAGCGTTATAGCATGTGCGATACACGCGTTTACGATTGGCACGCTGCTGCTTTAACGAAGCCTTTTTTTGTCAGTCTGCGAGATCTCTCTGAGGCTTGCCGCCTCGATACATACATACATATATATATATTATATATATATACATATGTATAACACGCGCAAGGTGCCTCAGTTTGCTTAGGCTACTTCCTTTCGCGATCCCGGCTAACGCATGCGTTATGTATTGATTCCATCCTTTTCTACATATCGCTCGTTTCTTCTCGCCTCGAGTGCTCGTACCACGCAATACGCCGATCCATGAATGTATTAGTCATCACAAACAACGAGAGGCATGCACGACTTCCGATTCATTTACATTATAATAGCGGCTACTTAACGTTTGCTCTCATTCTCGCTTTTCTTTTTTCATAGCGACGTTATTTAATTAACTATTATCGTGAAAAATATATTATTATTTTAATTTTCGACTTATTTGTTTCAGACGCACAGGAGGAACGGACGAGAACGAGAGGAACCGCCTGGGATCGAATACATATCCGCATCAACGAGTAAGTCGGACTTTGAGTTTTTATCCGTTTTTCAATGTTTTCCGTGTTCCGGAGAATTTATATAATTATTTCAATAACTTCTTGTTTTATGCGACATTTTTTAAATATTTTGTTGGGATTTTATTGATTTTTGAAATTATTATCTGCAGCCACGAGTCAAGAAACTGAACGTTTTTTGACCCGCAGCTTCGGTTCGATATCGAGACGAGGATTCTTAGCGATGTACATTTTCACGAATACGGTAGAAACCCTTTGCTTATTAGCTTGAATGAAAACCGAAGAGCCTCGACAGCATAGACGGCTTATTAAATTATGACACTCGTTTCAAGAAGATCTCGAAGCTAAAATCTGTCAGAGCATTTCGATCCGAGTTTCGCTAATTCGAGCGAGAAACCGTTCGGCGTACGGTCTTACATAGCGTTCGTTCTCCATCTCTTTCCTCGATACCCCTCCTCCGACTTCCTGAGTCCCTCCTCGCCCCGTTAGCGCCGAGAGCCAATCGTGGCCGGAAATGAAGTGAGGAATAGAGGCGAATATTAATAACCGAATCGTCGAGTCAGTTTTCCCCTTCAATCCCGTCCGTCTCTGTCGTTATTTTTTCATGTTACTCCAACATCTTTGCCGTCACTCCTCATATCCTCGTCTCGTTGAAGCGAAATTGCTCGTCGTTTCGATAAATCGTAAACCATCGTTTTATTTTATTTTCAGGTTTTCCGTTAAAAAAATCTATCGTAATCATTTTAATGTCTCGAAATAACAATTTTCACGAATATTTTTGTTAAAATATCCGTAATACCGCGAAACAACGATACTTAATCTATCGGAGAATCATCGGCTCTTAAGAAACAATGTCGCGGTATTGGCGAGTTAAACATAAACGAAAGTAAATTCCAACGTTTCTCTCTCGGTGCCGAGAGCTTCGACTCTTCTGTTCACACTCGTGATCGAGCTTTTCTCTCTTCTCGTGTCTCAAACCCCGCTTAGCTTTCGCTTCGATCGTATACAGTGTGGTGTAGGCAAGGGAGAACGATGCGAGACGCAAGAAGGTCCGCGACGATAAGAGAAGCTGACTGAGATTAAAGGGATAACTGCGCCAACGAACGAGTCCAACTTCGGTGGATATTTCGAGCTCGGTTATCGGGGTCAATCGCGCAATTTCTTTTTTCTTCACGGACAGAATGAAGGAATATTGCAAGAAAATATTTTTGTTCGAGCTTTCGCCCGACAGGTTCGCATCGATAACGCCTTTTATTTCGAGATATCGTAAACGGGGGGATCGAGATTTGTCGTTCATCGATGTAGATTTCGCTAGCGAACCAAGTAAGAAAGAGGGATTGTATTTAATGAGCCAAGGGGAAAAGGTATATGCGCATACGCTTAGAAACGGTAGCTTTTTTTGACGGGAAAAGCCCCGTTGACGCTGATGACGGGGCTAGCCTTACCTCAAATCAACACGCACGGTACACGATGATTCACGAGGTCATTAATCTATTTCTACGTTTCGAGTACGCGCGGTGCAAAAACGGCGTATGCCGATTTCCGAGAACGCCGCCTTTTGATCTGGGAAGATGAATCGGCAGTAGCGTGTGTAACATACTATTGCCGAGAGAGGCTGTGAGAAAGAGAGAAAGTAAGGGAGGGGAGAAGACTCGGCGCGTGCTTCGACGAAGATCGGGATCGGGCTATACGTTTAGCAATAATTGGAATAGCTGAGAGATCGCAGGTGCGACTCGACCAAACAACGAATCTTTAATCACGAATTACGAATTATATTATTAAATTTTTATTTTCCATCCTGCCCTGCGTTTATTGCAAATTCACCATTTTAATCTGTACGAAATTTTTGAACTTTCGTCATCGATGAAAAATCGTTATTTTTTTTGCTAACTTACGTTTCACGCATGAACTCATATAACGTATACGGGCTCTTGAAATAAAGTTTTGCCAGTGAGCAGTGGCGAGAGAGAGAGCGAGAGAATGCGAACGAAAGAGAGATAGAGAGAAAGAGAGAGTGAAAGATATGGAGAAAGGGACGAGGAGCATAGCAAGATTAACTTGTCGGAAATAAATCTCGTTCCGTTAGATTACCGAGGTAGAGTCCCGAGCGCGCAGGGGTCTTATTCTTGCTTTCGCATCGTCTTCGTTGGTCTCGGGTCTCTTCTAGCTGTCGGTTTCTTGCTCTTCGTCGCCGGCGTCGTCGGGCGTCCTGTTGACTCAGGAGCGCGTCACGGGATGCGTCCGGTCGATCTCTTCTCGGTATGTCTCTGTGTATCTTATGCGCAATAATGAATACGCGCGTGCGCCTCTACATGTATGAATATATGCGCATGCGCGCGCGCGTCAAGCTTACCGCAGTGAAAACATACGCTATAAGGCAATCGCGAATCGGGCATGCCTCGTCGATGTCTCATCGACGAAACGTTCGTGTTAAATCCGCGAATTCAGATCCGAAGACAGTACGAAAAGCTGCGTGTAGATATATGTGCGCGTGCGAGACACCGCGAATATTTGAACGAGAACGTATCTCATGCGAAAGACGCGTTTACGAGCGACAGTTTCGCGGCTCGTCGTCGTCGTTTCTCATACGGTAGCCGTTGAGAGAAAAGAGGAGAAGCAATAACGGGTGCTCCGATGCGAGACTCTCGACGCGCCAAAAATATTTCCAACCGAAACGAGAAAAACGATACGATTTCGTGGAGCTCAGCTCGCACACGGACGCCGATGAACGATTAAGCTCGTACGAGCCGATGCCCTTTCGCGAGTTCTCGAATAAACGAATACATCGATACGCTTGAAATTAATCGCTTGAGATATCGTCGTGATCTTAATCATCAGAGAATTATTAATAACGGTACGGTATTTAATTAACTACCGTCGTAAAATCGTTTCGGGTTTCTCTCGTCCCTCGTCTCTGGATCCGAACGAGAGGGAACGTATCGTCTCGACGCCCTAGTAAAAATAATAATTATAATAATAATGATATATACTTCACATCCAGCGAGACACGCGGCCGCGTTCGACTTTTTGCCATTTTCTACTTAACGCGGGTACTCATCTATACACGCCGACCGAGAACGCGTGGGTGCCTCGCGGACACAGAGAAGCAAAAACCGATTATATTTTCGTCTTGTAAATATCATCTATATTTACGACGCTTATATTTAGTGCAGTAGCGAGAGAGCGAGAGAGAGAGAGAGCGAGAGGGAGAGAGAAAAGAGCGGCGTATACGACACTTACCGTTGGCCATACAACGAACGAAGACGAGAGGAAGACGAGGTGGGAGTGTCCGTCGTACTACTCTTTCTCTCTCTCTCTCTCTCTCTCTCTCTCTCTCTCTCTCTCTCTTTATCTCTCTATCACTCTCCCTCTCTCTCTCGTGTGCCGCATCGAGCATGTTACAGGCAAAATATCGTACTGTACGAGATGTGTGTGCTATACGCCACATACGATCACTCATTTTGAAGTTTCGAAGCTTCGCGACTGGTAGTGTCGCACGTTGCTCCATACGAGAGAGAACTCTGTCTCTTACGCGTGTGTGCGCGTGTCTCTCTTCGTACCAGCCCCGAGCTACGGAACGGATTCTGCATTACTCTCTATCTCTCTCTCTCTCTCTTTCTCTCTTTCTCTTTCCTCCTCCCTCCCCCTCATCAATTTATCGCGAATTTTGGCTCTCGCTACTTGTACATCTCTCTGTTATCGTCCGAGGTACAACGCGGTATAATAATAATACGACATAAAATAAGTGTAATAATCGTAATAATAGGAACGATAACTCGCCAGTCGTACATCGTAAAGCATCGACTTTCAAGGCACGATATAAATTTATTCGACGATTCTACCGCATTTATATATTTGTGATCGTATTTTAATTTTCGAAAATCATTTTATTATTGGTAAAAGGCCTTTTTTTTACATTTTCGCATCATACATTTTTTTGCGATGTTTTATTTTCAAATAATTAATTTGTCAATATTTCGCTTACTTCAATTAATTTATACGCTTTTTCAAATCGCAACCAATTTTGTTAATTTTGTAATAATCTTTCATTTGTTGTTATCGTAATTTTACTCGCCCGTATTTAACACGCCGGATTCACAAAATTCACGGCTAACGGATAAAGTTATTGCTACTTGATATTTCTACGCAGCGTAGCTCGAGCACACACACACACACACACACACATATATATATATGTTCTTTATGCTTTTTGTAACAGGATTTTAGATATATCATTCGTGGAATCGTTGTAATCGATGAATAGCGAGAAAAGCTCGTCGTTCCTCTCCTTCTCACTCGCGTACCCTCTCTCGTTCCGGACCAGTAAGCTCTTTCTCGGTTATTAGCAAAGAGGATCTCTCTTTGATTTAAAGGGGTCCCGGGTGTAGACAGCTGCCACGTGGTGGTGGTGATGGTGGTGATGGTGGTGGTGGTGGTGGGCGTCTATTTATTCTCCTCTTGGAAGAAGCGGCTCTCGTTCGAATATTTACGCTCTCGACGAGATTTTCTTGTTTTTTTCTCTCTCTCTCTCTCTCTCTCCTCTCTTCTTCTTCCTTCTTTATATTTCACTCTTGAACTCTTTGTGACTCGGCTCGTTCTTATTTCTCGTTCGGCATTTGCCGACGGAAAATTCCCGTACCGAGCATAATCTCTAGTGAAAAACAAAAAAACGAATCCTATAAACGAAGATCGATAACATATCTGTGTAAACAAAACATAAAAATTGTGTAAAAATGACCGAAACGTAAGGAAGAAGAAATCTCTTGTTATTTTTTTATTCGAAGATATATAGATCGATGTAGCACGCTAAAAATTGATATTATATTCCAGTAAACAAATCATAACGCGTGCGATAATTTTCACGAGACATACATCATCCCTTTCTGTGTCTCGAGCGATGTTTTTTTTTCTTTTTTCTTTTTTCGTTTGGCCTTACCGCTTTGCGTGTACGATGATGCTCTCTTGCATTTTCGCACACCCGTGCTCGCCCGTACACGCGACAGTTTGACAGGGGACATCTTCAACACGAACTTGATACCATTCGCGAGTCTATATTAAGACGCCGGAATGCCATCAAAATAAGCTTTAGGAACGAGCTACGCGGGTGTAAGTCTCGGATGGTTAACGCCTCTCGATGGTGCAGTCGCCGCTTGCCTGGTACAGTTTCGCTGCACCAACATCGCGAACACCGCTGGCTGCATCAGCGACCGAAAGATGGGAAAAGATAGAGATAGATAGAGATAGAGATAGAGAGAGAGAGAGAGAGAGAGAGAGAGAAGCCTCTGGCGAACGCGCTCAGACACAAAGCCACGGGAAGATCGTTTTGGCATAAGTCAAAATCTTTGGTACACGAAGCTCGCACATGGCACGACCAATCTTTGCACCCTCCGCTCTCGGTCTTTATTCTCACTCTCTCTCTTCGCGTCGCATTTTCGCTACGAAGAAATGTTGACAAGTTTAGAAACCGATCAAGCTCTCGGATCAACGAATACCCGAAAACAGAAAATTAGCTGATAATTTTCAGTTTTCATAAAAAAAAAAAACAAAAAAAAATCAATTCAAACGTAAACGAGGATAAATTTTTCGGAAGAAATTTTCATCGCTCGCGGATCATTCGCTAACAGGATGAACGGTGTAATTTCGGGGTACAAATTCACCGTGGGCTATAAATGTAAACCCATTATCGTTTCGATTGCTTTTTTTTCTTCTTATTCCTCGTGCACCTCTCGTTAACAAAAGACGCCTCGCGTCCCTTTACTATCCATATCTTCTCTACCAGGTCATATATATATATATATATTTCCAGGGAATATTACGTACGTGTACATACGTACTTTGCCTCGTTCGTTTAAGCTCCGAGCGACTCTGCGTTTATTTTCGAGTCAATTAGGCTCGTTTATTTGCCGCAAGATCCTTCCCAAGTAATTACGGGTCCGTTAATAGTTAACGACATCTTCCGTAGACAGGTGGCCCGCGGGAGCTGAGAGACCGATCACGGCAGACTAGAGCGACGTGTTTGCGACTTCGCTAATGCGCTTCGTCTTCGCGTCGTAAGTACGTTATGCGAACCAAGAGCGGGAATACATCGTTTGTGCATACGCGTAAACGTTTTCTTTTTTTCGTTTCCCGACTCATCGAGACCGACGAGAGACGGGCAAACTCGAATTTACCCGTAATCGCGTAAAAAAAGAACGAATAAGCTAACGGTATTTACTCAAGAAATCGTTCTCAAGTTATTCGTTGAAAATTCGAAAGATCTTTTTTCAATTCGTTCACGATGATTAAAAAGAAGAAACAAATTTCTGTTTCTCGATGAAACGATTGAAAAAAAATCATATCGGACTAAACCAAATTCCGGGGCAAACGACCCAATTAACCTTTTACCCCGATGCTTCGTAAGATGCGCCCCCTAAACGTCACTATAACGCTTAACAAAGGGAAGATCGCATAGTTTCTCGAGCGCTGCCAGCCTGTCGGGTTCTTAAAAGATCGGCCCGCCGGACGCGTACAAATGCGTCGATGAATAACCGAGTCGTTTTATTTAGAGAACCTATCCGTCTTTCCCCGTGGGGGTCTCGAGTTCCTCCGTCGTGGATATACCTACCAGGGCGCGAGAGCCAAGCTTTCTTTTCCGTCTTCCCCTTTCTCCGAGACAAGCGTACCATGCATTTTTCGCTTTTCGAGAACGCGTACGTGTAGGAACGAAGCTCTCGAGGCATCGGAAATTACGTTCATTCGTGAGCGGATATTTATTAGGAACGGTCGTTCGACTTTTTATTTTTTCTCGATCGGTAAGCCGGAGCTACCGCTGCGCTATCAATTAACGCAACGGCACGATGCTAGGGGTCCCGGTTCGATTCGGACGCCCGAGAGGATTGATGCGAGGGGATGAGCTAGATTTCACGGTCCGATATTTGTCCGACCAAAACTATGCGTTAGAAGAAAAATTCCTGTCGTATTCCAACCTTCCGATATGTTTGATCCTTTGGTTTGACGCTTAATCAAAATTTGACTAAAAAACCATAAGAATATTAAGGAAATTCCGAAATGAATATTTTTCGAGCTAGACGCGGGAAGGATTTTCGTAATATTTTGTGTATTTAAAGAAAAAAGATGTGCCGAAAATCATGATTTTCATCGATGAAAAAAAAAGTTAATGAATTCGAAAGATCGTGGCGAGGGTAGAGCAGTAAATAAAAGACAAGACGGAGTCGACGAAAACGAAGCAGAAGAACGAGAGCGTACTCGCCTGCACTTTTGGCAACTTTTCAAAAGCCCCACTCCCCGGGCATTGATTCATTCGTAAACCGGCGTATCCGTCGCACTCCTTCCCGATCTGCCGTACAATAAAGCGTCGGAGAGTTTTTTGGTTTTTTTTTTGTTTCGTTTGTTATTTTCTCGCATGGTGGAGAGGGTGTGTGCAAAAATGAAGGCTTCGACGGAAGAAGGCGCAGCCGCGCGAAAAAGTAAAACACATACGCGTCGTACGCAGACGCGCGTCTCGTATCTCGATCGTGGGGTTTTCAAGAGGGATTTTAGCGAGAGAGTCACGAGGTCTAGGCATCGCGAGAATGCAAATAGAGATCGAAAAGATCTCCGTCGACCGGGGGGAAGAAGCTCAGTGAGCGATGCTCGCGCTCTCTCGCGAGAGTTACAAGCGCCACGACGGTTAAGCTCATGTACCGAGCCGGGGATGCTTTACTTCGCTGGCATATTTTCCTTATTTTTATTGTGCGAAGGGAAACGTCCGACAGGTTTATGCCCGGACGGATGTTAATTACGAATAAATAATATAAGAATGTCGCGAGTGGAAGCCTCTCGGCGCAGATAATCGAGGTTCGTCCTCTCGCCGCTAGGGCTTCGCGTCGTCCGCCATTTTGTCGTCGTTCCCATCATCCTCATCATCATTAACACCGTCGTCAACCAGTTGTATAAGTATCGTGAGAGCAAAAGTTTCACGCTCGTGGGAGGACGGAAAGTGGAATTAAGATAAAGCTGCAGGATGTAAATGTGGCGATACCGTTCGTCACTCTCTCGCCCGTGGCGAGCACGCGCCAAGCTCGAAACTCACCCAGAGAGTAGAATGAGAGAGAAAGAGAGAGAGAGAGAAAGAGAGAGGGAGATACAGTGCGGCAAAACATCGAGCTCTGGGCTATTTTGCTGGACGAACGAGACGTTAACCTGCCGAGGAAAATTGCCAACGAGGGTTCACGAAATGCTCGTAAACGTCCGTGTAGATCAACCCCCTACCATCGTCGATTTCGTTTCTCGGTTCTCTCTTCGAGTATACACGAGACCCGAAGAGACTCTCGCGCAACGCCGCGATGATGCGAGAAAGTGGGTACCGCGAGAGAACTACGGGCCGAAACTGGCATCGGAGGTGGTCGCGACACCAACGACTCCTACATGTGCGACCGATGCAACTCGCTCGCTCGAAATCTCTATGTTCTGTGCTGTGTCTCTCGTGCCTTAAACTCTTCCCCGTAAATACACACCGTTTGTGCTTTATACCGTTCTGCCATTTTCCCCACTATCGTTTCACAGAGAGAGAGAGAGAGAGAGTTTGCAACTTGGACTGTCAACGAAAGTCGTCCAAGCGCAAAACCTCACTGTCCCGAGGGAGAGAGAGAGAGAGAGAGAGAGAGAGAGAGAGAGAGAGAGAGAGAGAGAGAGAGAGAGAGAGAGAGAGAGAGAGAGAGAGAGAGAGAGAGAGCATGAACATGCACACACAGGGAATCCCTGGGATCATTGCCAAGACAATTGGTAATTTATTTTTCGCCTAATCTGACACGCATACGCGAGACTTGCTCGTACGACTAAGCTCGTCAAATAACATCTGCGCCTCTACAATTTCCGTCTCGCTACCGTAGAAGCTTCGAACGCCGTGTCATTTTCGATTCTTTTTATTGATCTTTTTTTTTCTCAATCAGCGGGGTTGTTTTTGCCAGTTGGGACTCGTTACGTAGAAACGACGCAGGTTGACTTTGAGCGACGTGCGTCAATCCGGGTAATTGAACTCGTCCAAAACTGTTCATCTCGAGTGTGCTTCGCTCGTAAGGGGGATGGATAAGCCGTGAAAATAGACAAAATCGACGGAGCAGTTGTAATAAATCCGCGGTAGGCTCTTAGAGCCTCCTTCGCTTCGGCTCGAAAATATGGTCCCGAGGAAAGTTTCGAAACGACGACCAGGAAGTTATACCCGAGGATGAGTACGTTGTTTAGGTGAAAAGTGCGTCGGTGTTAATTTCTCGTAGGGAATTATAGAATGAAATAAACGCAAATCCGAAATGCAATGGAGTCAATGTTCTTTCGTATTACCTTGATATATACTAATACCTCACTCGGTTGTAAGCACGTCGTCATATCTTAACTGGCTCATAGAGCGTACGAACGACGCTCGCATTAAGTGGCCATTTATCGCCGGAGCTGCAGGACTGTGTGCCCCGGTACCTACCTACCTACTCCATCTCGTTCCATCCTTCGCGACTCGAAAACTCGAAGCTCTCGAATGCACCCCCAACCGGACGCGAACACTTCGAGTCGAGACGCGACCAGTGTTATCCCTACCAGCTACACATCGGTCGGGTTAGCGACGTATCCATTCGTAGGACTGAATTAAATTGAAAACAGAAAGAAAATCGAGGTCCGAGGGAAGAAGCGAAGTTTATTGGTACGAGGGATTTCGGACCTCTCTAAAAGATACGTGACTGAGAATAATTATTCTCGTGATATTACGAATCATGAATTCGTGCCTATAAACGTAAATCCAGTATCCATCTCGGAATACGTTTGAAACGTACGTTCCATTAAGACGATCCGTTTGCATTAGACCTTGTAAATTTAAGATTTTCATCAAATTTTGACAATATTTCAAACATTTATTACCTACATAGAGAACACAATCATCTTTTGAAATTTATTTGTATATTTTTCTTAAAATGTTTGAATAATAATATTCGACGGCCACGTCTCGGATTAGATTAAAACGTGTTAGGGACAGTCCGAGACTGGTCCCATCCATATGAATCATGCGAACGTAATAATAATGCGCTAGAAACCAAAAAGACAAACGTGGATGGAAGAACGGATGGAGAGGGGGGGGAAAGAGAATAAGACAAAGTGACGGGAGGGGTTGATGGGAGAAACGCGTTAATTTCCACGTCGACTTTGAATCTCTCTCTCTCTCTCTCTCTCTCTCTCTCTCTCTCTCTCTCTCTCTCTCTCTCTCTCTCTCTCCCTCTCTCCTTCACTCGAACCCTCTCCTACTGCCGGCGAGAATGTTCAATCGTCCAGATCGAATCGCGGACGACGCGGTGCGGAGACGCTGGGTGTAGCGTGCAGTATCCGTTATGAATTTCGTCGTACGGAACATTGCGCGCACGTACGTACGTACGTGTGTAAGCGAAGCACCACGAAGCGTTACGCAGATATTATTGGATCGAATGCATCACGTCAAACGATACGTGAAATAAGTTATAGGATAGTGGCTGCATTGGCACTGGTCTCGTCGTGACAGCCTATTCCTGGAATGCCGCACTCTCTCCTTCTCTTTTTCTCTCTCTCTCTCTCTCTCTCTCTCTCTCTCTCTCTCTCTCTCACTCACTCTTGATGTCTTACACACTCTACGTGTGTAGCGACGGCTACGAACCAACTTCGTTATTAGCATCTCGTGCCTTTCAACACTTCGAAAATCAACGCCAGGAATCGATATCGTCGTCTTACCCAGAGTCAAATTTAATTTTACTTTTCCATCGTTCTCTATCATTCGCGCAGCCAGAATTTATAAATTCAATGACGACGTTCGACCATTTCTCACCTCGTGCGACTGCTCGTTTCCTTCGGTAAAGTCTTTATTTTCGGTACTAAAAAAAAACATAAAATAAAAAAAAAAATAAAACAGAAATAAGATGAATCGAGCATCGAAGGAATGTACACTTTTAGAAACCTCATTAGAGAATCTAAAAACAAATATCGGGACAACAGCGTAACAGTCTCACGCCACCGATGCCTCAAGAAACTTCACACGGTGAATGTGTGTTCGGAAAATTGGCGCGAGGCCAATTTTCGATCGAAATTTTAATTCGTTTCCGACGCATAAACAACAATAATGGCATCCAATTTTCGTTTTAATCTCTTCATCCACGTGTACCCGTAGACATTTATTATTATTTTTCCCCGAAACACATCGCGTCCGTTCGAAATCGTTTCGATTACTGCGTGGGTTCAGGGTTGAGTTCATGGCCCGAGGGTTGTCGAAAATATCCTAAACGTCCGTGTCAATGAAATATTCGTTAATTCCACGAAAATACAGCACGATATAATTTAAATTAAAATAATTCGAAATAAATCGAACGTAACGATAATTCGGAGAAACAAATTTTCCACACCCTTTTTAGTCCTCGTCTCGTCTTTTCGCGCGAAGACCCTATACATTTTCTTCCGCATTAATCCACTTCGGATTAAAGTATCAGCCGGTAAATTAAGCACGAGGGAAGTTCGTTGACGAAGTGGAAACAAGTAACCGCGGACATGCCGCCGGTTTTTTGCCAATGGCATACCTATCTCGTGACGTTTACGGTAAGAGTAGTAAGCCAGCTGTGAAGCGGCGACGAAACACGACAAGTCCGGTAATAAAAGGAAAAAGGCATTATAATGGCGTGCTTCGTGCTTCGATCATTGGTGTCCACCGAATGGCTCCGTTGCGCTTTTGCGAACCGACTGCACAGTGGGCGTCCCCACATCGGCGCTAAATTGGAGCAGATCACTGTTTCGGTCTCGTATCTTCTCCGTCTGGCTATTCGTTCTAGTCTTCTATACAGCCGACGAGAAGAGCTGGTCTGTCGCTCAGGCATCTTCCGGGTGTACTTGGCCAACTGGTAAAGCAGCGATCGCTTCTCTTTGGAAGTGTGGCCTCGATCTAAAGATATCGCTATTGCTTTCTGTCCCCCTCCCTTCTATCGCTACGTCTTCGAGAATGTCACGTGCGAGAGCCGACCACAAATCGCCGTGGTAACGGAACTATAGATATCGCATATGCCATACACTCAATTCGAATAGGTTGCCAATGATTTTCACGGTGAACGAGCTATCTGTGCCTTCTGTTCTCCGTCACGAGTTTACACCGTTCGCCACCCACGCGCTTACACCTACCGGCCCGTACGACGCGTTTCTTAGTCAAACTCTATCGTCCAATTTGCCAAATAATATCCGATAAAAAATTGCACGACTCGCACGCGTCAAATTTCTTGGCGGTCGGGATGAAAGATTCGAAATACCGTATTTTGTTTTTCTAATTCGAGGGAAAGAATTTTGTCGCGAAATAATTTCGAGATGATTTTTCGTTGCTCGCACGATTTTGTTAGGAGCGATTTTCTGCTTTGACTTATTTCGAATTTAATTTTGGATAATGAAAGAAGGATGAAATTATCGATGTTCTTGTCGTAGTGGCAAATACTCGAGTTTCGATCGAAGACCTCGCGTTAATATCGCCTTTTCTACGATCGTTACAGTGTAGACTGTTTTGCCTACACAGTGCGAAACGCAACATTTCAACGTTACTTTTCCAAGCGGTATTACTCATACCCGTGATGTTTAGCTCACGCGCCGACCACCTGTCCACGTCTTATTTCGAACCAACTGACAACTCTCTCCTCCGCCCTTTGCGTCTCGTCTGGCTCGCGGGGTGCGTGCTCGACGTGATCTACACGCTACTCGTCGCATCCACGCTTTTCGTTCGGTTTATCGCATAGGCCACCCAGCAAGCTCGTGCTCCTAGTTGGACGTTATATCGTCGTTTACTCTCTCTCTCTCTTCTCTGCTTTCCTGTTCACCAACCAAAGCGTTGAAGATTTCCTTCACACAGAAACCGACAGCTCGCCTCGATACTAAAATTCTTACCAGGATAACCTAAAACAAAAGTAAATTTCTTGAATTTTAATAAATGTTTATGTTTAAAAAAACATTGTTTTCTGTTTCTTTTCTTCTTTTTTGGATAATGAAATGTTGTGGTATGTGTAAAAGTTGATAGTGAAAATAACGGAAACCTCCTAAATCGAGGGCACAATGCGTTTGGTATCTTTGCCAGTGGCGCCTCGCCGAATGACTAATTGCACGAACAACAATAGATATATTTTACACGAGAGAATCTGCAGAGAACGGGGGGGGGGCGAGGGGGAGGGGGGTTAAAGGCGAGAAAGGAAGAGGGTTCGCGAGGGCGGAAGGAGAACGATGACGATGGTAGTGGTGGTTGAACGCCAGGGTGGTGTCCGGGCGCAAAATACATTTATTATAAAAGCCCGCAAGACCGAGAGACACAATCGAATCGTATGTCTGCTCGTTCTCTCGTTGTATGTATAATGCTCCTCTCGCGCGCTCAGGGCCCTCTCTTTCCTTCACTCGGGCGTTCATCGTTATCTCTCACCGTAAATTAATCTCGGGCGCAACCCGCGTTCTACCGCGACACCTCCACCCTCGCACGATATATATATATATATGCATCGCGACACGAGAAAGCAGTTCGCCCCTGTCCGATATTTCTAAAATATCTCTCCTCGAAGCGTCGTTCGTTATGCGTTCCGCCCTTCCCTCTCTCTCTCTCTCTCTCTTGCTATATATATCTATATATATATATATATATATCGTTCACATTTTCTTTTCTTCCTTTCGTTCCCTTCGATTTTCTCGTGTTTTTCTTTTGATTCTCACCATCTTCGAGCACGTCTCTACGAATAGATCGAGATCTCTCTCACTTTTTCGCTGCGACGCCTCTCGACCTCTCGACGTGACGTTCGATCTTGTGACAGCCAAGTGAAATGGTATATCAACGTGAACATCTGAGACAAATACCGACTTAAAAAATTTCTCTCTTTTCTTTCTGTTCGTAGCGAGAAAAAAAAAAGTAAAAAAGCTACGAAAGCATGGAAAAAGTCTAAATCTGATTTAGGACGAATGTTACAGCAACGAACTACCTACGGGCGCTCCGCGAACGTTTTATTTTTCAAAGTGATTGAAAAGTTCTGCTCGATTTTCATGGCCAATTGCCATGAAATATTTTTAACTTTTATGTCGTTCGTACATCTTTTCGACGAGAGTTGTCCAGTTTAAAATCGTCGTGTTCGCACGAGACGTTTTTATCACGATAAGACGAGATCACGGCATACGTTTATTCTTTTCTTTTCGTCGTACGAGCGACCGCGGGGATAATCGATTCGCGAAACGTTCGTTTCGGTAGAGCACCTCGACGCCTCGCGCGATGCACCAATGCTACCAGACCGTCCGTGCTTTCAATTAAAGTGCACGCCACGGCGACTACGAAGAAGACGACGACGACGACGACGACTACGACGACGACAACTACGAAAACGACGACCAGTCTCTCACTATAACATCAGGGGAATCAACCGAGATGGTCTCTTTCTCTCTCTTCTCTTTCTCTCTCTCTCTCTCTCTCTCTCTCGGCTCTTAACTCCGTAAAGGCTTTGAAAATTGTGGCGGGAACGCGACCGCGCGAAGTAGTCGAAAGCGTAGCCGACGGGTTTTCTTAGCGAAGTTGGTCGGAACACATCGCAAAGATATCGGTGCACCAAAGAAAAGGCGAGTACAAACCTTTGCTTCGCTTACATCGTCATACCCCTCGGCTTAAGACGTATAAGTATACGCGCGTACCTACGTATGCGCCCAAAGCTCATCGAGTGAAGCGCGTCGGACCGACGTTTTTGCTCGGGACGCAACGAAATTCGCGAGCATCTGTGTGCGCCCGTATATCCTTGTCTGTATATGCATCTATATATATGTATATAGGTATAGGAAAATACCGAGAGAAGACTCGCGACCGAACAAATGCGCCGTGATAGCATAAATCTCGAAATCCATTTGGAGAGCGGCGCGAGAGCCTATTACGACCCGGTTTCCCGGACGAACGAGCAGCTCGGAAGAGGACGCGATGCTGGTGGTATATAGTGCGTACCTTCTACATAGCATCGGCGGTGATCTCTCTCTCTCTCTCTCTCTCTCTCTCTCTCTCTTTCTCTCTCCTCCAAAAGCTTTCGAACGTCTCTGCATATGCGTGAACATCCCGCTTGCCTGATGGCTGGGTTTCGTTCTCTCATTCGCGGTTCTCGAGCGAGAGCTAATTAAACAAATGTCCCTGTAGATCAAGCCCCCGCGAATCACGACATTTTCACCCTTTGAACTTAATTTGGAAGCATGCGTACTACCGATCTCCATGTGTCTATGTAATGCGGTATAGTCTATATATACATATAGACATGGCTTTATTGCATGAACATTTATGGCAGAGTCGCATAAAATGTCCACGAACCTAAGATTTGTTTACCATCCATGGTAATCAATTTTATTGCAATTAATCGAAATCGTTCATATTCGTCGTCGTTTAATTTCAAATCCAGATAGAGTTTATTTACTCGATAATATTTTTTTAATAAAAAAAGAAAAAACATGTTTTTTTCACATTTATTTCGTTTTTTTAGCAGACTCGAACGTTGAGCAGCTTTTTTCCGTGTGTAGAATCCACGTCTACTTTGTTTTCAGCGTTGATCGCGTGTAAGAGGAAAAGCTGCCGATGCGCTGGCTTGTTTTCCGTGTTCCTTTGTCTCGATCGAGAAGGGTGATGCAAACGGGGGTTGAAAGTACGCATATGTCGCGAGTCGATGGCTAGATATGCTGTGCAACTCGCGCATGCACATTTTCCACTTTACGCCATATTCTAAATATCCTACGTGTATCTAGCTTTTTCACGTTACAATCCGCGAGCGTTTCCCTTTTGCTCGGACCCTATCACCATCCGTATCTCTGTCCGTCACTCTTGTGTCTTTCCATCAATCGCGTGAGTTTTTTTTTTCGAAAAAAAAGAACGTTTTTACTATCCGTCGCGCATATTTCGTGTGAGTGCGAACACTCACGTGTCACTCTCAGGCTCGAACGTCGAGCGTCACTTTTTCTCTGTATTTGTCCCGGTTGTCAAGTATACGCTGCACCACTACAAGGCTCTTCGTTCCACGCGCCGAGACACTTCTCTCGCTCTCTGTCTCCCTCTCTCTCTCTCTCTCTCTCTCTCTCTCTCTCTCTCTCTCTCTCTCTCTCTCTCTCTCTCTCTCTTTCTTGCACGTAGCCCCTGCTGCGATCGAACAAAGCGCAGTTAAATGGCGTTTCTATATTTAAATCAAAGATTCGCCGTGCTATATTCTCAAGTCTCTCCTCTCCCTTTCCGTGTCTGTCCGTCCGTCTCTCCGTCTCTCTCGGTCTTCATTTCTTTTTCATGGCATACTTTTTATCCCACTGTTCTCTCCATATCTCCGTCTCACGACGCGATGAGACGCGGCGAAATATTCGATTATACATGTTTTATCTTATCGCGAATTATCAACGTCTTCGACGCGGAAGGGGCATTCGCTTATATATTTTATAATAACGTGCTCACGCTGCATATAGCCGCCTAGAATACCCAAGAAAATTGTTATCCTAAAATCGTCTCCGAATGTGAAGACACGTTTGCGGGAGAAAATATTACCAATATCGTCGTCGGGTCGTGCAAGGGAACGAGGTCGTTGAGCTTCGAGAGAGAAAAATGTCGAGGGAAGGAGGGAGGGATAAACCACCCTGCGATTTATCTTTGTATATTTGTTGGTGAAAATCTCGATTCTTACTTTGGCACAATTTATTTTCCACCGTACAAAACTAACGATTTCTCGTAATTACATTTTTTGCGGGATTGCTCATCAAAAATTGACTTCCATTTGGCTCTTCGCGTGTACACTCTCGCGTTATATCGCAATCGATATCCATACGAGGATAATTGTCGGTTGAGTTTTTCAGCTCAAGACGCTTCTGGTACAATTCGCGTCTGTCTCTCTAATGTCGAACATAATTTAGGCATTAAGATGCGAGAGACCAGTCTGAGCGAGGGCGGACGTCTGGGTTATTAGCACGTACAGAGCTATAGCTAGACGTGCAGCAGGCAGCGAGTGACGTCAGCCCCCTCTCCCGCCTCATGCAATTATATTTTATGCCTCCCCTGCGCGTTTGCCACTTTCCTCATCTGATTCGCCTTCCCCCTCTCATTCTCTCTCTCTCTCTCTCTCTTCCTCGGCCCACTCTTGTCTTTCTACCCGAAGCACCACCATCGCTACTTCCACATCTCCGCAGCTTTCCCTCGTTCCTCAGCTCCTGCGTTAAGTATAGATTTATAACTACTTAAAGTTTTGCGATTTATTTCGTGCTTATCGCCCGTCCGGATATGTCTACGGCACGCTGTGGTGATACTGATGGTATACCGTCGGGGATTGGTTTACTTATCACTTAGCGGATGCAAATACGGACGTTTGTGTCGTACGGCTTCAAATTAAGTCTATGTTTGTTTATAAAAAGCATCGAAGTTTTACCAGCTACGATGTTGACAATTATTCTGACTTCTCAATCGATCGATCGTTGTTACTTATTTCGGCAAAAATAGTTCAGTGACTGGAACAAAAATAATTCATATTTCTTTGTTCCGACTATCCCCTTTGTAATTTTTCTACACATATCTAATTGTAGGTCTATTATTCTCCGAATCCTGACCCGAGTCGGGCTAGCTTTTCTAATCCGTACGATGATGGCATTGAGCCGAGTATGCAAGAAATTCGGATATGTCTCGCGTTATGCCTTATCAACCGCGCGGCTCGAGCCCCCTCGGCGGCGCGAGAACGACTACAGCAAAGAGAGGGTTTGAAGCGAGAAACGACGACGAGAGTGCGAAGGAAAAGGTGAACGAGTAATAGCTAGGGAGTATTGCAATAATATGCAAAGTATATGAGGGATATATTAATTTCGCGAAAACGGTGGAAACGTAGATACAGTCGTTGGTATGTGTGTGTGTGTGTGTGTATGTCTGTGTGTACGAAGGAATAGAACGAGTACCAGTGCCTCAATACCGCCGCGGGTATGGTGGCTTTTGGTTGACTGTGTTTGCTTCATGTTTCGCGAGGACGATTGAGAGACAGAGCTTCGACGATGGTGAGCGAGCGCGGTGAGTTCGGCGGAGGAGACCAAAAGAGGTGGCAAAAGTGAATGAAAGGCTGGTGAGAGTGAGAGAAAGCGTTCGGGCAAGAGGAGAGAAGAGAGAGAGAGAGAGAAAGAGATAGAATGATTTTCGACGAAGGGAAAAGCCGAGTGGGTATACGGACGAGATACCTCACCCTGGCGCTCGAAACGGCGCAAACGGGGTAGTAGAGGAACCGGCAGGGGCTTCACAGACAAATAAATACACGATATTTCACCGGATGGGAAATGAGAGTTTGCCACCCAGGCGCGTCGCAAACCCCCCTGGTTTTCGCCTACTGCTAGACTCTCGAGCGCGTGGAAACTGAATTTTAATTCCCTGTTCCTGCTATGTCTCTCATCTTCCTTTAACCTCCTTCATCTCTTCCTTCTCCGTCAGAAACCGTTCCTCGAACCGCAAATAATCTTGATCCTCGCGGCGCCGACTTTCGCCAATCTCCTTTAAAACAGTCCAGGCTATAACGCACGTACGGGGTAGATTCAAACTCCCTTTGTACCGTATTACCGATATTTACCACGAGGTGGAAGCGCACGATGGTGGATTCGCGTTTTGTGGTTTTCGGCGCGCGATTCGCAAAAACCTCGTGCCAAATTGTAGCGATCCAGGCTCACTTCGAATCAATGAACCGTCAACTTCGTCCGTCCCGCTTCAAGAGAGGTCGCATATGAAAATTAATTAGATTTTTAACTTTTCGGCGTGTACGCGTAAAGTTTACCGCGCGAATAAATCAACGAGAGCGCGAGATCTCGTGCCAACCGCGAGTGAATGACTTTTCATAGAGCAAAGAGGGTGAGAAAGAGAGAGAGAGAGAGAGAGTGAGAGGATGGGTGAAGGGGCAGGTATATGCAAATATCGAGGAGGTTCGAAGGCGTTACTCAGGGAAACAGAAATCTCACGGGATGTGCCGAGTATCGAGAGCAAGAGAGCAAGAGAGCAAGAGAGCAAGAGAGAGAGAGAGAGAGATAAGAGTGAGAAGTTTTACCCCAAAGAACGCTGGTGGATGAGGAGATACAGCGGCTTCGAGGGTGTGCGAGGACGAACCTAGAAAGGCTCGTTAAGCAACGCTTTCCACGGAAATTCATGGAATCGAGGTGAGCTTCATCCTGTTCCATCGTCCGTCGGTTTAGCGAGAAACGCTTGGAAAGTCGCTTCGAAGCTCGGTGAGAAACCGAAGGGATGAGATAACGATGCCTCGCGCGAGGGCTTTCGCGGCGTGCTTCGAGGCACGCCAAGGTGGTCATAAGTTCGAGTCAAGAATTCGCACGAGGACGAGGGATCGGAAGTAAGTTGTGGCTTCTCGCATTTCCATCGAGCGTTTCCTCGTGTGCGAAATTGCGCGCTTTGCGCGTGAGATAGATCATTCGGAATCGACGCTGGTAGCGATGTTTGTGTGTGATGAAGCCTTCGACGTCACACCGGTCGTCGTCGTCGTCGTCGTCGTCGCGCGTTATCGCGTAGCTCTCTCTGGGCTCTATGGCTGCTGCTGCTGCTACTGCCGCTCGGCGCACCAAGTTGGCTGGTTGGTTGGGCTCCGTGCAGGATAAAAAGTTGAGAAAAGCAAGAGTTGAGATCAATACCTCCGACCCAACCTCTCTCACCCGCATCGCTGCCACCCACTGTACCAGCCGCACACACACACACCTCACCGCGCCCGTAGCGTCCACCGTAAAAACGAAGAGAGCGAAGCGAGAGGCGAGAGAAAAGGTGGTGGTATCCAGACCAGACCAGGAGCACCTCTGGTCTCTCCTCTTCCTCTCTCTCTCTTTCTCTTTCTCTCTCTCTCTATTACTATATACTGCCTCCTCTGCCTGCTTTTCTCCATCCAGGACGGTTTTCCGCGACTGCCTTTTCTCACGGGTCTGAGACTCTCTAGAGTTGAAAACAATGAGAGTAGAATCGTCGAAGTAATCGATTTTCAAAGTTCATCCCCTAATCAACGTGGACCAGTTGGAAATAAATATAAAACGAATGATCCGGGTGAGTTATCATCCGACGTTTTTAGCCAGTTTCGAAATTTTGTATAAAAAATTGGTAATATCGTTCGATCATCTTAATCGGAGTTTAGATCGTCTATTCAGCAAAAGGCCCGATGCACACACAACGATGGTTTGTTCTCCAAAGTGATCGTAACTCACTGCTAATCCAATCCAAGAGTCTCCACGGTAGAGAGTGTTCGTAGGGCGAAGGGGTGGAGGAGATGGGAGTGAAGTTGCCGCGAAAGCCGTCGGACGATTTATAAAAGTATTCGCTCGAGACATACAATGGCAGTGGGGAAGCGAGGGTAGTGAGACGGAGGGATGGAAGTACGCGGCCAAGAACACACTCACACTTATTCTCTCAATCTCGCGTTGTGGCGCTCACTCTGGCCTGTGGGTCGAGTGGGCTCTCGAAGGAAAGCGTGAGAGCGAGGAAGAGAACGACGGCTGTAACTCGGCGTATATTCGCAACACATAATCTAAGATAGGGGGTGGAAAAGAGGAAAGAGGGAGAAAGGGCGAGCCAAGAGCGCGCTGCAAACGGAAGGAACACTACCCGATGCTTCGTCGCGATGTTCCTATTCTCTCTCTCTCTCTCTCTCTCTCTCTCTCTTCGTCTTTCTCCCTCTCTTTCTCTCCCTCTCACTTTTCAGAGTGCCCGACCCTGGGAGTTGTGTAGCTGCTAACTTAGTTTGTGAACTGCAAAATCCTCCGACGCGCCATACACTATCCAACGTCGTCGCGTTCCAAACCCAAGCATCACATCCACCACCGGAGCACGAGAAAGGGCATACAAATAATAATTCTTTGTTTCGCAAGCATCCGTGCGCGCGGGGGAGGGACTTGCCGTTTCTCCCTCGTACCGCGTCCCCACGCGGAAGACGTGTAAATACCGCCATGGCTCTCGGTAAAGCCCACGTGTGCGCGCGCTATGACAACACATATAAACGCACGCTCTGAGAAGAGCCATACTCTGGTGTGAGAACGATGGAAACAGAGAGAGAGAGGAGGAAGAAAGAAAAGTGTGAAAGAGAGAACAAGAGACCAAAAGACCATTCGAGCCCGAGCGGTAACGCCTAAATCGCTCCAACAACTCATCCGCTGAAAGTTGCGACGAGCTTTGGAGATCTACGACGAGAGAGAGAGAGAGGGAGAGAGAGAGAGAGAGAATCGCGGGCGCGCGAGCGCTTGAAAAGAACTGGTCGTAGGTTCTGGCTGGCTTGGTTGTGTGCTGCAGCGTGTTGGAGAATCCTAGCAGAGGTCGTACCCTCCTTTAGTTTCTCTTTTCTGACGTTTCCTACTACCACTACTACCAACCCCCCTTGTCTCTCTATCTGATACCCGGAACGTACGCGTCTCTCCTACTTTCGCGCCGCACCGCCGGCTCCCGCCCGCTTCGACTACGCCGGCGAACGTCTTTTCTCTTATATCCTCTGTCAGAACGGGATCAGTTTTACTTTCCCACCCTCTATCATCTTTATTTTTCTTTTTTTCTTCTCCCGAGACACATAACCACCTATCCATATTATTTTTTATACCTGCGAGATAAATACATATTTATCGAGGTAAATATATCCAAGAGACGATCGCTGAAGCATTTCAAAGTCCGATCCATATCACCATAGTAAAAATACTCCGACATCGTCGGCATCGAATTTTCGATAGTGGTATCTGAATTTTGCAGACGGGAAATATGTATGCGACAGCATGCGATGAGAAAACGAGTATGAAAGGAGAGTATAAGAGGCGTACATGTATAGCTTGGTGTACAAAGATGTGATGGATGCGCGGGAGAGGATAGGAAGGGGGATGAAAAAGCACCTTTGGCTCTCACGAGTGCAACTGAGAACGTGGAGAGTAAATACGGTATGTGTGCGTGCGTGTGTGTATGCGTATATGTGTGTGACATTCACGTACACAGTAACGTCGGTAGGAGAAGCTCCGCCGGCGAATGTAAGAGCTAAGGAATATCCTCGAGAAGAGAAGAGGAAAGTCGTTCTCCGAAGCTGGGAAGAAAACGCTTCGGTTTATTTCAGTTCGATTTTTCCAGTGTCGCCGCTTCGCCCTGACGACAATTCGCAGGCGCGGCACTCCTCCCTATCGCCATCTCCGCCGGGCGCTGTGTGTATGTCTATATGTACAAGTATATACGTGTACATTGATATATATTTGCGCGGGTGGTTCCCTTCGGGGGTGGTAGCAGCAGCAGCAACGGCACCAGGCAGTACTATACAGCGGTTATCCCCGGTGCAGAGTGCTCTCGCTCGATCCTCAACCCACTCTCATCGGGTGCAGGCGGCATCGTTGCCGCTACCGCTATTATATTCCCTCTCTCTTTCGATTCTTCTTCCTTTCGCACTCTCTCTCTCTCTCTCTCTATCTCCCTTTCTCCGTTCCGATAAATATATATCCATCTCACTCGGTTTCATCCAACGCGCAGAGACTCGGTCCGTTGGTACGAACGAACGACCGAACGGGTTACGCCCAGATGCGCGCATCGAAGCCTGGTCAATATATAGAAGCGAGAGCGAGGAAACGAACTGGTAGGATGGAAGAGGGTGAAATTCTCTCTCTCTCTCTCTCTATCTTCCATCCCGTGTTGCATCCTGTCGTCCCTCCCCTCGATGAGGCTCACGGGGTGGCGCACCGACACGTACGATCCCCGAACGGGGTATATATTTCGTTCTCGCATCCTCTTCGTGTACACGGATGTGTCTGTCAGGGAGGGCGTATACGAGTAGATGCATGGTGAGCTTTATACGGGCATGCAGGGTTAAAGCTCCGATGTGGGGGAGGCTGTTGGAAGGAGGCGAGAGGGGGTTGCGTATAGGTGCGTTATATACGCGCCAAGCGGGGTCCACCTACATGAGCGAAGGTGCGAGTAAAGCCGAATCCCGCGACTACTGCCGCGGCAAACCCCGGCAGCATCACCCCGAGAGAGGACAGAACTACCACCGCCCCGCACGATTGGAAATCTATTCCCACCCCTCGAAGTCGAACCTCGACCTATCGGAGACTTTGGTTCGGCGATATTGAGTCTGCGCGTTACCTCGCGCTATTCTCGTCCTCCCTCTTCCCTCCTCGTTCACCGATCCTCTCGATTCTCTCTCTTTCCTCTACCCTTGTGCCACCAACCTTTACCACCCTCGCCCCTACCCCCCTCGTGAACGGGCTCGATTCGTTCACTCTCTGCGCTGCTGCCGATGGCATATCCTCCCCGCTTACTGCTAACCTCCCTCTCCTCTCCTCTCCCTCCCTATCACCCTCTCTCTCTCTCTCTCTCACCCCTATCTCACCTATAGCTGTACCATACTTCCACTTTCTCACTATTTCTTTTATCTCGCTTTCCTGCACCCTCCGACAAGCTCCGTTCACCGGTACCCACGTAGAGTGAACGAGAGAGGGAGAGCCTGCACCAAGCCGCCATAGCGAAAAGGCATTCTTTCTTCGATAAAAGTTTCATAGACTACTCTCCTACCGCGGCTCTCCTCTCTCACACCGAGTATACCTTTATATCGTACGCCTCCTCGAGAGAGATCCTGACCGTTCACCATAAATGCCACCGGGTAAAATAAATTCATTGTTACCCCCGTGGAAGAAGCCTGGTAGAAAAACGGGAATGCTTAGGTACTCTCAGGAAAACAGAAATGGTACTCTCCATTTTGTGTGAATATTTTATCGTACCACTTTCTTGTATTTCGCCAGTGAAAAAAGGTTCATTTTTGCATTTCCATCGCTGCATAAATCTAAACCCGCGATAAGTTTCTTACGAACGTGCCACTATTCAACTTTCTTTTTGTACCTTAAAAATTCACTTTATCGATATAATTATCATCAATTATAATTGAAAATCATGATAATCCCTAGACAATTATTCCCTTCGAAATAATGTTAAGTTTTCACTGACACGACTGCAATCATACCCCATTGTGTATCTTCCATAAATCGTAACATTGGCGAGATTTTACGTCGATTTTAGTTCAACGAGTACACGTATCTGCATCATCAGCATTGTGCCTATATCTGCATCATGCCTGGACCCAAGAGTCCATACCCTTTGCTGCAGTGTACAGTGGAACGGAGAAGTGAAATATCTCCATGTCACGTCGTAGCGAAGTGGGTGCACGGAGATCTAAAAGTGAGGGCGGTTTCGCTATACATATGCACTCCACAGTCACAGAGGTTGACCCTTGCGAGAGTGTCTCGATCGTATAAGTGTACGTACTCTCCACGGAGACGACGACTCCATGCCTCATTGCACCGGACAGTCCTGGTCAGATATTTTCACAATAGGTTCCGCGCTGATGCTCTCATTGCAGGAAACTTCGTGGCTTTCGGTCGGTCCTCGCGCGGCCACGGGGTGTTAAATGGTGACCGTGCGAGACCATTGAAGCTACTTCACTCTCGCAACAATACCGTCACTGTGGTATTATATCATAACGTTTCGCGATCCTTTTCTTTACTCTACCTTTGCATCAACTCGCAAGCTCTCTCGCGCGAACTTGATAACCATTCACCGTGAGCAATTTCGATCATAGAGTCGATAGGCCGTGACAAAAGTACTCACACTTTTTCTTTTGCACGATAACTCGAGAACATTGGTAATCTAAAATTGTTTGTGTTCGTTTTTAAAGATTGAAATTGAACTCCGGAGTTGGTAGAATTTTCGTGTCTCGAGAAAGGCCGCGTCGTCTCGACAGCGAGTTATATACGCTCGAACATAAATAGGTATAACATCCCGAAAGACGCGTATGGGTTTTTCTTCTCTCCGAAGCGCTCGAAGGCTTCCGAAGAAAAATGTTCTCCCCAAGGGTGTGGCTATACATCCAGGAATATCGGTATACACCCATACTTATATACACGGTATTCGGAATAGGAGAAGGGTACAATGGTGTGCAATCCCCGGCGAGAAAATGTCGTCCGGGTTGGTAGAGGAACGCGTCATGTCGCTGGGGCCGGCCATTTCTTCGATAAAGCGTTATATTCCCGGCCGAACGACTAGGAGCAGCGGAGAAGGAGGAAAAACGTGTTGGGTTGGGGAAGAGGGCGGGTATGCCGATAAAAAAGAGTAGAACCGTCGTTCTCCCTCGGGTGGGTACCAGTCCGATGCGATCTCTGTCGTCGTCTCTCTCTCTCTCTCTCTCTCTCTCTTTCGTTTATATCCACTTTACTGTTCTCGCGCTGCTTCCACTTCCACCCTGTGGAGAACATAGTAGTAGCGGAGAAAGGTGGTAAGCGGGTGAGAGAGCGGGTGGTGAACGCTGTAGCGAGAGCAAACCGTGTATACAGTTATACCGCGCGGAGGACGCTATCGACGTTTTTACGTAACAAATCAGTCGTGACTGTGCGCCGATGTGGCGGGGGGAGTGAGCTTACGAAGGAGGAGGGGGGGGGGGGGGGGGAATGACGCGCGGCGTCGAAGCAGCGACCAATGGGAGAACGAGCCGATACTCGATACCCGATCACATCATAGGTTCACGGACGCACCCCCGAACAACCCAGTCGGTGAAGCGAGAGTCCAATAGCCAGATAGGAAAAAGCGCGAACGAGGGGGACTCCCTCGCTCGTGAGGGAAAGAGGGAAAAACGCTGGAGGGATGGTAAGAGAGAAGGAGTAGGGGTTGAGGATGAGAGGGAGCAAGCGAGTGGCACTGAGAATCGCGTGGGTGGGAGACGTTTCGCTAGACTGCGAAAGATAGATAAAAGCGAGTGAACGACGACGACGACGACGACGACGACGACGACGACGAGAGGGAGCTGTAGAGCATCCTCTCCAGCGGTATCGCGCGCGGCGGACGACACCAGCGTCAGATGGGTGGTGGGAGCTGCTGCTGCTGCTGCTGCTGCTGCCGCTGCTGCCGAAGGAAAGAAGGAGAGTGTGGAGAAGAGAGTGAGTGCGCGCGCGAGGTAGCTTGGTGGAGGCGATTGCACGGGGCAGCCATCCTCCTCTCTCTTCTTTCCTCCTCCTCCTTCTTCTCCTCCTCCTCCTCCTCCTCCTCCTCCTCATGCTCCACCACCTCCCACTGCCAGCCCAAGCAATTCGTCGTTGGCTTCGCCATTTTTTATCCGAACGTCCACCGTCTCACCAACACAGAACCGTTTCCCTCCGAGCTTTGCGTTTTCCTTTCTGTCTCGAAGAATTCGACGAAGAAAAAGCTTTCCGGGGGAAGACTCGACTTGGCAAGGGAGGGAAAAATGGGAAATGGGCATTATTGGAAATCCACGTTGGGCGTGGTACGGCCGCGGATTCAACGTCTCGGTTTGTGTAGTATTATAAATATACCCCACTATTGTTTTCACCACGGTGGTAAAGTATATCAGATTTTTGTCGCGTAGGTACGCTCTTTCGCTCTCTCCCTCTCTCTCTCTCTGTCTAGCTGTCTATGTCTGCGTGGTATTGCACATGCGTGAATATACGGGCGCATACCGGGATAAAAAATATATAAGGCTAATTGGTATTTCTCATTCGTTAAATTTCAACGAGAATGAAAAATAACAAACGACAAAGATGGATTTTTCAAGAGGGATATGGGTGGTAGCCGTGTGCTTTTCGCGAGGGAGAAGAAGGGTTTTGGAATATCCAGTGTAACTCGCGATGAGGTTCTACACTCCTATTCCATATGTTTGCCTCCACTCATCGCGTTTCGAATATACGCGCTCCGGCACTGAGGCTGAGTGCCTTACCACGGGTTGGTTCCAACACCGAATTCATATTACACGTACCGAGAGCACAGGAAACTCGATCCCAATACGAGGACACGATCCTGAATACGCCCGGTATGGTGGATGAGGCCGACGAGGACAAGAACGAGGGGTGGTGGTTACGCACGGAAGAAGGTAGGAGAGTCTGGTGAAGAGAGAAGATACGAGGAGAGGCGAGACAGGGGAGAGGAGAGCGGAGGATGCGCGGCGTGTACGAACGAGCCCAAAGGCGCGAGTGTGGAAGGAACATTTTAATCTATGGCCGCGCGTTATATAGCTTTGTCACTCTTGCAGGAATAGCGAGAGAAGCTTTCGTGCTCTTACTCGTTCCCACTTTTATACATACACGTATATAGAATTTGTACGTATATCTTTGTTCCCCTTAACCCGCGCTCGTCCGCTCACGCTCGCACTTCCCACCTCTCCGCTCGGATTATAATCAACCCTTTTATCCTAGGCTTTCCATGTCGCTAATTTCCATAATTACACAGACGCTAAAATCACAATATCCTCTAGAACGACCGCTCCGAGGCGCCCAGAAAGGAGTAACCAACGTGCCAGAGCTACTAGCACATCCACCTTCCAACCTTCACCCAACCCCCACCCACCGATCCACCCCTCAGACCAGACGGGCAACCTATCATACGCCCTTGTCCTCTGACGTATGTACACTAGCCTTGTGCCCGGTATTCTATCTCGTACACCCCCTATCTTTCTCCCTTTCTCATGTTTTCCTCTCACGAAGTGCAATACGATGCCGCGCGTCACACGAGGACGGAAACTTCAGAGGGTTGAAGCTCGTTGCCAGTGACTGGGACTCCCTCCCACTTTACCGGTGGGGATGAAGTGCCCCGCTATATAGTGGGCAAAGGTGCTCTTTAGCTAGGACGGCGCGAGCTAGCGAGCTTGCATGTTTATGCACTCGTATCCGCGTGGCCGGGCATGGAAGTGCTTGGATAACCAGCCAAGTGACAAGCCACGCCGGCATCAGCCACGGTCTTTCCCTCTTTCTCACTCTTTTCCGCGGAGAGACCGACGAGCCGTGCCCACCTCTCCACGGAATTTTGAAAGCCAGCCAACTCTCGGGAAAGTGGGCTTAAAAGTCTCTCGATAAAAGGGGGTGGATATTCTGTGACGGCGTGGCGCAGGCCCGCGCACACGGGCATTCCGCGTTTTAGGCATACAGAGAACTCCAATGATGTCGCTCGTGGTGCTCTCTCAAGCTGATGGCATGGAGGGAACGCTCCTGGAATTCACATCCTACCCCAACGTGAAAATTCATGAGAAAAGGCTTCTCCGCGAGGCTACCTTATAATATCCGTCGCGGGCCAAAAGACTTTCTTGAACCCCATTGCTATCGGTAATAATGCGGTGGCTTCAAAAACAAACGAGGGACCGAGCCCAAGGGTTATGAAACGCGTTATGAAAGTCGATGGAAAGTATTCGAGTCAAAAGGGTCAAGTGCATCGTAGAAATATTTATACGATCCCCCAAAAGTCCGATGCTGTTAACGTCTTCGGGATAAGTGTAAACGACCCCAATGCCCAGCGTTGTCGTCGCGTATTTGGCCACGGGGTGATTCGCTGACGAATTTTGATCAAGATTCACTGTCACGGTGCCAAAACTTTTCGGGAGAGTGCGATAAACCAGTGAAAGACTATGTGCATTAGTCGCACCGTATATCAGTGGCGATGGGACAAACCTGCTTCGTGATGTGTAACGTACTTCGCGTGAATTTATTAACCCTCGCAACTATCTCGCATATGTATAACATATTAACGGGCAAACTAACCAACCAAGCTCACCCTACAAACGTATCTTCTCAGTTTCCGCGTAAACCGTCAATTTTCGCTTGGAAATTTTCTCCACAGGTCTTATCTAAAGGTTACGATATTGATTGACTAGCATGAATACATGTAAGCTTTCAGCATACCAAAGCCGGTATAGAATGCTTCAGCTGGGCGGTAGCAAGGTTAGATCCTTAACCCGCTTGCGAACATCAGCAGCGGTAGCGACAGGGGAGTATAGAGTCGTCCTAGTTGTCGTCCACCAGCAGCTATGCCGTCGAGGCTCGTCCGCGCGCGCGCTATCTATCGTGCGATGGTGGTAGGGGGTGTCCTGGGGCAGAAGGACTCAGCGAGTGACTGGGTTGACTTTTCTCACTTTAACCTCGCGAGATGCAATGTTTGGCTTCGGGAAAAGCGAGAAAGATGGAGAATCGTGTAGTAAACGAGTGAGAGAATGAGAATGAAGGAGAGGTCGAAGAGAAAGAGAAGATGAAGAGAATGAGGGGGGTGAGGGAGGGAGAGAGGGGTGTGTGGGAGGTTGTTCTGCTGGGGCTGTATCGAGCGGCCCTCCCACATACATACATCTCCTCCGAGTCTCGTTCTCCCTCCCCCCTTTTCCTGTCTCTTTCTGCAATCCCCTTTTCGCCTTTTGCCTCCCACGTTCCTCGTGCTTTATCCTCTTTCAGCCGATGCCACGTCGTAGCTCGGTCTCTCGCCCCTTTCTCTCTTTTCCCTCCGACATTCGTGGCCTTCCACTACCATCGGTTCTCTTCTACCCCTTTGCTACCACCGCCCTCTCCTTCACGACTATATCCATCCAGTAACCCCTCGCCCCACTTCCCTCCTGCCTCGACCCCTCTCCCTCCCGTCTTTCACCTTCTGCCTTCCCCTCTCGACGGCTTCTCTCTGTACTACCGGCGTGGCTCTCGTCGGCTCACCTACCACCTTCTATATTCACCCTCTTGGCCCCACTCGCTCGCCAGACGCCCGCGTCTTCGCTCGACGTCGCGCTTCACCTCGTCCTTCCTCTTTCTATCGCCACTTTTCTATGCTACCCTTCTTCTTATGCTTCTTCTCCTCTTGTACCCACTCCGAGGTTCTTTTCTACGTCACACTCGAGTGTCTTCCATCGGGATTTCTTCGAGTTTAGTCTCGGAAATTTGAACTTTTGCAAAATACTTTTGTTTTGTTTTTTCATCGCATCCAAGATGCGTGCTAATTTAGTTCGGGAGGATCAGGGAAGGAGCAACGAAAAGAATTTTATATCGTCGATTTTGCACGATACACGGGAGCAAACTCATCAACGATTTGGAAACGTTACAAGTGGAGAAGCTTAATATTGCTCCTGTCTACGAAAAAAAGAGCCTGTGATCCGGACGAAGAGGTGACTGGAGCTGCTCGGTCGAGGGCAGCGACTGTCTACCGGCTATATTCGTATATGCACTTTCCTTTCCTGCGAAAGTGAGTATATACCGAGAGTGAGAGGGTGAACGAGATATAGAAGCAACGGCAAGGGCGGCAGGCGAGGGGCGTGGAGGGGGGGGGGCGGGGGAGCACCGAAATTGCTTTCACCGGTGCGCCGAGTTGCCGGGAAACTTTGGGTACTCAACGAGAGGGAGCGAGAAGTGGAGACTCGTGGAGAGTCGCGAAGCGAGATAGGAATATTCGAAGTACAAGGTCACGCGCTGAGTCTAATTACTAACTTTTGCGCTCCGCTAGAAACCAGGGCTACCCCAGAATCCTCAATTTCCGCATCGCCCAATCGTCATTCCTAATCCGCTTTACCAATTTTTCGTTTCATCGATACAATAACTATCGATAAGAAAAAAATCAATTTGCAATCTGGCAGTTTTGTTTATCCGGTCGTTCGCAAAGAATCCCGTAATGACAGCGATCGATGCGACGAGGATTTCGAGAATAAAATGCTTGATAAAAACGAGATAATTCTACCAATATACGTATGTCTCCCGTAGACTAGATTAGAGTTTGATATATGACTATATATAAATATATATATATAAACAAGAGCCTCTTGGATACGATACAGGAGTCTCGGAAAGGAGAAGAGAGCCGTCGGGTGGAATGGTTCGCCGAAGGAGGTGGGGAGGAGGGGTTTGTGCCGAGGGATGAAACGCATGAATGGGGCGCGGGGGGTTAGAGGTGGTTACGACGGGCGGAGGCGAAATAGCGAGAGAAGACGAAGGAATAGAGCGAGAAGGAAAAGACATAGAGCGAGATGAAACCAGGAGTTGGGGGGAGGTTGAGAGTAGGAGTAGTATCTTGGAGACTTCGCACTGTATCTTGAAATGAGTTTTGTTGGATCAATAAGTTCCACTATAAGAACACTCTCTCTCTAGCGTTCCTCTGTCCCAGTGTGTATTGGTGTTTTTGTGTGCGTGTAAGCGTGTATATTTGTGTGCCGGTACTCTCGCCGTATCTATGTTTATCTGTGTCGGCAAATAGATACACACAAGCCCGCCCAATGCCTGCCGCCTCCGCAACCCCCCAGCGTTTTCGCACTCGTACATGGCCAATACCCCTTATGTATCCAGACTATGTACCGAATAGCGGAGGATAGTCGCTACAAGCATTTCGTGATGAGTCGAACTCAATCTCGAACGAGAGATAGCATGCACCGCCGATGTGGATGTTGCGGAACGGCGAAGTTTCTCTACACGCGGAAACTTCCGGTTTCTCCGTATCGTATATTAGTTGAAACGGTCCAAACGATATTTCCTAATACGTATTCTCCGCAGTGCGGATCACAGTTCGATCGCGCTTATGTTCGACGTTTTGCGCGTCGCGTCTGTCATAAGATATTCTCAAATATCCTCCATCTTTATATTATTTTATTTTCTCGTAAAATTATCGTGCCAATTGCTCGTATCTTTAGATAACTTTGTACTACCGGATTACATTATTCCACGGTAATTTCTCGAGGTTTAAGAGAAAAGGCTTTGCGACTTGGCTGTACCGAAGGTTTCCACCCCCCTGATTCGCTCGACATTATCGTATGTACCGATAGAATACAATCTATATCCCGGTATACACGACTGAGATTACGTAAGACCGTATTGGTTCTCCGTATATATACGAAATATTTACACCCGCACACTGGCAGAATCTTGCGATATTCGGAGCTAACTGGTTCCACCGCGATAGCGCGCGAGAGTTCTCCTTTACCCCGGCGATACATTTATATGTAAGCCGGTCGCGAGAACGCGAGCGTTCACCAATACGTGGTAGATTTCATACAGTGCAGTGGAACTCTCAGATAGGGAAAACAATTGCTATCGGCCCGTAACAAATGCGAGGCAAACCTACGCCCTCCCTCACTCGCTCATCCTTTCTCTCTCGCTCTCTTGCTCTCTCTCTCTCTCTCTTTCGGTGTACACACCTACCCCTCGTCTATACGTATTTGTACCTCTCTTTCGCTTCCATCTCTCTCTCTCTGTCTCTGTCTCTCAAGCCTTAGTATAAACCCACCACGAGACGTCCAACTGGTGTAACAGCCGCGCGCAACCCGGGCGTCGTTCCCTACCACCGACGACGATCATTATATTTCCTGATTAAAATAACGCTAATGTGCTCGTGCGCGGAGCTACCGGAATTTTGCCGCTAAAACTACCAGTACCATCGTACCATGGCAACTTTGTACCATTCTGCGAACGCTGTGCGAGGCAGCAAATTTTATCCGCCCTCACGAATATTCGGACGGTTATTTCCATCTCCAATTTTCCGAATTGATAAACTGCACTGTCCCGTTTTTTCGAATTTTACGAGATTTTTTTGTTACCGGACCACATTGGTTTTAATCAAGAAGCGTACTGTAGCGTGGGCAGGGATAAGATAACGCAATTTCCACCGATTATCTTACGTTCTTATTGGTTTGGACGAAACGGGTAAAATTTCGAGCCAGACCGCGCACGCGTCGTACTATTCAAAGAACGATCTCGTGTCCATTTTTATTTCGAAAGAAGTTATCATCTCTCACAAAGTTCAGAGGGTCTAGGCGTGCAAGGGCCCAGAAGAGTCCCTGGCTGTGATCGTCAGTCGGAGCACGCATTCGCTTCGTCGAGAGGGCTCTTCCCATACGTATACAACATAAATATCTAAATCTCGGAGATGCCAGCGGGAAGAGATGAAAATAATAAAATGAGAAGAAGTATAAAGAGAGAAGAAGGAGTCTTCTCTCTCTCGTTGCCCGGGCCCCATTTCGCTTTGTGCAAACAATCTCGTGCGATAATCAGACGCCTCTTGTCTCTTTCTCTCTCTCGTTGGTTCGTCGCTATAGTCGTTCCTCGTACAAAAACACGTGTATACACGGACACTTGTACAAAAATTACGTGCGTATCATACGTACATAGCTCGTATGTGCATGGCTACAAATGCACGAGGAGCACATAGCGCTTGCGGTCCCATTTTATGACGAGTCCCGGTAAATCATTTCACGGCGCGTCTCAAAGTAACGTCCGTGGAAGATTCGGTACGCTCTTTTCATCGTCTCTGACGAGATCGGTTCTCTCCTTCTCGCTACCCTCTCTTTCTCGCCCCTCGGATTTAACTTCCTCCGAATGCATCATCCCCCTTTCATCCTCGGACGTATCTTCATATCCTCGTTCGCATACTTCTCCGACCTCTATCCGCCTCTCGGACCCGATGTCATTCCGATAACGAATCCACTCTCCGCCGGTACACGAAAAATTAAATAAAAGTGAATATTCTCCACAAGCGGGTCTCACCCTTCGGAGACGCGTTTCATTTTCTACCGAATTCTTCGCAGAACCCTTTTTCAAGTCGCATCATCTTAGAAATCGCGGGTTTCTATCTGCGTCCTGCACTAATACTATGTAGTTTAAACGCATATTCTTGACGAAGACACCTACGCGACGAGAGCGTAGAACTCGTGAACTCTGCGGTCTGCGGCTATGCTGAGGCCGCTCGCGCGATAACGATAATTCTCTCGTTGGGTGCTCGTTCCTCCTCACTCGTGTACAAGCACACACGTGTGTTATACTCCTCGCTAAACACAGCGAGATATGATGAGGCGCACGCATCGGTCGCGTACGTGCTAACGCGGTTTATAATACGCGCACATCCACGTCTTCCCGATTCTCTTCTTACGCTCCGACCACTCTCGGCCAAAACGGCGCAAGAAATATCGTGGAATCGTATCCATCTGATACGAGCTTGAAGATTCCAGACAGCTCGGGCTTCGTGTTATTATGGCTTACTATGTATCGCATATATACGATATTCAACGATATATACGTAGAGAAAGAGAGAGAGAGAGAGAGAAAGAGAAAGAGAAAGAGAGAAAGAGAGGGAGAGAGAGAGAGAGAGAGAGAGTATTTCACACGCATATCACACATAATGTGTTTTAAGCGAAGTCCCTAACACACATCAGGCCCATAATTAGAAGCCGCGCAAGAACAATGAGTGTGAGCATACGTTTTACCGGTCTTATCCGACCAACTGATCTTCAGCATTTTTCTTCTTATTCTTTAGATCGCGGTCACCGACACTACACGCGCGAGCATTTATTATACGTGGATAAAGTCGCACTTTTCTATCTCGAAAATTTCACGACGCTATTCCCGTATTATGATAAATTAGAATTTGTTTTTTCGCCAAAAAAAAAAAAATAAAAAAATCTCGAGTCTCGAATACGCGCGTGAAGTGCGTGTCAACGATTCGGTCCTGAGTGCGATTCGATGATGGAATGAACGAGTTGACGATGAGACGTATACCAACAGTGGCCGAGAGTGGCAAAATCGGAAGCGAAGAATACACGATGTAAGGTGATTATATTCCTCGCGACCACGGAGGCAGAGATCCGTCTCATCCGTCAGGTGTGACCCTCGCGGGCGATCCGCTCCGTAGATCGTTGTCGTCTCTCTGCTCTTCTTCTTCTTCTTCTTCTTCTTCTTCCTCCTTCGCTTCCCTCTCCCCTCGTCCGCTTCTTTGTGGACACGGGAGGTACGTGAATCCAGATAGATACCCTAGATAAAACGTCGCGTCTCCCACCACTTACACGGAGTCGTTCGAGTCTTCTCGGCGTAGAACGACCGAAGGGAGAATCTCGAGGTTCGAAGAGCAACGTGGTGGGATACTCGACGTTATATCAAGGGGGTATATATATATATATATATATATATTCCTGCTCGCACATACACGATCGCAGCTATACGCTCGAAGAGTTTTTCCTCGCTCGATAGCGATCGAGGGGAAGCAAAGGAGACGGAGCGTCTCCCGTGCGACGAGGGAAATAAATATTATGGAAAGGGGCGAAGAGGAGGAGGAGGAGGAGTAGGGGGGAGGTGAGGCTTACGCGGCATCGTCTTGAGAGGGTCGAGGGGGTGGGGGTGGAAAAGCGGGGAAAACGAGAGCTATACGTGTATGGGATGACGCATGCGTGTTATCGCGTTTCCCGTAGAGACTTTATACTATCTTGGCAAAACCAAAAGTGAGACGGAGTTATACGAGCCGAGTGAAGGAGAAAAGTGGAGGAAATAAGATCTCGACGTATATAGATATAATGTACTGAGTGGGATATATACTATAAGCATATATATATATATATAATGTACTAGACTATCGCGTACTACTCTCGGCGATGTGGCTCTCGCTCGTGTGCGAGCGGGCTCGCGAGAGAGCTAACAAGGTTAAACACCTCAGCCGAGTTAACGGGAACATTAACACTCTACGATGATTACGATTAGAGACGTCTCGAGGCTGGCGAGGCAGGGCGGCCACGGCGACGACGAGAATATGTATATATGTAGTCCTTACAGCGTTGGTAAAGCTGCTCGAGAAGCAGGAAAACCCGACGAGAAGGATGCTTACCTTTTCCCTCTCTCCTTCTCCTTCACCGACACCTCTCGTACACCTTCTGTTATTCGGTGGTATATACACGGTTAGGTGTATATATGTGTTTTACGCGGGCGCGCGCGTGTCTGTGTGTGTGTGCCTATGCAGAGACTTGGATACTAACTACGTGGAAGCGTGCAGAAAGTGAGAGCTTCCCAATGTGGAGAAGGCAGACTTAAAGTTTCTTTCAAGCGGCATTAAAAGTTCGATCTCCCGCGAAATGAATATTGCTTTATAGGAGTTAGAAAGGTCGAGGGTTGTCAACGGGGTCAAACTTATTTTAGGTTCGTAATGAAGATTGTTTTGGAAATATTCATTTCTGATTAATTATAACGAGTCGTAAATGTATTAGCTGTAATTTTCGTTGAAATAAATTTGGATTTTTAGTGGAAAATTATTTTACAGTCGTATCGATCGGGTATTGATTATCGATTATCGGAGTTTTAATAATGTTTAAGGAAATTTTTGCGAGGTGATTCTTCGAGTCGAAAGATCGACCGAACGCATGCGTGTGCCAGTTGTATCCAGTGGTGCTATATCGATCAGATGAATATTATCATATTCCGAAGGTCTCCACACAGTTTCGTCGTCGACCCCTTTTCCTTAATTTAAATTCTATTACACCGGATCTCTATTCCCTCTTTTCTATGAATATTCAAAGTTCGCGCCGACCAGCCCATTCTCCCCTTTCGCGTCTTCGAGCCCCTCCCAAAAGCCGCCGCCTCCTCCCCCTCGTTCCTTCGTGCGTCCATCGGATATCCAAAGAATGAAATTAATATACCACTCGAAACAGCCCTTCCCTCGATTATAACGCATATTTATATGTAGATAAATACATATATGCCTACGTCTGAGAATCTCCGATCTAGCCGCTCGTGGAAATTTCCGAGAAAACACGGATAGCGCTATAGCCTTGAATAATTGTACTCGGAAAATAATAGATCATCGAACCCTTTATCGCGGATCTTCGAGGGATACGTATATCACGCTCGAGGAAAATCGTCTGCGGGGAAATGAAAAAAAAAAGTATAAAACACGAAAGAGAAGAAGACGGATAAAAAAAAAAGCATATTTTGCAGTGGTTATGCGCCCGTGACTGGCGAGGAAAACGCGAGAATTATAAGAGCTCTCGTGTAGTATTTACACCTACGTGTGGAAAACAAGTAGACCATGTCCCTCTTGAATCGCGAGCGGCACTCACACTAATGTACACACACGAGCATATTTTATAAAAGCCACGTAAGGAAAGCCTCGGGCTGCTTAATGACGAGATAGACTCGCTTATTATGTGATAAATATAGAAACGTAATTATTGATAAGCGTTAATGAGCTGGCTGCAGTTAATGCACTTGGTGCTTTTATGCTCCTCTTCGTGCTATGTATGATATATATATATGTATGATATATATATATATATATATATTTACCAGAGAGATTCACAGAGATGAGAGGGTGTGGTGGATGTAAGGCAGAGCGCGTTGATGTACATCCTTTGGGCGAATCATGCGACCGCGCTTGCTCACGCACGACGTTTTGCTCGCGTCCCGCTCGTCTTCACTCGTACGTATTAATGCGTGCGTGTGTGTGACCAACCGCACGTGTATGTTTTTTCTTTTACTCTTTACATTCTGAGGTGCAAATCGACCACACATACAGCCCGCAATTAGTGCACCGACGTACCGACATTTGTGCGTCTCGTCAATTTTATAGGGATATATATATATATACGCGCATTGCGTACACGAGGAGAGACTCGTTCTCGACAACAATGTTGATACGCGAGGGCTTTTGCCATAAAAAATTATGCACCGATAAATCTTAATGTACATTAATAACGGAAGGGGCGCAGTGAATATTTTGCATCATTCATGAATATAGTGGCAAAAAATATGATAAGGCTTTTCTTCTCTCATTTCGCGAAGGCACGATCCGCTCGGCGCCAAATCTTTATCGACGCTTTTTCAGAAAATCATTAAGACCTTTAATTGGAGAATTTCCGGTTGAACCGGACGCGATGGAAATAATTGTATCAACGCTGGAATATCAAAGTCGAGAATGGCACGACGTCTCGCCACGAGTGGTTTACGCGTAGAAAGTCATATTGCGAAAATTTCGATTACCGCGATATACTTTCACAATTTCTTTTTTTGTTCGAACCTTTTTCAGGCGGTTATTGTGATTTGTTTTTTTCACGATATAGTAAAATCTTTAAACAGGCGTTATAAAGTGCAATAAACTTTTAGCTGGAAGCATTTCGCGTATGAGCAAAAAGGGCGGTGCGACGACGAGCGAGGCCAAGAGACCGAGCGAGGAAGAGAGCAATCTTCGAAATCAAACGAAGGCATGAATCATTCTAAAAATATATATAGCGCATAAGCGCGCTTTCACATTCAGCAAAACGCCAAGGATTCAAACTCCGTCCTCTCTTCTTCATCTTCGCTCCTCTCTTTTTCGTCATTCGCGCGGTCCACTCGATCCGTCTCTCGTTCGTACGCGTATGCGTCTGTAAGCATAGCGTTCTCCTCTACTTCGTTCCTTTTCTTTCGCGTTCCTCGGTCTTTACCTTTTGCGCCGCAGAATACTTTTTTTTTCGCGTTTTTTCTTGTTGCATTTTCATAAGTCTCGAATCACGAGTTGGCAAGCTTTACAATGGAAATTCCTGACTCTAGTCAATGTCTAATGATTCTCCGACTAGCTGGAAAAAACTCAACGACGAATTTGTAAAAGAAGAAAAAAAAAGAAATAACAATTTTTGTTTTTTTTTTTAAATTCTGTCGAGACATTAATTTTTGCAAATCTACCGTAACTCCGCTTTTCAATGGCAACAATCACGTCGTATAAATGTCGAATTATTTCGAAGCGTCGAAACGATAAGATATTCGCGTTATTTCTCGCCAATTATTTGAAATATTTCGCTACATTAGACACGGTATGCGACCAGAGACTGCGAGAAGTCTGTGTCGAGTGTATAGCGCATAACACAAACCGTTGGGCTTGCTTCTCTCGGCCGTTCCGGGCGGTTGCGACGACGGAGGAAGCAAGCGAAGAGAAATCACACATATTGCAAATCCCTCCTCGTCGCACTCGTCGTTCGCGAGGGTTGTCCGCGTATAGCGCAAAATATCGCGCTGCATCGGTGCCCAAATGTTTTCTACTATTCCATGCAGCGCGCGTATAACGTTCCCGTGATTATTAATAGTGTATAATGAGAGATTCCGCGGAGGGTCTTGGTTGCATTACCAAAAGGAACGAGCTTGCATACCTATATTCGTATATATATATATATATATATGTATATATGTAGAAGCATAGTGAGCCGCTCGTCGAGGAGAGCTTTGATCACGAGATCGCGAATTCGACCACGTCGAAACATCCGGTTGACCATCATCGTGAGCATATCGCTCCCGCATTATAATTTTATTATTATTTTTTTCCTCTCCTTCCTTAGGCACGTACTTGAAGGTTCGTGCGACAGTCTCGATTTAACCGAATGAAAAATTGCCGGAAATTCGAGGGAGGAGCAGCGATCCAGATATATTTTCATGCACGCATATATATATATTACATTGGTGTGAAATACACAGTGCGTTGCAAAACGTATGCAGTATTAACTCTCATCTCAAACATGTGAAAGAGACGGGGCGTTAGGATTGATACGCAAATAAATCCCAAAAATATACAGGTGGCAGTGAAGTATTCGCGACGTCTGGCAAACCTCCTCGGGTCGCCGAGTTTTCGATTTATTTTCGAGATTAAATTGAAACCATTCGCAACGTCTAATTCTTCCTGCCAGCTTTATTGCCGACGTCTAAGCTTCTTGGTCTCTATGGCTGCGTATATAATCATAATAATAATGTATATTCTCGGGACGAGAACAAACAAAAAAACTGGCGGTACGAGAAAATAAAAATAATTAAAAACAAAAAAAATACCGCGCGACGATGAAACGAAAGAAACGAACGGAAGTATGCACGAGCGGTGTGCCGAGCGTAAAACGAATGAAGACGATAAAATTCAAATTCAGGTCTTTATGAAAAATCGTACAAGCGTTTCAATTAATTATTGCGAATTTACAAAGGCGATCGGGAAACCAAATGCGACCGTCAGTTTCCGATACGTGTATATACGTACATGCGTACTGACGTTTATATATATATATACGTCAGGGATGTTCCATGGCGACATGCACTCTGTGGTCTTCGGCGTCATAATCGTCGTGAACGGCTAGCGGGGGCCAAGCTCTTCTCTCCTATGTGCGCGACAAACGAGCTTGCTCGGGCGCGCGATGCACGCGGCGTGACGCGCGCATTTCGACGATTATAACGTCCGTCACGATTATGCGACGCGTCAACCCGAAGAACGTCGGCCCTCCGACGCATAACGCATCGGTGGACTCGAGTACAACACGTCTATACGTATACACACATATACCATCTCGTATTCATACTGTCTATACAAAATATACGTACACCGGGCGATGGTACAGTTGCGAATGGCTCTCGTTGCCGCGCCACCGAACGCGACCGAATAAACTGTGCTTTAGCTCTCTCGCGAGGGCGCGCGCACACACTTGGCAACCGACGGATTTTTATAACTGTTTTTGTAAGCGGTCGCTTTCCGGCCTCCTATAAATTACGAGCAGCGCGTACGTATAGTAGTCTCTCTCGCGCACTGTAATAATAGTGTACCAGTCTCTCGCTGCCTCTCGCTATGCGCCTTCGCTGATCTGTGGGAAATGCGTGAGTATTTTCTCTTTTTCTGATCCACTCGTGTCTAGCTCTCTTTCTCTACGTCTCTCTCTCTCTCTCTCTCTCTCTCATGTCTATTCTTTCATGTTTTTGTTTCCTTTTTCGAGACTTCCACGCCCCCCTCCCTCCCAACAACCATTATCAACTCACACACCATACCGTGTCTATATATATATATATAACTATGTAATGTCTCCACGTTTATGTATATCACCGCGTATGACCGCTTCTTCTATGAAGCGGGCTGGGAACCAGACTCGTGAGCCCGAACGACGTTATATATTTATATATGCACAAATACATATATACGAGTAAAAACAGGTGAGATTAAAAAGATTTTAGTCGACAATCTCAGACTTTGTTATAATTCGAACATATGTTATGCAATTTAATAGTTAAGTATGATAAATTTTTCGTCGAAAGTATTTTTGGTTCGAAATTTTTTTATTACCGGGTTGCATAATCGAAAATGTCCCGTACAATAGGAATATCATATTTTTAATTCCGGTTTCTTGCCGTTTGTCCGTCAAAATGCGGAAAAACGTGAAAATCCAGTTTTTCGAGCTTTTGACGGACAAATTTGAACAATACGAGATTTCAAATGTGATATTCGTGTTTTACGGGGAATGTCTTGTTCCATAACCACCTTGTAAAGTCTTTTTGGGCGAAACAAAAATTTAGTCCCTCCCGACCTACCCAAAGTCTCGGAATTTAATTACGAATGTGGATCGACGGCACCGTGAGGGGGTCGAAATATTTTTTTGCGATATCATTGTTATCCTAAAAACTTGTTCTTTAGGCCGATTTTTCGTCCGCTATGCCGTTGATATTTCATTATTATGATTTATTATATACGTGAATCCGATCTGTTGAATTAAATTTGGAAATCAGGACGATTTCTTTTTTTTTTTAATGGTGATTTACATTTGTTCATTAATTACGTACCTTCACGAGTCATTAATTAAAAATTACATATTTGCCTATTCGTAGCTCGTGATATCTAATTTGTACTAATAATCATTGTTCGTTTGTTTGTTTCAGTATTCGATTTCGTTTTAATCAACCACCGTATCTCGCAAGCAGCTGTCGAGTCGTTTTCTTTTAATTAATTTTTTGTACATGCTATCTCGATTTTCTCACACGTTTTTGCATTAAATTCGTACGATACGATTTTTCATTTAATCGCGAAAGTCCAATTTCCGATACACTATTCGAGAAAGATAATTATCGTCGGTTGATTCACACCGACGATGTATCATTCTTATTAAGACGCTTTCGTATAGAATGCCTATATCTTTCTCAACTCCTCGTACCGGCACTCTGGTACTTCTCGTCTCACGATCTTATCGTGCTCACGAGGCGTTCGTCGAATTATTATACACGGCATAAATGAATAACGAGCGAGACCCGGACTTCGGAGTCTCTGTCGTCTGGCTTCTACCTCCTCTTCTTATTCCCGTCTCCTTTCCGTTCGGTTCTTCAACGTCTTTGAGACATAATATCGCAGTGCATCGAATATACGTCGAGGCGTCGGTGGTTCCGACGTCTCGACGAAGTTATAGCGAATTGCGCGAGCATTACGGATATATAACGCAGCAAGCGGAATCAGTACCCAGACGGTTGAAAGAGAGAGAGAGAGAGAGAGAGAGAGAGATAAAGATAGATAGATAGAAAGAGAGAGCCAGAGAGAGATAGAGAATGGAAATGGAGACCTTGGTGCGTGTTGGTCTTGCCAGAGAAGTCACCCTTCTTCCCGCACCGTCTTCTTGTAGTCGAGCGACGACGGGTAGTTTTTGTAAGATTGGTTATGACTGATTTTCATACGCAACGGTGAGTGCTCGACTCCCTCGCGGTCCAGCGGCACAGGTTCGTGTATGTTCCCATTAAATAATACTACGTGTCGTTCGTTACACGGAGAATGCGAAATAACATATCCCTCTAGGGACATTGGCGTATAAAACAATCATATAAAATAGTATACGCGATAGATCAAAGAACGTGAATTTCCACGTGATGAATGCGGATATTAATCAACGATTCAAAGATAGGAGATCGATTAAACAAATAGTAATAATTCGTTAACGAATCGATTATTCGTACAAGATGGAAATTATTCAACCGACCTCAATGCCTCTCGAAACGAAGTTTCATTGATCCCAGGCGCTCGTGACACCAATCGAGCGCATATGTGTCATCATTCGTTCGATCGGGTTAAGATGATTACATTGCGGTGCACCGAGCCAAATATAAAGATTGTCGTAGGTTCAAGTTGCCTCTTTCAATTCCGTCATTCAAGAGACCTGCTTGATTTTTTCTCAACAATTCGAATACTCGAGTGTTTGATTAAAGTCATCCTATGAAAGGTGAATCTTAAAAGTACAATTGCGAATGAAAAATAATTTATTATGTACGCGAAAACCGAAAAAAAAAAACAGTAAAGTCCAACGACGAGTGAAAAGGTTGTAGTATAATATCCAGTGGTTCTCAGAGTCTCGCGGGCGTGCTGCCATACACCATCAGCGAAGAGAGAGAGAGAGAGATAGAGAGAAAAAGAGAGAGGAGACAATCGCCAAGTGTGTAATAAGATATCCGCGGATACTCGAAGCCCTCAATTGGTTAATTTACCGGCAGTTAGCGGCTATCCGAGTCGCTTAGGTCATCCCAACGTGGTATACCCGTACACGACGGATAGCGCGGGTTCGGCCTGAATAATTTATAACTGCTGCCTGTTTACGAGAATTGAGAATAATGAATTTTAACGGCGACGAGTACTGGTTCGTCCGTCTGTACCATTGATGATTCCGGACATTAATACCCATATATAGCGGTCGAACGATCCACCACTTCTCGAGACTCGCTTCATTGAAATTGAGTCATTAGGTGACCTGTCTCACCAAGGTCGATCAAACTCGTGATTCTCTTTCTCAAAAAAACGCAAAATCAAGTCCGATCGTATTTGTCCCTCTGTCTGTCTATCTCGTTTTTTGTTCTTCAAAATTTCCTATCCAAAACGATTTACCGTCGTATTCGCCAAAGGATTTTCCATACAAATGACATATCGAGGATAATTATCATTACGACAAAATAATCCGACGAAAATCGAGCCGTGTTCAAATTTAACTTCCGGCAGAGTGAAAAATGAATCCAAAACCGGGAGAAGCATCGACACGGTAAAACACGTCGAGATAGCAGATCGTAAGTAGATCTTGTGTAGGTGTCCCGGGAGAGCGCGGTCCACTTCCGGTGTAGGACGAACACGCGTATCTCGCGTATTATACGGTGCGTCGACGAACGTAAAATGGTCGAGGGGTCGATGAGCGAGATCGGTGGACGCGCGACGTCGGCAAAGGGGACAGCGAGGAGAACCGGGCAAGGGAAGCGCGCTGTACAACGTCGGGCAACGAGAGACGCGTGATGGCAAGAACTCGTGAGTGCGACAAAGGAAGAACGAAGTGCGATGGCAAAAGCGAGAGAGGGCCGATGTAAGTGAGCAGTCAGAGAGCTGGCGCCTAATAGATTGGTTTGTAGGTGGACGCATTATCTCGTCGTTTGCCGACGTACGCTCATAGTGTAGAGACTGTAACGGAGAGTCCTCCACCGAGACACGAGAGTGCTCGATGCATGCGGTAAATGCGGGACCGTTCCGTCTATACGCGCGTACGTGCATTGTAGACACTCGTACGTATACGCGAGTCGGAGTAGAACCTACCGACGTACGCAAGCAGCCTCTCTCTCTCTCTCTCACTCTTTCTCTCTCTCTCTCTCTCTCACTCACTCACTCCCTCTCTAGCCAGGCATTAAGCGCGAGCGCGTGTTTAACGCGTGTACGAAGTGGACGTATATATCGGCATACGTAACAGTACGTGTAGCGGAATGCTACGTGTGTTACACAGAGAAGAAAGAATGAGGGTAATAAGAGTCAGTACCGAATGGTGGTCGCCCTTGTTCTAAAGAATATCGATCAGTGGATAATCATTTGATCGTTAATTCTAATTCGAATTCTGACTCGTGGGAATTAATTAACGATACGATAGTTTTGCTTAAAGTTCTTCAAATATGTTTGACGTCAATTTATCAACGCGTAGTTTAAGGTTTAATTGATAAACGCATAAGTGACCACTATTAGCCGCGGTCTTCTTCAACATCGGCACGAGGAAAAGTTTATATACGTATGTACAAATTTATATGTACATATATATATATATATATATATGTATATATATTGAATATGAGAATGTATATGGCGCAGACACGTCGACGAACGCAAGCGAGGCACATTCGAGGGCGGAAATTAGTAATGTAGCAATGAGCCCCGCGCGCGCTCCGACTAAAACCAACGACGATGAGTACCAATACGACGACGACGACGACGACAACGACGATATAACTATACGACGAGACCGGGTCTCTGCCGAGAGTGTCTGTGGGCTCCTCTGACTGGGATGCGTTATGCGCCTGCACGCTGGACGCCGGTCATCGTCGCGTTAAACGAGAGCCCTGGACACCGAGGTTATAGCGAGACTCGAGATACGCGCTAACCACCGAGCGAAAGCGGGGAAAGGGGGAGTTCTACACTGAAGAAGAGGATGCTGACGATGAATTACGAGTCTATCAGGCATGATTGGTCGCTGCCGAAACGCGCCCACGTATAATGCGAGGGACACCGGGCATCACGAGAGAGAGACGCGTGACAAAACCGATTGCGAGAGATCATCTCGTTCTGATACGCCTGTAGTTATACGTAATACATCCTATATTGATGTATCTTACTCTTTTTTGTTTAAGATATTTCGACCTTGATGCTCGTGAAAAAAACGAATTTTTCGGATTTTTTTCGAATAATGAAAGATTTGTGAATAATCGGGTTTTTTTTAAATAAAATTCTAGATTAAACAAAATTATCTGTCGAATTACGAAAAAGAAAATTTTTAAAATAGTGTATATTTTTCGTAGTTACACCGTCGGCCGTCGAGGTTCGTTATTTTTTTACTTTCGACGCGAGATCGAGATTGAAATAAACGCATACAGGGATATAAAAGCCCTGCGGTATAGCGATGGATTGGTCATTTGCCTCCTAAGAACGACGAGATCCAACATCGTCGTTCTTATCGATGAGCTCTCCCTCCTCCCGTTCGTTAATAGCCCGGTGACAACGGTCGTTCGGCGAATCGACGAAGCAAGAAAAAATCGATCGAATCTTTAACAACCTGAGCCGCGGGAGGCAGAGAGAGAGAGAGAGAGAGAGATTTATCGTAAAACCGTGACTGTGGGATACGATGCGATTTTGAGAGTTTCGCGAACGATGTACGAGCGATGCCCGCGGGCTATATGCACAACGATTCCGATGCTTTTGCGTACGTTTCATCCTCCTCGATTACCGTCGGACGAAAGACCGAGAACCCGGGGTAAAGCGGTTTCGCGAATCTAATCGACAGCTTCATAAAATGGAAAAGCCATAAAATCATAAAATCAACCACGCACCAACACCACTCGAGAATCGTGGCAGGGATGACACCAACGGGAAAATATATTTAATGTCTACATATATATACATAGATATCTATAAATATGTCTGGAAGCATAAGGATGCGTATAGTAAACGCGGTGTACCTTTTTGGACGCTCTTGTTTCATTCTACATCGTTGGATATCACGGACAGAGTACACTCTCGCGTATATGCGTATATATGTATTTATGGATTCGTCTTCTGTTCTTCGTCGCGTTGACTCGCGGGTTATCTACTATAGGAACGGTTTTACTGCCAACGCCAATACACACTTTAGTGGTGGATCGATTCGGAGAGATATGCAAGCAATAAGCGTTTAATTGCACAGGATTCCTCATCTTGGTATGGGCTCTCCGCGGCGACCGATGGGAGTCTCTTTGGAGATTCGACGCGACTCGAGAAGAGCGAGCGAGAGGGAAGATGCGGTCTCGAGTCCAGCCCGTCTCGACTATAAAAGGCATCGGACCTATAAAATGCATCCTTGGCCGGCGGTCATTCCTGCCATTGTATGCACAGTTGGACGACCGCTTATATAGTACTATATGCTTCTCAATTCTGCCTGTGGTATACCGTCGTCGTCCTCGCGTCTATGTCCTCGAACATACGCGACCATAATGTACAAAGATGAAAAAAGATACAAATTCAGCGACTAGCTGTGCGATGGAGGAACGACCGGGCACTGGAATGAATGTGCGAGCTGTGGTATGTGTAGGTACGTGAATGAGCGAGAGACAAATCGTTCCTCGATTAATCGAAAAATCGATAAGTTTTGAAATAATCACAAATTCCTTTCACCGAGTGGATTGAGATTATTCTCGCGAAGGTCGCTGATCGATTATATCCGTAAGACGTAGAGATCATATTTCAACGGTAATATTTAATGTAAAAATGTGAAAAATCGATTAAAATAATTTCATAATAATTCTCGAGATTTTTCCATCTCGTACCTACTGCCGTTTTTCATCCGTGAAAAAGTTTATCGAGACTCTCGTACAAAAGATTTCTACTTTTTTTTTGTTATCACAATTTTTCATCAAATAGCGGAATCGTCAAGATGAAAAATTATTCCCAGTGCGCAGCACGCTGTTGGTTAGAGAAGAAAAGTGTTGCTCGAATGAATTCGATGCCCGAATCGTGGTGGAAGGAGCGAGTCCGCGTGAACCGGAGACAAAGTAATTCGGAACATCTGGAAGGCTCTAATTAATGGGATATCTTACCACTCGGCCCTCTCATTCTTCTTATCCCGTCTCGTCTTACTTCGCTCTTCGAGCCGTACCCTCTCTATTCCTTGATTAAGCAAATATGTATCTTCCCCTGCTGGCATGGGAACTAAGCCATTCGCGAGATCCGACCGAAATTGTGCATTTAGTAAAGTCCGTCTAGTACGCATCACGAATTCATATTCGCCCGAATGAAAATCTCAGGCTATAAAATCGGACCCTTTTACCTCAGAATTCGCGTTAATGATTTCTTCGACAAAAACAAAATCGGAAAACAAAAATCATTAAACTACCCGAGCATCGAGAACGAATTTACCCCAGCTCGGGCGGTATCGATTCCTCGATCGTAATTCGAGATTATTTCTGGCAATATCGACCTCTCGAAGAAAAAGAGTTCGCGCACGTTTCCGACGATGATTATTTACCAGAAATACGTATAAGCCCGTACAATAACCTGTGTTTCGAATTTATCCGAGAGACGGGTCGTGAAGCACGTGAGAAGTCGATTCTGAATTCGATACTCGTATCGGAGAGGTTCTTCTCGCGCGCTGTGTGAAAACACACGGTGCAACGTTTCGTCGTACGACGAAGAAATCGCGCGTACTCCCCCGCTGCTTTTGTACGTATTTCTTCGAAGTAGGAAGTTATATATGCACCATCGAAGATACGAGTGCCCCGTGTTCGCGCTTGTGGGACGTACAGCGTCTTATGCATCGGGCATATACACCCTGAGAATCCTCGGGATACGTAAATGACGGCGGCCATTACATAAAATGGATGTTTAATTGAAGCCGAACAATAATACGCCGAGCGTGAAACCACGCGGGTCAGGAATGCCATTCGTTCAGGCAAGCGCCTGTTTCACTCCGTCTCTAGCGTCGAACGTATTAAATTTCACATATCGTATCTCCGTTTGCGCGGTGATGCTGTTTGCGGCAATATGCCGCGAGAGAGAGAGAGAGAGAGAGGGAAATGGAAGAAAGAGAGAAGAGTTAGCAATGCCTTTAGCTCTACCCATAGAGACACTCCCACGACTCGCAATTGCTCGCATTCCCCGCAATCTAGAAATCTAGATCACTATTAATTTTATATCCTCCTCGAGCGAGCTCCCCTCTCTCTCTCTCATTCTCTCTCCCTCTCCTTTTCTCTATAAGCTTCGAGGACTTTACCGGAGCGAGAGAGCGGCAGAGCGGTTTCACTCTTCGGTTGCGTAATCCAAGAAGCGGCGAAGAGCGCGGTTGATGACTTGGATTGCGGGCGATAAAATTTGCAATAGGTTTACACCAGAGGCTCTTGCAATCATCGAATAATCATTGTTCAATATTACGCTACCTCGTAAAAGGGAACTCGGGATAAAGTGCAACGGTAACGGAATCGACAAGTTTCTAAAAAGAAACAATTTCGTAAAATATCTCCCTCCACTCGTATCCATAGTATTTCCTTCCTCGTACCGTGCCGATGATCTTTGTAGAGGAGAATGTTATTCGAGGACGATGTCGTTAAAAAGTCTTTCGGGAATCTCTGCTGACGTTCAAAGGTGAGCTCGCACATCCTCTTGTCATCGTACGTTGTCCCGGCGATCTTTTCTACGTTCGGTCATACACCAAGAGAGCACCTATCCACGTTACGATCAAAAGAGAGAGAGACAGAGAGAGAGAGAGAGAGAGAGAGAGAGAGAGAGAGAGAGAGAGAGAGAGAGAGAGAGAGAGAGAGAGAGAGAGAGAGAAAGAGTTCATTCAACGCGTAATTATTTTTAACCGCAACGACCCGGCCGCGGACGTTTCCGAGCGTATACGCGGTCTTACGGTATACATAGTAATGGTTCGTTGGCGGGTCAGCTAATCCCAGCAATTATCACGCACGACAGAGTATCAGAGCGAGAGACAGGGATAGAGAGAGAGAGAGAGAGAGAGAGAGAGGGAGAGAAAAAAGAGTGAAAGAGTGAAAGAGCGAGAGAGAGAGAGAAAGGGAGAGAGAACAGGTGGGGAACACGTCCAGGCCTTAACGCGGAGTCGCGGAAGCACGACAACCGACAAGAAGCACATATAGACTGTACTTACGTGTATATAAATTTGTACTATCATTATATACATGTGATGCTTGATGTGCCCTAGCCGCCCCCTACCCCCTCCCTGCCCTTCCCTGCCCCGTATTTGTTCGAGTTCACGAGCTCGCGGGGGCTAGCGATGTCTCGACAAACTTCACGTGTTGCCCGTCGGATGACCCGGGAACGCTATTTCCCACGGCACGAAATCCTGTGACGCGAAAGAGCACTTTGAATGTGGGATGAAGGGGGGGGACAGGGACTTTTGGTTTCGCAGTTTAGGAATACAGTGACACGTAGCGCGAAGGATAGCACTTCGAGAGGGCCATTCGTCACTAATTTCATTAGACGACTCTGACGAAACCTCGGTTCTGTCGTCTCTTGTACCGCAGACTCCGTATTATTCACGCGGTTTTCCTATGGAACTATACCATTAGCGGGTATATAAGAGAAGGAGTGGACGGAAGAGAGGAATAACACGTTGTATGGATTATGATGTAGCGGTGTATTCGATTTCTCTCGAACGAAGATGTTTTCCACCAATTAACGTGATCGATGGGATCGTGCGGTATAAATTTGTCGTTCGAGAAGACAGATGTTTCCTTGATCGGATCGAACTATCGCCAATTGAATCGAGCTGTGAATATTTTTTAAACGTCGGATGAGATAATTTTCCACGATCGTCCGCGATAAACGACCGCGCGAACTTTGTTCAGGGGTCACGCCGGGGAACGGAATTATGAAGAGGGGGAAGAAAAGAAGAGGAGAAACGAGCGGGTATGACGCGGGGCGAGGTTGAATATAAATTTACATGGTACTACGTAAACGAGTGGGCCGGTTCCTTGACGCGGGCAACTTTCCGAGGTCTCCGATCATGTGCGATGCCTCGCGCGCGCGTTCACCATGAGAAACTTAAAGCGCGACAATATGCCACGGTTCGGAGGGAACGAGGTTTCTGTGACTGTTGTGTGTATTAACGAGCTTAAACGAACGGAAACTAAGTGTCTCGGCTCTGACTCCGGAGTATAATTAATTAATCGCAATCATCGTCGCGCCACTTCGAGAGTCCGTTCGCTCTCTCCCTCGTCGACCCGTCCGCTCGCTCTCTCTCTCTCTCTCTCTCTCAGTTTTGTCATTGAATGCGTCGATCGAGCCTGCGAACGAGAATTTAAACTTCAATTTTATATCGAGAAGGTCAATAATGCAAAATTGAAAATATGCCTGGAAACTGGAAGAATTTCGAATTATAAATATATTACTACAAAGCGATCTTGAAAATACAACTGTTTTCTCGATTATTTTGACACAAGCTTGTTCCTAACGTCGAAATAAAAAGTCGATTGTTTTATTTTCGCTATTATTGTCTTTAAATGCTACGATACGTCTACACGTATCGACGTAAAAAAAGTACACAGGTGAATACGCCACGATATCTCGTCGAAGCGATCAGGCGACTTTTGGTCGTTGCTCCTTGCTCAATTATTCATGATCGATCGTTAGATTGAAGATACGATCAAGTATATGTACACACACACATATATATATATATATTGTTAGCGCAATTGACGCAATGCCTGATGTACGAATAACCAGACTGAATTTCACACGATTAATAATTTCGGTCGCGCCGGATAATCCAGCGCGATTAATATTTTCGTCGATAAAAGCAACGTTATAGCGTCCTATATATACAAGTGTAATGTTAAGGATCTGTGTATCATGCTGTCTGCAAGGGGGAGAAGGGGATATCGATTGCGAGCATAATTAAAGCTCGTAGGAATTTCAGGCCTCAAGGACTGCCAGACACTCCGAATGTTCCTTTTCCTCCTTTTCTTTTTTTTCTTTCGTACTTCTCTCCGCTTACTCTCCACTTCTGTCGGTTCTTCGATTTTTTTTCTTCGTTTTCCGTTCTCTCTCTCTCTCTCTCTCTCTCTCGCGACACCAGTATACTATATGTAGATACGTGTGTACCAACCTAACATGCCTCGAATTATTAGCGACGGGGTGTCCGCTCGCGACCCTCAGGAATATATCCTACACTCCTTTAGTTCGCTCTTACTCCTCACCCTTTCTCAATCTCTCTCTCTCTCTCTGTGTGCGTGTGTGTGTCTCTCTCTCTCTCTCACTCGGAAACTGGTTTTCGCCGATGCACGTATTAATGGGGTATCTAGTTACCCGTGCAAAGAATACTTGAATTCGTTCGGTTTTTCTTCTTTTTTTTTATATCGTTCGTTCGTTCAAACGTACGCTCGCTCGTGAGAGCTGGACTTCCTTTTCCATCGCATTTGTATACAGAAGGAATCGGGTTCTGTCATGTTCCTCCCGCGCTTCTGGAACGCGGTTACGATTCCACGAAACGACGAAAAAAAAACGAAAAAATATTTACGCCTCGCTAAATGCCAAATGGTAATTGAGTGCTTTTTTTTTATCAAAGAATCCTATCAATCATTCGCTTGTTGATTCACCGGTACAGGAAACCAAAGAGAAATCACATATCCGACCTGCTTTTTATGTTGCCACTTTTATACGTGCTCTCCACTGTATACCAAGTGAGGGAGCAATAATTTCTCGGAGGAACTTGTTTTTGCGTCTATTCGTTATTCGTCGTTTCTTGGAATTGGTCAAAACACATATATATATATATATGTATACGTATGTTTTGGTATATATGCGCCAGTGTATAAAATTTCCGCGTTAAAATAAATTCTCACGGGTTTGTACGATGCTTGTTGGGAAATACGCGTGAAATATTCGATAAAATTGCTGGATTTCGTATCAGCGAGGTTCAACAAAACGTTGACTCCTTTCGCAAAAATTGTTTTCGTGCGAGAAATTAATAACTCAACCTCGTCGCGTGTTCGAGCGTTTTCGCAAAATTGAACGCTACAAAACTATGAATAAACGCATACGTTTATCGTATACGAAACAGATTAGTAGATATTCCAACTATTCCCGGAATCGAGTCGCTATCGGTGTATACAGTGATACGAGCCTTCGTTATTATATTTCGAGGAATCGCGTTTTAATGATGCGACGAGCTAACGGGATGCTGAAAAATTAACGAGAATCATTTAAAAAAAAAAAAAAGAAACTCTCGCGAAAGCAATTATATTTAGATTAATACATCCATAACTCGTAAACTCTATTTTTATTTCGTCGATTGCTGGGAAAAACGTGATTTTTGTAGTTGAAATTTTGGGTCGAGAGTGTTCGCGGGGGGAAAAATCAAATGATATTTCGCGAGTTGTCTCGCATTGAGAGCGTTTCACGTGCGGCCCGATGCCAAGACAGAGAGTAGCGTCGTTGTCGCAAAGAATGCGCAATGGCCGCCGTTCTCGAGCGTTAACTTGGAAGAACACTCTTTGTCCCGCACTTCTCTCGGGTTTTGTGACGAGCCTGATACACACAGCAACGACGAGAAAGAGACAGGGAGAAAGAGAGAGAAAGAGAGAGAGAGAGAGAGAGCGAGAGGGAGAGAGGGAGAGAGGGAGGAGCAGCAGCAGAAAACGAAGCATCAGCTGAGAACGGCGACCACAGGACACACCAGGTGCCCGTAATCGTTCACAAATTAACGTCGCTGGGGCAGTTTCTTTGGTACGGATTTACCGATGTTAGCCGTAGCACGAGTCCTCCGTATAAGGGCAAAATACGAACGTTACACCCGACGTATTTCAATCATTTCTAAAGCGGCGGATAGCTCGGTAATAACGTCGGTATTATTAATATCATCGCTTGTCGTTTTTTTTTTCAGCTCTCTTTACTCACCGAGTAGCACAGTCAACGTCAAAATCGCCATTAGTACCAACGATCGCCGATGATGGCGTTGTCGCACGACTTCGAAGTTGGCTTACGTAACGATTATAATTTTTTCGGTAGACTCGACAATTTTTCAGAAAATCCTTATCTTATAATTTAATTATAGAAGTCTTTATTTATGTAGCAGTGTCGTTAAAAGTCATACGAACGGGTTCGAAGACCGAAAAAATTCTGTGTGACTAAGAAAACCATTTGATGATACTGTCAACGAAGACTCTTTCCATTTGCCTAATTTCTTTTACGGAACGAGTATACGCGCGTCCCGATGAACGCTTAAACCATATATACGACATACAAATACACAACATATATATACGCCGACGAAGTGATTCCAGCTCGCGGAGTCGCGGGCCGCGTCATTAGCTCCTCGTTCTCACACTCTTCGCTGCTCTTTCTCTCTCTTTTTCTCCGGCAGTCTAGCGTATAACACCGGTGATCTCGCTCACGGTTTCACTGATACGATCAACATAAAAATCCGTCGTCATTGCTCAACTAGTTTACACCGGGCTGTTGCCGTCTTTCTTCGTCGTTGTACCGGACGAGAGCGAACGAGAGAGCGAGAGAGAGAGAGAGCGGGAGAGAGAGAAAGAGAGAGGGAGAGAAAGAGAGAGGGAGAGAAAGAAAAAGAGACGACATAGGAAACTGGCGTGAGGGAAACTACTAGACGTTATACCGGAGCAACCATGCGACAGTCGTCTTTTCGTTCGACGATATTCCTGATTTATGAATATTGCCACGCCACGTAGCTACCAGAGGATCGTCGTAGTGTTACTGCGACGATACGTGTTTACTCGAGACCAGCAAAAGATCACCGGAGTTCCAGGAGATGAGGAGCGCGACATGTGTGTAATAAAGCCCGACGGATAATATGTATAGCGCAGACGTGCGTCAGTCTAATAACGCGTTCACAAGACTCGAACGAGTTCTCTTTTACACGACCCCGCGACAAACCGCGTTATAAATAATAAAACGCGATAGAATCAACCATTTACACGGAATTCGTAATTTCGGTCCAGATCGACCTCGTTGACCCTCGTTTTAGATCGAAACTGCAACCGCTGTTTCTTCCGGAATTACTTAGTGTTGCATATTGTAATTAAATCTGCGAATTATGTCGAATATTCACTTAAAAATTTGATGTTTCATACTCGAATTATATTTATTGACGTTTAACACGAAGAATAACTCGAGGATACGTACGATACAGAAAAAAGTGATGCATTTAGTTATTTAGCTCCGAACGCGAGAGCCTTCAGAATCGGCTGATCGATCGGACCGCCCCGTTCTTCGTTAGACATCAGGAGGGGTTTAGCCGTCATCGTCGTTGATTCGTAACAAACAGAAAGGCTCGCCGTTTCAATTAAGATACGTTTCCCCGTATGTCCTGATGCGCCAGCCTTCGAACGAAGGTTTTGACCTGTGGTACGTGGAGTCGGCGTGCCACGTGTGTATACGATAGGCAGATCGGAGAGTAGAAAGTCTGTGGTAGCCCATTCGGACCGTGCGCGAGCCAAATGTGACGTGAGAAGGATACTTTTAAGTCAGGCTGCGCGTTTGCTGAAAAAACGAAAAAAAAAAAAAAGGAAACGAGCATAAGCCACCGGACCAGACGAACGTCATTCCTGACCAGGGGATATGTACGAATATAACGATTCCCTGGCATTCTTCCCATTCCATTCTTTATCCCTGTCTTTCATTTATCCACCACGTCATGTTATATATCCCCCACCCACACATTCGAATTTCGAGCTACGGAAAGAGACCGACGGGAAAACGCACCGGGGATCACCGTGTACGGTGTACAAACTTTCCGTCAAATTATCATGCAGCTCGTTGGCGAATGGGACAAGCATGTTCGTTCGCCCGTGGATACGTATACATCGTTAACCCAACTGGCAGTAGTTTCTATCCACCGGGTAAAAGTTCCTGGGGCGATAGGATATCTCATAACGATGATTAAAATCGAGACGAACTCTTTTATTTCATTGTTCGGACGTGCATCGTGAGTACAGCCTCCGATACAAAGGAGCGAGAGAGAGAGAGAGAGGGAGAGAGAGAGCTGACGGAATATATCCTTCTCGTTGGTAACACATCGTGCATGCGAAATGAGAGATAATCGTCGTGCCGATATTCAATTATCGAAAACACTCTTTGTCGAGTGCTTTCGTTATGAGCAATCGGTTAAGGGTGGCATTACGATATTTCCCTATACACATATATATATCATCGTTGTAGATTAGGTATATGTTCTATATCGGTAGCTACCCTTATAGCATGCGGTGGCATCACAGATGAGGGGAGTGAGAAAGGGAGATGCGAGAAAGAGAGAGAGAGAGAGAGAGAGAGTGTACCAGTAGACGCACTGCGACTCGTAAATTCTCTAGCCCGGTGGAGCCCCTTCGGTTGATTTAGCATTCAGCACTTAAATCAATTCGAACAAGTTCGGTACTTAAGAGCTCGAGCCCAGAGTTTGTACAGCGAGGAGAACGAGATAGGTACCGGGTAGTGAACACTCGCTAGCGCTTACTGCTGTTGCTGGTGCTGGTGCTGCTACTGCTGCTGCCGCGCGTTCTGGATTCTCGCGAAGGGGGCTGAAACTCGCGGGGGGCGCAGATGTGCACGCGGAATCTCGAGGCGTTCATTACAATTATCATAGTCTCTCCAGAACCATCCCTTGTGAACGGAGCATACCGTCGTCTCTTATTGCCTCCTACCCACCTTGCTCTCGCCACCCTTCTTACGTTGTACTATACTTACTGCTCGATAATATCCATCGCAAACAAAGAGCGACGATGCGTTCCATAGCGAGACGATCGACGCTCTAACGCGGAGATAAAATATCTTGGATTTTTTTTTAAATAATAAATTCATCTCGTATTTTTCACGTTACAGTTTCTAATTTGTGGTCGTTCTAGTAAAAGTAAGGTGATTAATCAATTCGCGTAGACACATTAGATTTTCGTCGCATAAACCCTTTAGCCATCGATCTCCTCTCGCGCCTTTCTCGAACGATCGTAATCCTACGGCTTACGCTTTTACCATAGGACATTTTCGAGAAGGGGTTGAAAGGTCTTCGTATTATATAGTTTAAAAGATTTCTGCGAGAGGCCCGAGCGTCGATAAGGATCGACGGGAGTCTAAGCGATCAGGAGGGTCGGGAGGAACGAGGGGCTTTCATTCCTCTCCTTTTCCGTTTGGCGAAATATCGAAGGGAGCTACCGAAGAACGGTACATAGGAGTTTGCTGCGAGAGAAGAGAAAGAAGACGAAGGAAGAAAGCGAGAGAGGAACGAGGAGGCTCATCGAGCTCGATGGCGGAGATCTTTTGCTCCGCGGGTCTCGAGGAGAATAAGAGGGTGAAATCGGTCGATGGTTTGGGAAGGAAGAGATCGAGGAGTTACGAGGGGTTCGAGGGGGAGGAGGACGATTGGACGGGTAGGGAATAAATACGAGAACGAAGATCTTCGCCCAGCGACGCCAGAACGAGAGAAACACAAACAGTAATTACGAATATCTCGGCTCGGGATCGAAAAGACATCGCAAATCTTTAACTGGTTTCACGAGCCTTCTGCTTCTGGTGTTTCCTGTCTTTGCCCCTACCCCCCAATTTCTTGCTCTTTCTCTTTCTCTCTCGCTCTCTCTCTCTCTCTCTGTCTTCGTGAAATCGGACAGGAGGGTGGCTTTCTCCGCTCTAGCTTGATTTTACCCGTCTTGGCCATTTTCCTTCCTCGAGACTCAGTAGTTCCTGTTCGTTCTTCGACTGTATCGTCTCCTCTCTCTCTCTCTCTCTCTCTCTCTCTCTGACTGTAGAACGTACTCGACCGTCTATTCCTCGACTCAGACGCGAGGTCCCTCTTTCACTGCCTTCTCGTTTCGAACCCTTTGGTCGTACTTTCGGATTAACCCTCTCCTTTCCTCACCTCATTCCGTGTCGAAAACTTATTAGTAATTACGGCAGATATCTGGGCACCGGATCGGAGGGGGAAGGAGAGCGGAAGCAGAAGTGAAGAATCTTGCCGCTGGTCGTTTTCTTCCGAGTTTCTTCGTGGCTCTTGCCTCTCACTCTCTTTCTTCTTCTCTATACTCCATCGTCTCCAATTATACGACTCTCTCACTTTTACCCATCTCCTCTATATCCCAGTCTTCGTACCTTCTATATATATAAAACTCTTTCGCCTTTTTCCCTCGACTCCCCGAGTCTCTCGCGCTTCGGTAACTTTTCATAAATACACCGGAGTGTTTGAAAATTTAAGAGATATCGATGATTTTATCGAGGATATCGACTCCTGGATTCGCTTAAACATTGAAGCGCACCAAATATTGAATTTCGATATTTATCGAAACTTTGTAAAATTTTTAATGTCGAAGGCACGAATACAAATTTACGTGAAAGGTATTGTCATTTTTTTGATCGATGCGACTTAAAGTGGTCGATGCAACCTTTCAGAAAAAAAAACGGTAGGATATCGCAGTTTTCGTGAACACTCGCGTTCGCTCGGGTCTGATGTCTGCTTGAGATCGGAATTGCCACTTAGAAAGGTAAAAGCGACGCGGTTCGTTCCACCATTATCGTAACCGAGGCGAGGAAGCTCTTAAAAGGAGAAAATCAGCTGCACACATACGCCCCGTACTATCCACCTATGTGTATGCGCATTATACAAACCCGACTCGTTCGTACGACGTCAGTGGGTATTATCCGCCCGGCAAATGCCGATTTTCGTTTGAGAAAATGGCTCAATTTCGTCCTCTACCGATCCCCGAAGATAAGGAGGATCGGTACGGTATCAAAATCGTTTCCTCGTTTTTTTCTCTCTCTCTCTCTCTCTCTCTCTCCGTCTAATCTTTCCGTGCACGGACTATCGGGCTGGCTAAAAGCCCGAACGTTTTGTTAGGGTGCTTAGCACAAAAGGGTCTCCCTATAAACAGCTACATACTATACATGCATGTATTTAACTTCGTCCTACACAAAATTCAGTATACGTTGCGTTATGCATCTGGTAGGATTTTCAGATAAGAATTTGGTTGAGATAATCAAGTGTGTATTTTTTGTCTGTATTATTATTATTATTATTATTATTATCGTCGAAAATATAAAACCTCGGCTTTTATAAGAGGTACGAAATATCGCGTTTATATTTCCGACTGGCTATGAAAATCGTACATAGGCACGAATAAAGAGAGAGACTCGCTGGCGCGAGGTCCGACATTATTTTAACCCTCCCGCAAAAATGATCCCCAATAGACGCTTGGATACGATAAGGTGGTAGAGCCAGGGGTGCTAGCAGCGAGAAGACCCTTGCAATATGTACGCCTTTATGTCATAGCTACGTACGGTCACTGAAAAGGGCCGAGCATCGTGATGCTTTTTCCAAAAGCCTTCATTCGGACACGGGAAGAGTCTCCAGGGCAGGGCAGGGCAGCAGCAAGTCGGTCCGGAAAGGCGCTTTCTGCGGGCAGTAAAGGGTTTCGTTGTGGGAAGGGTAACGGAAGCACGTTCGGTGTGCTTTCGGCCACCCTTCAGCATTGTCCAGTATCCCCCACAGTACCATTGGGTAGGGAAGCAATACGCGTGAAGCATACCACACACGTATAAGTATACCGGTTGAAAAAGCCTTTTGGCAAAGGCGATATATAGAGAGCCCCACGCGCGAGAGCCTGGTAATAATCATCGGGTCTCCTTTAATTCTGCGGCAACCCTTTTATATCGTCGCCAGAGAGATGGAGAGAAGAGAGGGAGAGAGAACGAAAGAGAAAGAGAAACCCTTCTCAGTCAAATAGAGCCCTTCGAGTTTTCGCGTATCCCTTCGCAAAACTGCCCTTGCCTTGTTTTCTCTTTTCTTTGCGCGGTGCGCTAAAGAGAGAGGAAGGGGGAGAAAGAGAGAGGTGGGGAGTGAAATAGTCGTTTGTTCGTACGGTGAACAAGTGGACGAGGAGGAGGACGAAAAGATCAAGATGAAAATACAGAGAGACGCTGGGGTCAATAAGCATGGTGAGGATGCGAGAGAGCGTTTTTGTCAACCCCTTGCAGCGGTGGCCCCGCTTTAAGGGGGAAAGGGTGGCCATCGGTTTTCAGGGAAAGACTACGACTCACGCGCGCTCTCTTCTTTCCTCGTCGTTACTTTCGAACGATTCGACGCCCCTAATAGGATCGACAGATCGCCAACAAGTTAAAGTAGAATTATAGTACCCCGAGACCCCGAGAAAGGCTATACAGACACTCGGGTTTTGAAGTTGCGGGCGGAAATACCCTCGTTCTTTTTTTATCCCAACCCTCTTTCTCTTTCTCTTCTGCTCGGCCAACCCTATCCGACTCATTTATTACGAGAGAAAAGTCGACTTTTAACAAAGCTTCTGTCTTCCTTAAAGAGCGGGACGAAAAAGGGGGAAAGCCTAGAAAAAAACAATGGTTGCTTTCCATCGATGCAATAATAAATCCAGTGAATGATAACGAGAGAACTTCGAGTTGAAACAACGATGGTGCGAAGTATCGTCGGTATACGAGTATAATCGTATCGAGGAAAATTTCCCCATTTGTCAACAATTTCCGGAACGGGCCACGAAAGAACGAACGAGAAAAGTTTAACGTTTGTTTTTTTGTTTGCTTTTTTTTTATTCTCACGCGCTTAGCTTTTCAACGCGTACACGATCGTGTCCAGCCCCAAACACTTCGTAAAAATCATCCCCTGGCACGTGACCCACACCCCTTTGTAAACGCGACGAGCGAGGAGGAAACGACGAGAGAGAGAGAGAGCGCAACGAGCGTGTTTTCCTAACGCGAATTCGGAACGAAAACCGTATTCTCCCCCTCGATATAGGCAGCCTGGAACAGGGAAAAAAAGGACGACAGCGAGGAAATAAAAAAAAGAAGCGAGAGGAGTCGAACCCCTCGTGGTCTGTGCGCTAGCATTGCCATCAGGCACGAGAAAGGGCACCGAGAGCGAACGAGCGATAGCGACCCGTATAGCACACGTCCTGTCGAGTTCCGACGTTCAACAAGTGTATCCGGGATGAAAAAAAGAAAATAAGGGATAAAAGAGGGAAACAGGAAAAAAAACTGAACACCGAGCACAACCCCCCCTATTATCGGCGAAATTGGAAATCAATAGACCGTAAAAGAACGAGGGACGCGACAGAGCTTGTCGTTGGTTTAACAAACGACGATACCTCAAAAAAAGACGACGTGAAATTCCATCCCCCCGCCTCTGCTTTACCAACCGCACAGCAGTGATTCGCCCTTTTTCCATACATCCCCGTTCGCTCACATCCTCGTATATCGGTCTATCTCCCTTCGATAATTCAATTGCTCGGCTTTACGAGGCGGATATAAAATTGTGACTAAAGATCTATAATAATATTAGACTCGAAAAGAATTATAATCGTTACTTTTTTTTACAATTATACTCGCGACAAATTAATACAGTACAATTTTTTTTCAAGAGTACAAAAAGAATCTAGGGTAAAAAATGTATAAAATATCAACGAACTAGATTGATTCCCTTTCGATTGACACAAGACCGTCGCGTTACGTAGCTAGCGAGAAAGTACGATCTCGCACCGGAAGCGAATGCCGATCTTCGATGATACGTCACCGACGACAGCTCGATGAGAAGCTCGATGATGTCCCGCGGTGAGAAGTGTCGTAAAACCTTTGTTTCGGACTAGCTGGCACCAGTCCTAACAGAGCAAGGGGGAGCGAGAGAAAAGGAGAAAAAAAGAAAGAAAAAAGGAGGTAGGTCGGGTAATGCACAATGCGGGTCGGAAAAGAGCTCGTAAAACTCGCGTCTTCTTTCAACGATTTCCTTGTTGGTTGCTTCGTCGTCGCGCGATGCGCCATCGGTCCGTTGTTTCCTGACTTTACTGCATCTCCTCCTTCCTCTTACCGCCGTGCCTTTGTCGTCAGTTTCGTCGTAGCAAAGATGCACGCTGCACAAGTACGGGACATTGTGTAGTATCATTTACAGTTGAGTTTTCGTTTGCACTGGCTCGCGCTCACCTTCTCCCATTTTTACAGCACAAATATACGTTGTATATATATGTATATATATATATATAGATAAAATATAGCATAGCTCGGGTAGACAATGCAACCATTGTAACACTCCGATCACCGCCGCCGACGCAGCACCTTGACCGTACCGGGTTCCGCCAGGTGTTTCCGGAAATTGATAAGTCTCTAATTTCTTTACGACCGCGGGTGTACACGTTGCACTGTGTGTGATGCACAGCTCGCTCTCTGTTCGCTGAACGACCGCATCCACGAGAAGAAGAAGAAAAAGAAGAAGAAGAAGAAGAAGAAGAAGAGATAAAGGGGGAAAAAACGTGCCGGTGGAGGACAAACAACGAGAGAATTCTACACGCACACTCGAACCCTCTGTCTGTTTTCCGCTGTCTCTCTCTCTCTCTCTCTGTCTCTCTCTCTCTGTCTCTCTGTCGTACGCACCTCTCAAGTTGTAACTGATGAAATCCCTCTCGATTTCATGCTTTTGTTCGAAATTCCTCGAGCATTCTAACGCCGCTGGCTTTGCCGGCGATTGTTTGCACGTCGATATATACAGGTGTAATATACTCCAAGGGCCTCTCTCATACGGCACACTAATAACACCTTGTTTCCTGTGATACCTGTGATTTCTTTTTATCCGGTGCCTGGTGTGTTTCTCTCACCCGATTGTTTAACGATGGATCAACGAACAGTTTTATTACATCGTCTATTCCTCGAAATTATTTTGGGACTTGAAATTTCCGGAGTTTTAGAAAGAAGGAACGCCGAAAATTGAGAGATATAAGAAATTTATGTATGATACAAAATTTACTCTACAGCAAATCAATTAATGTTTGTTAAATAAAAACAATTTTAATCGACCATCATCAGTTTTTCGTCGTTTCTACGATCATCGATCTTTCGTATGTCAAGCCTGCGACATTCTCTTTCGTGTTCATCGAGAGAGATCCCCCTTGTTCTCATCATCGTGTGTAGCGTATGTATAAGCGAGTACGATGTTTCGCGTATACGTCGACTTTTCTCACGGTTCGTTCCGCCTGCCCTCTTCCACCCTCTAGGGAATCGCGAAACTCCACTTCGGGAATATATGTCTCTTTGCTCCCGAGGAACCTTCGGAACTCATCCCGATACGAAGGCAAGACGCAGTTTTACACGTATGAACCGACACGCGAACGGTTCTCGCATATCACGTCCTGTATGCCCGAAGAATTACCATATTGAGAGAAGATACAACCACACATATCAGAGCGTCTATACGTATTACACATACTCATATGTATATATATATATATATATATATATTTATATATAAAGTAAAACTCAGAGGCGTCGTTACAGTCACGAGGGAATCCACGAGAGCATTTGCCTTCTCATCAAATAGTCAAAAGTCGATATATTCGAGGCGCAAGGCCCTTCACAACCACAAAAGTTTCCCTCTTCGTTCTCGCTATTTCTCACACTCTTCGTCCTTTATTATATATATTTATTTCTCCCTGTTTTTTTTTCTCCATGTGCTCATCGTCGATTCCATCTCTCCCTCGCTCTCTGCCGCCCTCTCGAACGCAAAGCCGCAAACAACCACGAACGAGCAGCATCACAGAGAGTCACCCGCACTCGCGTTACGTCTCATTGAATACCCACATCGACGTAGAGAAGTCGAGAGGGCGGGGGAAGAGAGAAAGAGAAGAGAGCAAAAAAATACAGGCGGAATAAAAAAAACACACACACACACAGAGACACACAAGAGACGCGCAACCCCCGCCAACCCATTCACCCGCTACAGGAATATTTACGCCCCGTCCCACTCGCAAGAGTCAAAGTGTTTTCGACAGAGAAAAATATATAGAGAAAGGAGAACGACGCCAGAAATCACCGGAACAGCAAAAAAGAGCTTCGGTTATATACACGCGGAAGGAGGAGGAGGAGGAGAAGGGGGTAGGGCAAGTGAGCAACCAAGTACGCACAGAGAGCGCAGTACGCAACAACCAGTGAACAAAAAAAACGAGAGAGAGAGAGAGAGAGAGAGAGAAACAACGCATAAAGTGCGTAGAAGAATGAGAAAGAGAGAGAAAGAGAAAAAGAAGTAGGGTGGAGAAATATAGGAAGGAGACTCCAACTTTTCTTAATAATTTTTAAGAGCCTCGCGTGCAGCCACCAGACTTCTTGGGTATGAGGGGGATGTTGTGTTGCTGCCGATCTCGGTCGCAAGAGGCACAGAGAGAATGAGAGAGAGAAAGAGAGCGAGGGAGAGAGTGAGAGGGGGTAAAGCTTCGTCGTCTATAACGCGGGACTTCGTAACCACCGTTACCTCGAGAGATCAAAGAGCCGCGTGGCGAATACTCCACACCACCCTCGTCGTCTTCCAGCTCGTCAGTCTTTAAAGTTTTTCACCCTTTATCGAGAGGGATTTCGAGCTCGCGGAAAAGGTGCAACGGGAACGCCGCTCACTACGCTAGGAAGAGAGCACGGGGTGGGATGCGGGGCTTTTGCTCTGCCTCGTGACTCTCCTCCTGGTGTATATGCCTCGAGATGGGAGAGGGGGTTAAGGGTGAACTATATGCTGTAATAGCGCTCTCGAGGGGCGGCCTAGAGGTTCATACACTTATATATATATATATATGCGAAGGCGAAGATATAAGCATTGCGACGCCAACCCCTGATGTGCCCCCGTATTTAAAACATCCTGGCCACAAAATACCGATAAGGGGTCGAGAGCGCGCGGGGCTCTCGAAGCTCGCGGTAGATGTTTCGGGGGTTTACCGACGAGCTTACGCGAGAATTTACAACGCAACCCCACCACTCGCTATATTTTGTCTCGCTTCTATCGTAATTCGCTTAACCCCCCCCCCCCCCCCCCCCCCCTCTCGCTCTCTCTTCCTCACTCTCGCTTTCTCAACGATTCTACGTTTATCTCTGTCTTGTACTTGCACGATACACTCCCCCATCCATCGTCTTTCCGGCGGAGGTATGCCTTTGCCTTTGTCATTTAATATCGGCGAGGTATGCAAGGACCCGCGGCATCAACGACGTTGATGTAGAGAAGCGTCGTGGCTCTCGCACGCGCTCGGGCTAAGGAAGCCTCGGGTGATCGCTTTGATGGCAATGCGCGAGGTCCAATCACGAAACGTGTGTACGACGATGTATACGCAGGGACCAGGTTGACCTCGATGTTACGTACGCGACGAGATATAAAGGGGTTGATTTCACCTCCGTGGTCCATGCATATACGTTGTCAATAATTGTAAGCATTATCCGATCGTCTCGAACACCAAGAAACGTGAAGAATTAAATCAGACTTATTTCTAAAATATCATGGAATATAATTGAAACGAGATTTCATTTAAATCGGCACGTTAGACGCGCAAAGTCACGCGCAAAACTGTGCCTAGAAAAAGATCGACGAAAGAAGTTTATGGTAAAGTCGTTCGAGGAAAAGCTGGAAGGAGACAATAACGAGAAAAATAGTGATTTCACGATGGCAGGCAGGTTGGTATTAGTACCGTGAACGATAAATACGGTTGTAGCTATGGAGAAGTATATACATCCACCGGTTATTACTTTCATTCGAGTTTCCCACAGAAGTCACGATCTGTGGTCGCGCATCATAGCCAAGAGCGCGACGTTCTTTAGCTCGCATTATTTCGAACGATGTATAGTAATCTATGTAGTCTAATATATATATATATATATAGACACACATACACACAGACTGATAAATATATATACATATACACGATATACAGAGGTGCGTATACAAGCTTATATACAGATATATCGGTACGTAGTCAAGCACATGCGAATTCGAGAGAGGTATAGCAGGTATACCGTGTAGCTATAAATTAACGGTGGGAATATTCTCGCACACGCGAGAACCCTCGGCGATCTTCACTTCGCGTACTCATCCTCATCCTCGTATATTCAGTCTTGCGTCCGTGTGTTCGTGACCGCGAGGCTCGTCCGACGCCGCTGCCGCCGCCATAGGGTTCCGAGTGCGCTTAATCGTACCTACGCGTCGCCCGTGTACAAACACAGACGATCGGCGGTCCAACACCCGCGCAACTGCGTTCTCGTACACCCGAACGATCGAGGAATACACGTACGAGGCCATGAACTCTGTATACGCGTTATACGATATGTATGAATGTAGTTTTCCACGTATGCGTTACTCGGTGGTCCGAGGGGATGCGTATAAGCACACGCATTTGCCGAGCGTTTGTTCTTTCGTGCTCAATAACCGTATACATGCGGTTTGGCTATGTGGTCGTTACGGTTCAAGCGTCCTCCAATAACCCGTGCGTACGACGACGACGACGACGACGACGACGACGACGACGACGACGACGATAGCGACGAGGAGGAGGTAGACGACGGCGATCTTGATGACGCTATATCTATAGAGCGTATATGCGTGCGTGATGAGGCCGCAGGAATGTCCGGCCACTTTATTTATTCTCCGTAATTTTATCAATCCACCCGACCAGGACGCGTAACGACCGAGAGACGAACGTTTTGCTAATGTTATTACGCATTTCGGATTGTTTATCGTTGGTCCCATTTATAATATATATATATATATAGGTATATAGGTAAGAATTTGTCATTGGCGAATGGACCAGGACGCGACGATGAATTAAACGGGAGAAAAACTTTGAATTTAGAACGATACGAATATTAATTAGAATTGATAGGTTTACACTGTAATTGAGTCGATCGTCGATATATTCTGTTAGGACGAGGTCGTAATATTATACGTATATTGTACGAGGCAAAAGACAAATCAAGTTGTGCTCCTCATTGTCTCACATCCGGGAGGGTGGTCCGTGTGTGCGAGGACTTACTTCGAACGGTAATGTAGTACGTACGGAAAGCGAGACGAGTGGTTTTCTCTCGCTTCCCGATCCGTCACACCGCCCCCGTAAAATACGCGTGTACGTATATACGTATATATTATATATATATATATATATATATATATATATACGTGCGCCCGTCTACAATGGGAGCTAGCGGCGATAAATTATAACGTTATGGTTTCTCTTGACATTTGCTGTACAGTTGGGTAACCCGACCTGGCCTAACCCCGAAGTACTTATCCTATACGTAGTCGCGTATACGCCGCGAGAGCTCTATCCTCTAATATGTATTATATGTGTATAATATACCATATATATATATATATGGCATAAAAGTCGTCAGTCGGTCGGTATACTTATCTTTTACCTAGCGGGCAGAGGGAGAGGGCGAGGAAGCTCAAGCTATGTGGTCGCAACAATGAGTTCTGCATGGAAAAAGAAAGAGAAAAAGAAGAAAAAAAACGAAGAAATGAACGAACTCGGCAGAGCACACGCAACTGTCCCTCCGCATCCGCTCTCATCGAATATCTCCGCGGTCTTTCCCCTTTCGTCCCTGTCGGGAGAATTTCGCTACGCTCATTATATATATATATAACATATGTACTCGTGTTTATTTATATATATATATAGCGAAGAGAGGAAAAGAGTGATGGAGAAAGAGGGAGTGAAAAGCAGCGTCTAACAATATGCGACTTTTTATATACATATATAGATATAATATACGTTATACACGATCCCGTCTCTCTCTCTCTCTCTCTCTCTCGTTTATTAATAATTACTGTTATTCCGTAATGACCGATGTTGGGGCATGGGAAGTTTCGATAATCCTATGAATTAACCGTCCGATGCTTCATTATGCCTTACCGTAGTACCGCGAGATGGTACCCGGGTGGCTTATAGCTTTGGGATCTTTCTATTTTTATTTTTATTTTTCTCTCTTTTTTTTTCTCTTTTATTTATGGAATTACCCGCGAAATGTATCTTCTCGCGTTCTTTTACGCACTTTAACGGTTTCCCATTGCCATCCACCTGCCCCCTCCCCCTCCTGCCCCTCTTCCTCCCGCGTTTATTTTGCCCACAATGGAACTAGCTTCCGGTTTGTGAATTAGCAGTCTGGATCACCGTTGCCGCGCGTGTTTCTATTGTACCCATGAGTTCGGCATCTCGAACGTGCATATTCCTTTTTTCTTTTATTTTATTTTTTTTTCATTTGCGTTTCATTCGCCGACAAGAGACAAATGTTACTTCCGGATTTTTCTCTTTCTTTAAAACGACGATCAATTTTTGTAACGAAGATATTATAGAATTATAGATAGGGTGGAAGTGATCGTTCTCGAGAAGTTAAAAACCCTCGTTTGTTCTAGCCACCTTCTAGAAAAAAAAGAAGAAAGAAAAAACACCGATTCGTCCATACTTTGTTCCCTAAAAATATTTCCTGCGCGAACTTCGTCGAGGTATCGCGTGACTCGACTAGATTTTCGGTGTTTAGTCTCCCCCTCGTTGTCGTAAAAGCGGAGCGGCTCGGGAAGGGCGGAGAGTGGTAAGAGTCCGGATAAGGGGTGAGAACGGTCGCGTTTGACGGGGACACAGTGCGACGTGATAGGTGGACCGTGGCTAAGACTATCCGAAGGGGTTATTTTCTATCCCTCTCCTTCCCCTCGTTTTCTACCCCCGGCCCTCCCGACCTTCACCTCCACGCTCGTTCTCTAACGCGAGAGACGCTCGTCATGGTCTTCGAGACACGCCACCATCGACTCGGGCAAGTCGACTCGAAGATAAAGATAGAGAGAGACCGAGAGAGAGAGAGAGAGAGAGAGAGAGTTATCTATATACGCGTAGAATTGTGGACCGAGGGCTGTTTTGCTGGACATTTGTCCGGCTACCATGACGAGAGAGTCAAGGGTTGGGTGTTAGAGAGAGGGAGGTGGGAAGAAGGTAGCAAAACGATGGAACGAGCGAGACGGAGGCCGTGACTGCGCGGCGACATTCCACCGATATGCGGGCAGATCCACAGACTCGTCGTGACATTTTGACAAGGGTGGTCGGTGGATATCGTTATTCGAAGCCCCGATATGGGTGTCCCACGTTTATTACATACATATATATAACTGTAAATGATTCATGATCTCGTTCCTTCCCTTCTCGGACCAATGACCAAGCGACGATTTATATAGAAAAAGTGCGACCAGCATAGACACGTTTATTCGAATTGATTTTCACATTTTCCATTTATTACAAGTTAGCCCCGAACGACGTTAAATCGGACGAGATTTCAATTAGACGTTTTTACAAAAAAAATCTTCGTACCAACGTCGAGATGAAAATAAAAAATATAGGTACAACCGTTTAAACTATCGCTCAATTTCTCGTTGCGGTATTTCCGCATCCTTGGACAAAGTGCGGTGACGATGAATAAAGAAAAATATGAAAAAAAAGGAATCGTCGGCGGGTAAATTAAAATAAAAGTTAAATGGCCAAGACGACATGCGTTAGACCAGATGGAACGCCTAGAAACGATTCTATCTCGGCGACGTTCACGGCGGTCAACGACACCGTGTTGGTCATCTAATTCCTTTGAGAAATATAATACAGCCTCTTCGATATCATTAAATTGTTGGATGACTACCGGAAGCGGGCGCGCGTTAGTGTCGTCACAGGAGAACTCGCGGCGACGATGCGTCCCGCACATCCTCCGTTATGGCAATTCGCTCTTCCCTTATCTGGCGGAACGCATCGCATCATCCCGCGCGCGCTTGCTCGCTCCTTCCATTCTCATTTCATATCGCAAGTCCGGTCCGTCTTTTTCCTCGATGCGCGAGAACCTTGAAATAATAAGCGCTCGTGCGTCTGTTTCTGATTCCGGGTTGTCGCGTCCAACGACACGGTGACTGCAATAGAAAAATATCTGTGTATAAGCTGTGTGTAAGGCACGTAGAAATATCTCCCCGGGCGTATACACTGTGAGCACGCTTTTGCCGCGAGCAAAACGAGCGATGGGGAGAGAGAGAGAGAGAGAGAGAGAGAGAGAGAGAGAGGGAAGAAACGATGCGCGAACGCGCATTAACGCTCAACGTTTACGACGAGAGCGTCTACGTTAAAATAATTATCGCGTCGATTATCGTCCACGTACGAGACGATTAAATTTTTTGTTTGTTCACGTCTGAATCACTTTGATAGTTATTGTTTTTATTTGTACATGGAAACTGAGAGAACAAAAAGAAAACAAAAAACAAGGGTAGGACTTCGAGTCAATTTAACTTTGCTCGGATCAAACAAATCCATTTCGCTCGCGATATACGAGCGGTATAGTCGAGCACAGCTGCGCTCAATGTCTCGTTGGTTATATATCATACCCACGTGTTATATATATTTTTCTTGGCATCGAGACACTACCGTGTCCTCTCTTCTTGATACGTCGAGAGAATCGAGCTAAAGAACACACGTCTCGACCGTATATTAGTCCAGGCTGGATCGGCGCGTCGTGTCGCGTTGGTGCTTTTTCTCGCCTAGCAGGCCGTGGCATAAGTAAGTAAGCGATGGCCTCGATGGTCACCGGTTTACTGGAGAAAATAAAGACGGAGAGAAAAGAAGCGATAGTTATAAGGGCGTGATACAGCGAGAAGAGTAACAGAAGAAGTGGGAAAGCCGGCACATGGGTACCCGTGGAGTCAACCGAGGACAGCGAAATGAGAAGAACCTACCAACGAGTTGAGTTCTAAAGAGAGAGAGAGCGAGAGAGAGAGAGAGAGAGAGAGAGGGAGAGAGACCTAGTGGTTTCCTTGAACGATGATAATCAGCGATTTCGTGACAGACACGGGGCCGTGGCTACGCTAACGAGCAATCACACAGGCTCTCTGCGCCGAGACGCGCTCCGTTCGTTCGTTCACTCGTTCGCGAGAGCGCTCGCGCGCGAGAGCCCATTCGCTCGGGCGACACTTCTTTTCTCGCTAGTTCAGTCGTCCGACCGCGGCGAAACTAGCAGACCAGCGAAATTTGTGATGGGCGGACACGTAGACAGCGACATTTCGAGCGATGGGTGTATATAACGTTCGAAGTGTTAAAGACCCACGAGGTGCCGAGAGGACGGTACCCACCTTCTGTTCCTCCTTCCATTTCGAAAAAAAAGACACCTCTCACTCCAACTACGACCGGACACAATTATCCTTAAACCATTATTATTACTTCACAATAGAGTTTGACGTTTATCGCTATTCGCTCCGCTGACGATTCTCGAAGAACTCAGATAGCGTGTCACCCACTAGTCGTTTCTTTGCTCTCTTTTCTACTATATACCTGTGTATACATCCTTACGTACTTTTTTTTTTATTTATTTTTTTTTTATTTTTCGCACTCTCGAGCCACTCGAGAGACTCGAAACGATTTTTATAGTTACGCTAGAGAAAATCTTCGTACCTACCCGAAAGCATCGGCATGCGATGTTCTTATTGTTAGTCCATGGAAAAGAAACACAGACAGAGGTCGGTCGATGTAACCGTTCGTGGATCGTAACATCAATTTTTTTCATTCGTGCGATTGTTTTGAAGAAAAATAAAATATTCCATTTGGAAAAGTACAGCGGATTTGTCGGGGAAAAAAAATCTCGCGATGTATCCGCGCGTGGATACGAACAAAACGCGGAATAAAGGGAGAAGGAAGGGAAGACAGTGAAAAATAAAAAATAAAAAAGCGGGAAAAAGCGGAGCAATGGGGTTGAAGGGGTCGTTTGAGAGGTATACGATAAAGGGCAGTCGCTTGGCTGGCACGGACCATCGCTCGCACTCCGTCGAGAAGAGTCTGAAGCTTTTTCGCTATGGACTGATCATTCTGCCATCGCTCTTATGATTATCATTCGTATTTTAATGGCCGCGTGGAAGTGGATGTTCGGGGCCTTTGAAGGCGACGCGACGAGACTCTGTCGAGCTTCGGTGAAGAGCATGCAGCAAGATCGAGAGAGAAAGAGAGAGAGAGAGAGAAAGAAGGAGACCAGACTCAACCCCTCCACAGCCTCTCTCTCTCTCTCTCTCCTTTTTCCCTCTTTCTCTATCCATCTTCGACGCTTATTCAACCCTCGGAATATTTCTCTCTTCTCTATATATCGCTCAGTCACTCGTTCCATGTGCTCGAAGCGAGCACGACAACAACAATTCTCTATCTGTATACGTTCCAGGCTGTAGCGAAACCCACCCATCCCCACCCCCTTTCCATTCGGTCGCGAGATCCATGAGCTACGTGCTTTTAAAAATATTGGGGATTTCGGATACCCAAATGTCGCCCAACCCCTTGCGCGAAGTGATGCTCTTCGGTTCGTTCGCGAATCAAACGGAGAGAAAGAGAGAGAGAGAGATGTAGAGGGTTGCGGTATAAGGACGAGCATCGGAGTGAGACAAGGGAGGATATATTCTAGCGACGAGAAGCCCTCTTCGAGTACCTCCGGCAGAGCCATTCAATCAGAAACCCCCGAGCCAGGATAAGTCGCAGCTTTCATTTGCTCTCTTGTCGCTGGTAACGTAGATGGGATGTAAACTATATATATATATATATATATATGCATATATAAATATATGTATATACATCCATTCTGTATGTACGAGCAACGAATCTGCTCGACGACCGATACCGATGGGTATCGTTGGAAGATTTAAAGCCCTTCCATTGTACCGCAGTGACGGTTCTCACAATGATACAGATCCGTCGAGCATTGTTTGTAAAAAGATGTGTAGCACGACTATTTTCACAAAATAACTTTGGTATTATCGCGTACATATTTTCTTGGAAAAGTAGCAAACTTTTGGTAGAATCTGCGTAATAATTTGTCGTTGCGTATTGCCGATATCTTTGTCACTGTTGAACTTATAATAATACACGGCACTTAACTCGGACCGTTAGCGTTACGAGCTGATTCTCACCTCGACATCCGGCGTCGCGCGATGTGGGTTGACTGATTCATATTTTACGTTACTACCCTATCCGTGATCTCTCGGTGTTGATCCCGTTGATACGGTTTAAAAAAAAAATCACCCGAGAATCTCTCAGACTGGTAAGGATGTCGCCGCGCTCCACCGGGAGAGAATGACTGTCAATTCGTTGAAGACGACAGTGAATAATTTGATTATTGATGACGTAGGCATTTCCGTTACGTATTAAAGGGCATCGATCAATTTACAACCCTGACGGCCGATTACGGGATGAATCAGTCGTTCGAATATACGGCTACTGTGTGGCATTCGTCTCGGTACCCGCGCCTTTCGTACTATATAGATGTATTAATAGATAAATATACAATTAGAGGTAATCTATATTAATTAAGGGAGAGCTTGGCTGCCGAGGAGTACGAGGTCCTGACTCTCTCTCTCTCTCTCTCTCTCTCTCTCTCTCCCTCTCTTGTCTTCTCTTTGCGGCCTGCGCCGAATATCCGGCGATTCATCCATTAACCCTCTCACCTTCGACCTAACCGCGCGCCGTTCGTCGTTCTCTCTCACTCGCGAACGGCACAAAACCAACCGAGAAACAATATACAGAAGAGCCCCTCTTTCTCTCCTACGTCGGACGTACCGATTTCGTTTGTCCCTCGAGTCCTCAAATATATATCCGCGAATTAAATGGCATTGTTCCCCCCATCGGAATATAAGTGAAGAATTAGGAGAATTGGAGATTTCGTCGGTCGTCGTCTCTGGTCGCACGATCGGTAGATAGATTGGAGGGACTGTTTTCTTTTTGTTCCTTGCGTTTCACGAGTGGCATCGAGCGGAACGAGCGTAAAAGCGAAGGTGGGGGTGTGTGCGATGGCGAAGAAGAGAAGCAGGCCGGGTCTCTTTGAACGCTCGTAGGACAAAGGCGATACGCGCAGAAGTATGGCGAGAAAGAGAGAGAGAGGGGGGAGGGCACATTCGGTCCGGACGGCGGCGTCGCGCGCGACACACTCGTTCTTCGTAATCCTAAGATTTAAACCTACCCTCATTCCGTTTAAACAAAAACAAGGGAGCTCTCTTTCTCTCCCTCTCTCTTACTCCTTCTCTTTCTCTCTCTCTCTCTCTCTCTCTCTCTCTCTCTCTCTCTCACGTGAGTGTACAAGAGAGAGAGGAGAGAGAATGGGCCATAGTGCGAGCGTCGCGAGGGAACGCGAAACGGCACAGCCTCGGAGCCCGTAGGAATCACGCGCGAGGCACGAGGGGGATGACGACGAAAGGAACGGGCATGGGTCGAGTATGAGGAGGTGGAAGAGAGGTAGCAGCAGCGGGGCATAGCACTCGTTATTAATACAAAGGGGCGATGGTTCGCAAATCCCAATCTGAAATATGACGAGGAGTAATCCCGGTGAAAATAAAATGAGAGAAGGACCGTGCGGGTTATATCGCCGAGAGCGAGGTTATGCATATGGCGGAACTTCTCTTTTCAGAGGGACGGACAGAGATAGGACGAACGTACCGGAGGGCCGAAAGAGGTCTGGTGTGCTTTTCCTCTTTCTCGCTATCTCTCCCGGTTATAACCAGCTCTGGAGTTTCGCTCGGTCGAAGGGCGAACTCTCGAGGTTACAGTGTAACGTTGTATGAAACGCTATATATATATATATATATATATATATATATATATATATATATATATATATATATAGTATGATACGTCGTATATATATATATATCGTATGCATATATACGACACAGCGAGAGTGTAACGAGGCAAGTTGGGTTATTGGGAATAAAAACGTGATGTCCTGACATCTGGTGGCGAGCTAATTTTTTCCGGGCTTATGTAATGCATAGTGCCTCGTAAAAAAATGAGAAGACACAACTACGGTTACCGTGTATCCTGGAATTCCCCGATAGTCAAAAGTTTGCCCATTTAAGCCTGAAAGAATGAACCAGCGTTTGTGTCAAATCGGCGGATATGGTTCGTTCATGGAAACCCATGAAACCATGGAGACATTGTAACTGTGAGAGACGCGACCGTTATCGCTCGCGGTAAAGATGATGCCTCGGGTTCGAAAATCCTCTCTCTCTTTCCGTCTCTCGAGGACTTTGGCTATCGGTTTCGCGTCTCTAACGATGAAATACAACGGCAGTTAAACGGTCTCGCGCGACTGCAAGAAGGCCCACGGTGCATACACACACATCGGTGGCTTGTAAACAGACGCGTCTTCACATCCAGGTAGAAAAACATATACGCGAGGAGAGAAGAAACTCGGAAGATAGAACGGGACGAAACATCAGACTCTTCGGATCGTCTGATGTAGCACCGGCATTAAAAGCAGAGCCGGACGTGAAGGCTAAAATACGAGCCACGTGAGAATATCATTAGCAAATTGCTTAATTTACGAACCATTGCCGTTGGTGCGGTATGACGCGGTCAAGCAGCGAGGAAGAGGCGATTCTCTGTGGCTCTCTCGCTATGTACCTAACGTTCGTCTATATACGCGAATCTCGAAATACGCGAGCTCAACCTTCTTATTTCTGGCTGGGTTGTTACATACGCGATATAAACTTTTAATTTATCTTCTATGTTCGAGATTTTATAATCACGCGTCGCTAAGATACGCGCCGAAAGAATGAACGATGGCGAAAGAGACGGCGAGAACGTTGACCGAATCGTTCGTCATTACTCTGCTCCATCCCTTCGCCCCGTCCAGGGGAAGCTTTTGCTTTTTACGGCTGTCGATAAATTTGGAAATCGAAATGTGCGGCAGTTTCTAGGAACGCGATACGTTCGAGATGCGCGCGTTCGCTCAGCGAGGTGAATCGTTGGGCCAAAAGACCGAAGAAAACAAAGTGGCTATTCGCGTCGACGTATAGGATAATATATTTGAGTCGATGCCCGGTGTGTGGGGCCCGAAAGAATGAAGAGCAACGGGGCCTTGCGAAACCTCTCTCACGTTCGTGATATAGCCTTTATATGTATGTAACGTACATATGTATATACATTTGTACTCCCACCCGGCGTGCATTCGCCATATATAATCTTGGACGTTAAGTGGAGACCTCCGTGGTGCCGTGGGCCCGACTCGTTTTATCACCGCGCTCATACCGTTTCAATACGCCATCAATAATGAGTTCTTTTGATACGGCGAAGGGCGAAAGCGCGTGTCCGAGGCGTTACAAGCCTTTTATAATACACGACAACAACCCCCTTTGGCCTCAGCGTATCTTTGGCATAAAAATAGAGAGAGAGGGAGAGACCGAGAGAGATAGAGATAGATAGAGACAGAGAGAGAGGGAGAGAGAGAGAAAGAGAGAGACAGACAGAGAGGATATGGAGACGAGCGCGGCACGACTTCAAGTCCACATTGTTGCGACACACGGGGATGAAAGATGGCGACAATTAAGGGGATATATTTCGCTTTCATATTTATACGGTGCTTAATCTCGAGTTTTCTTCATAAACAAAATTCTTATCGTTCGCCAGGAACTTTTTATCCTCCCCGGAATTATAAATTTTTGTCGGAATTATAATCTTTAACCGAATTGGAATCAAACGTATTTGTATGAAACCAGTTCACTTTTTGTTTGCTCAGCCTGCTCGTGTAATAAAATGTCGTACGCAAGAGGCAAAACTTGATTTCAATCGAAAGAAGAAAGTCGGTTCTCTCTTCGCGTACGCAAACAAACGGAGAGAGATAATTCGACGAACAATAGAGAATTACTTTCACTCGTGGTTTGCGCACGGCGAGTTAACTCGATCGCGATAAAATATACAGTTTTCTGTATTCAATATTTCGTTCCATGGTATTTTTTATTTTATTTTTTTGTTATCTTTTCTATAAATACGATCTTTGGAACGATAAATTTTCTTGGATCGGCCGAGATCGTGTTCAAAATGAAAAAAAATAATAATACGCAGGTATTCTCACTTATCTTTTCGAGGAGTTCGTCGGTCGCGCTTTACGGGCGAACGTGACCCTCGCACGTTAACGGGTCTGTCTTCTCGATTGTCGAGACATTAACCAACTCACACGCAAACAGGGGCATACATACTCCATCTTTACCGCTCATTCTGCCTCTCTCTCTCTCTCTGTCTCTCTTTCTCTCTTTCTGTCTTTCTCTCCTTCTCGAGTTGAACACAAACGAGCTTCGTCGAAGCGCCTCGTCGCGACTTTTCGCTAATGTTCTCTAAAATAATTGAAACGCAGCGACCGAGCATATCCTCGTTGGAATTCGCACATGTACACACGTTTACACATTTTAATATCTACAAACACACACGCATTTCATGCGTTTGTTAACGAGCTACGTCGGGGACATTGTTGGAACATCATCGACACGGAAGAGTGCGTAAACGATGGTGAGAAAAGTAAGTTGGCGTGAGAGAGAGAGAGAGAGAGAGAGAGAGGAAGGGGAAAATAGTGAGAATAATTCTTATCGAGCAACGGTGCTATATAAAAGCGTTATTTAGCAAAACTTATTTCAATCTCAAGATATTTGTGATTATTGCACAGTTTGTAGTAAAATATTCGATGAATATTTCTTATCATAATTCTCGTCGTACAAATTTTATGATAAACAGTAGAGTCTCGTATGCTTGGATAATTTTACTGTCGCACGAACGGAGTGTCCTTGCGACCGAAAAATATAGCTGCGAGAATACTTGGCGAAAGCTCTCGTGCCGCATATATACGAATTAAACGAAGCAGAAGAGAAGAGTAAAGCGCAGCCGCGACGGTGAGTTGTAGTAAAACAAGACGGTCTAGAAGATGCAATAAACGATCGTGATTTACGATGCTATAATTAGTAATTAGTTGTAATTGTAATATAGTGGTGTAGTAGGGATATAAATATATGGATTGATACCACACCGGCAGCACGGATCGTATCCTACTCGAAACATCGAGGTTTTATTATCGGTATCGTTATATATTCCATACACCGATTTTATTCTTCCTTCAACAATACAGCTTATTTATTTTCCATACCTATCTTATTTTATTGGCCTCTCGCCAATTACCACCCGAGTTTAATTCGAGGCTAATTTCGAGTTCGATTTTATCATTTTCTTTTTTATCCATTCTTTCGACTCGTCAATTTTTCATAAACGAAGCGTCTGTCTTTGAGACTCATACGCCATTATCTCGAGCTCTGGGTACTTACGTGCCCGGTACATCGCGGGAAATCGGGTCTCGAGAGACACAGCGCCTCGTCTCGTCGTTCGAGAGACCGCTCACTTATTTGTCTATGTGGGCTTCTCCATAACACATTAATTCCGTCGCATTGTTTAATACGAGAGACGCTGTCCACATACGTGCTTACGTTACCGTTCGCTTCTTTTAACCACCGTACAATCGTACCTAAGTAGGTATTGGTGTGTATGGTGAGCGTTGGCGTCAAAAGCATTCGGCACGCTGGCGCGCGTACTTTGTGCCTCTGCGACGCAAACAGCTTCCTAATTAATGCAATAATTATTAGCACGAAAAGATTTGTATCGTCTATACGTTATTTTCTTCGTTTACCGCATAGACCGATGCTTGTTTTTCTTCGTTTCTTCATTTTTTGTTTTCTTTTTTTTTCTTTTTCTTACGATTTGTTCACTCGACTTCATCTGGCCAATGAGTACTCTATAGTTATAGATGCGTCGGATTACTTGACTGCGAGGGCGCGTATATGTAAGAAAAACATAAAATGTCTGCGAGAGACACGCACAGGAGAAGCGTTGAGAAAGAGAGAGAGAGAAGGAGAAAGAAAGAGAGAGAGAGAGAGAGAGAGAGAGAGAGAGAAACTGCACGTATGAGGGGAAATCAATTCCGTACAGTTGGCTTTCACCACGAGTGCGCTCATGCAGAGTTACGATCGTCCGGAAATCCTCCGAAGAATTATATACATATATTTGTAAAACGAGTGTTCGCCCATGTGTGTGTGTGTGAGTCTTTTGTGAGTAAGATCCCTTTTGCGATTTCGCTAGCCAATAAAGAACGACTGCACTACTACCTATTAAATATCATAGTGTTCCACTGCTTACTACAATATCGTGTATGGAACATCAAGGGGAATTCTGTACCGAGAAGCAGCGCATATTCGTGTCACTAATTACAAAATTATCGCTCCACAGCTTTATACGATTATCGTGTGTAAACTATATAAGCACAAGAATATACATCTATATATATATATATCTATACGGGACACACGTGAGAGCTCAGCAGCGCGTCGCTGCTTCTACGATAGAGTTAATGATTCTCCTTATCGCAACTTCGTATCGATTCTCGACTTGCTTGGTACGTGATTCTTATCTCGAAAAAAAAATGAAGAAAGAAAAACTTTGTCGAACTCCGATTAAAGAAATTTGATCGATCAAGGATCAAGGAAGATCCATGGATTGAGATTTTTATCAGGATTTTCGGATTTTTATTGATTTTGGCTCTCGCAGATTTTTTTTAAAACGCGATACAACGATATTGGCCTTAGCGGTTGATATAAGTTACGAAATAGCTTTTTTCGTCCTGTCGGCCATCTCGATTATTCACACTCCTCCCTCTTTTGTCTCGTGTTTCGTAGTAATTAATCAGATCATTAAAGTCGAGTCGGGAACGCTCACTGCGCCGACCGAGAGAAAAGCGATAGGAGAGAATCGGGTCTACAACGCGAGAGAGCCGCAAAACGCGACGGGCATACGCCGTTACGCGATTGTACTGGAGCGATAGGTGGGCTTGACTAATGCGACTCTGGCTGCACCTTGCAAATTGGCCGAGAGAGCCAACGGACCCTACCGACTCTTCTCCGACAAACAACACACTCCGCGGACGCTTTTGTTGGCCACTAAGAGAGCAATATATATATATGGAGGACAGAAGAAAAAGTTTGTCGAATCGGGAACGCGATTTGGGACAGAATGAGAGAGAGAGAGAGAGAGAGAGAGAGAGGCTTTGTCCACCTTGCCGCGAGCGATTTTGCGTTCGCCTACACCTGCCCTTTCCTTCTCTCTACAATGGCGCCATCGTGTTCAAATACAAAAAAAACACCATCAAAATTCATCAATCACCGGAAGTATTAATAATTATTCACGCTCTAGATGATTTATAAAAGGGTTAGCGGTTGAAACGAATTAAATTTTTACGAGATAAAATATATACACATTTTTTATATTTTTCTGTTTAGTCAGTTTAGTCTCGGCCACGTAGGTAATATACGATCGAGTCTCACCTCGCTGAGGACGATCTCGCGTCATATCCTTTGGCACAGCAGTTAGTAGGATCTCCCAACTCCCCCTCCCCCCTGCCTCGGTGTCTCTGTATCGCAGAGTACTAGGTAAAATATCTAATCTGCATGTGGTTACGTTTGACGCGCGTCTCGATGAAACAGGCCCGCCTCTCTTCGTCCGGAGCTCGATCTCTCCCGTTACGACGACCGAAATCCCTCTCGCCGCTTTGAGGGAATCGAATTTTCCATACGTGTAATAGATACATATATAACGGGATGCGCTTATACGCGAGACGAGAGCGGCGAAGCTTCCCTTTAATCTTCGGTTTTTCTCGACGCGGCTGTATATACCCCGATGAGTCGCACGGTCACGTATACGAAGCAGTGTTTCTTTGCCTTTGACACTCTAATGTTCTACAGTTCGTCAATAATGTAAACAAGAAAACGTAGAAAATGAAAACAGATATCTTTTGGCTTCGACCGTGAGTAAGAAGGATTATCCCGGGTAGAAAATTAATCAGGCTTTTTGATATTTCATCAAGGCCGGGTCTGGCACCGATACGTCGTGCCTGATCTGGCTAGACGGATTTCAAGCGAATAGGACCCGGATAAAGTATCCATAAGTCAGTCTAATTAAATCTAAATCGTTGAAATATCGAGTTATGGCAACTAGAAATTTTCGGATTTTTACGATTTCGTTAATCGTGAAAATGGGTGACAAAAGCTGAATTTGTTGTTTGTCAAGCGGTGAAAATACATCGATATATGCTGGAAAAACAATTATTGACCATATCTTTTTTCGTATTCTGCGAGAAAAAAAAGTTCGTTATCGAAAAGTCCATAACTTTTTAAAAAGATTCAACGATATTCCCTAATTTTTAGCCCCGACCCGAAGGTTTTTTAAATGAATTTCATAATCTTTAAAGAAGATTGTACGTTAATAGGACAATTATCTTGAGTTATTATTTTAGAGTCGAGATTTTTATGCAATCGACCGAAAAACAAAAATGTTATGCTAAATTTAGCATGGAATGCCCCATACGTGTAAAATACGAAGTTAAAGCAGCACACGCTGCCCGGACAGGTATTTTCCAATTAATTTTTTTTCCACCCCAGTAGTCTCTTCGCTCCCTTTTTGGCGGAGAAGAGGCGAAAATATAAAAAGAGCAAGTATAAAGAACGCGTGCCGCTTACTCTCATGAGATATCGACAGGGTGTTGGTATTGTGTTAGCGTTCTTCGCGCGCGGCAATGAAAAGAGACCTGGAAAGAAAGATATATATATATATATTCACCGCAAAAGAATATATGAGTGAAAGAGAGTCGTGGTTGGATATATAGTGTCCTGGGCCGAAGATCAATCAGTGGCGGTCTATAATTAACGAGTTACGGCCGCGCGCTCTGCCCGGTGTGGCTGTCTCTCTGTGTGTGCGTTTGCCGTTCGAGTTCTCTTATGAGCCTCGGGTCTTTGCATTAAGACGCGGCTTTTTGTGTCACTCTCGTGTGCACCCTCTCTCTCTCTCTCCCTCTCTCTCTTCCTCTCTATACGCCCGAACGTAATTATCTCTCGAGGAGAAGAGAGGTAAAAGCACAAACGGACGGACAGCCTCCTTGGCTTTAGTACTTTGCGCTCGAATTCTCATGGGCGCGATTCCTATGGCTCGAGTACATCACCAAAGCGCATCCCTCTTGGTATACGGGGGTGCTATTTTCATATTTCCAACCCGGTTATCACAGGAGTTATCGGAGATACGAAAAAAAAAAAAAATTAATAAATTACGTCGGAACACCAAAGGGCTTCGGCTCGTCGTCACGTGGTAATTAACGAAAAACAAAACAAAAATAAAACAAAACAAAAAACAGAAAATTCAAAGTGTTTTTTAAGTTGAATCGTTAATGTTTTTAATGAATTATTATAACTCGAGGAGGCGGTGTTTGAGTGAAGAGTACTTTTGTTTCTGAAAAAGAACTCGATTATTTCGAGACGGAGAAGATAAAAGCGAAACACCCTGTGTTTTCCATCGTGCATCTACTGTGCTTTCTTTCACTTGCCGCTTCGATTGGTCATTCTCGGTATTTATATATATATATATATGCGCGTGTCTGTATGCATATGTGTATGTATACATATACGTACGCACATGTTATTTATATATCATCATAACATGTTGGTTTTTCTCGTTACCCCGTCGCGAGAAGACGCCGCGCCGCCACACCAAAACTGTATTTCACTCTCTCTTTCCCTCTTGCCCGTTTTCAGTGACCATATAACGACGTATAGAATCGTAATTAGTAGGCGTGAACGCACGCCCACCAGACACCAAAGCGAGAGACTGTGAGCCCTGAGAGCTCTGCGTGTCTCGCGCTAAAATCGTTTAAGGCCCACGTCGCTACCGTGCTACCGATGCTGCTATACACGAGCTTCTATATATATATACGTATCCATATAAATATATATCTATATATATATACGAGCGGCACAAGCCCTAAGATACGAAGCCCGGTGTATCGTATTTGCGCGATTGAGACGCCGCCGCGGCGCTTTTTAACAGCGTACGTAGAGTCCAGCGGCGAATCTTGAGAAAACGCGAACGAGCTTTTTAGACTCTTCCGACGCTCGATTATCTAAAAATGCGCGAAATCACATCCGTGATAAAACATAACGACCGATGATAATTTATTTGAAATATGTTGGATCAATTTTTCATTTTTGCTTACATTTTTTCATCGAAATATAAAGTTAAATCTATTTTTACAACATTTTTATCGATCATTACCTATTAATAAATGGATTAAAATAAATAATATGAAAATATGAAATACATCCGGGTTACATTTTCATTTCGATCGACCGTTAGAATCGCGACTTTCGCGTATATTCGACTCGATACGAAGACGAGTGTGGCACACAGGACGATGAGACGTCCGATGAAGTCGTCGAGTCGCCAACGGCCATGCATGAGTGACTTCACTCCCTTCGTTTTTGCCCTCAGTTCACTATATTACGTATATATATATATATATGTACGTACAATAGGTAGGAAGAACTTGCTATAATCTGCCGTTGTGGCCTTTATTACCCGCGCGAGTCCATCTACCGTCGTTCTGCTCGAACCGCGGCATTCATCGTATATGGGACGGTTACTGATCATTATCGATACGAAATATACATATATATATATATAGCTATACATAAATATATACATATATATAGGTCTACTTAAGGAGAGCATCGCTCGATGGTCTCTCGTGTGCGACTAAGGCGTCATCAGGGACGAATATTATGGGCAAAGACGTGGTAACGAACAGTTACTCTTATAACGCCTTGATTGTCGCGATTGTGACAAAAAAAAATGACGGGTATCCGCCGGAAGTGAGTCCTTCCTCTCCCTTCTTTCGTAGAGCTTAGCAATATAAAAGGCCTTGCTCTCTCTCTCTCTCTCTCTCTCTCTCTCTGTCTCTCCGTCTCTCTCGCTCTCTCTCGTCTTCTCGTTGTCACTCAGAGTGACACACGCACACACACCTAGCTCTCCCTTCATTATTTTGTAGTTAGCTTTTTTCCTCTTCATTCGACAAGAGAGTCGACACTTGTATTTCGCCAACGCAACCTTGTCTTGATTCGTTATTCGTCCTTTCTCTCTCTCTCTCTCGCGAATCTCTTTTTTCCCTTCGCATCGAGGATGATTCGCTATTTCGTTGCGATATATGCGCGTAAATGCAGAAGCCTCGAGAACGGCTTTGCCAGTGAACGGGTGCAGGGAAAACACTCGTGTACATACGCGAAGGTATATAACTGTATATATAAATAAATAAATATAACTATATAGATTCCGTGACTCACTCGTTTATATGTACTATAAAGTATAAACCTTACGCGAGACCGTATCTTACGCTCGTTTTACTCGACCGAGAGCCGCGAGTGTGTGTAACATCTGCTGCCGCGAGCGGATCGAATTGTCCGGCAAATGAATCGATCGTAGCTTCAGATTTGGTCGGCAATAACGCGTATAACAAAACGCATAATGTACTACCAACGTACGTACGTACAATGGAAATTGAGTCAGCGAATCGAAAGAAATTCGTATATTATTAAATTTATTTTGGGGTCAACCGAATAATTTCAACAATGTGAAATAATTTTCTCGGAATATAAACGAGAGATAAAATACAAAAACATGGTTAATTCGAAATAAAAGTAGAACGATGAAGTAACGATCGATAATTGGTCCTGACGATTACGGTTGTTCGTAAAGAATTTCTCGTTTTTTTTCCTCTTCTTCTCTCGTTTCACAATTATCTCTCGTGTCGTTAAATAATTTTTAATACGTTTTAAATCGCACCATTCGATACTCGTCACTGATTCACACAGTGAACGGGGTAGCTCTCTCGTGCTTGCCTCGTTGCACGAATCGAAATACAAATGTACTTTTTTTTTTGCAACAAATGTTCTCTCGTTGTATCGCGTACGAACCACCGTAAACTCGAATGAACCCTAATTGGCTGCAAATATACGATTCGCGAAACGAGAATACGATATAATGATTAAGATTCGCTCATTAGGCTGGCAGAGTAGCGATATATGGCTCCCGATTCGGTGGACGAAGACGATGATTCGTGGAAACGCCCGCGGGAAGGAAACATATATATGTACCTATATATCCATATCTCCATACACACACACATATATATATATATAGGTAGATGTATGTACAATACCGAGTGAAACTCATAGAAACGTTACGCTCGAAACGACTATGGGACGAGCGTGTGGCACTCTCCGCGATGTTTGTATCACGCGTATGTATACGCGTATACATATATATATAAGAGTATAGTACGGTTTAACTCTGCTAGTAGTATACATAAATCATTCGGCCGCGGAGTGCACGCAGCGCCGCGTTGTGTGTGCTCCGACGTTCATCGTGCATATATATATATATATATATATATATATATATATATATATATATATATATATATATATGGACTACAGTAGCCACGGCATACAGTCGCAGTTGCAATTGTTATGCTAACTACTCTCGCCCAGTATCTGCTCTTATATAGTCTATGTTTCCTGTCCGACCACCTGTTACCCTTTCGAGAGATCCGCCGGACCCGCTGCAACGCACCACCTACACTATCGTCCCCCTCTTTCACCCTTCCGCCACTACTACCGGGCCTCGCGCCCTTGTTCGACGAACGGCCACTTCGAATTGACACGTGCAATTCGGAGTTGCCCCGAAAATCTTCTCGATTCGTTTCGTGTCGACGTCATTCGTGTGCACGAGAGTCCGATCGAACGTCGGACTCTCGGTCAGAAATTATGACGACATTTGCATTCGGAGAAAAGTGAGAAAAGTTTCGAAGGGGAATAAATAAGAAAATTTATTTTGAGATAAAAATGCGTTTGATGTATTTATTAAAAAGAAGGAAAATAATGAATTGCGTATTCTCATTTTTTTTAATGGTATCGCTCGACCGTCGAGCGTTCTCTTTACGCGGCGGCGTACCTATATGAGCGTGAAAATATGAACCCTCGGACACGCATATACTTATAAGCTGCCCTCGTTCCGTCAAAAACTGGGAAGGTTCTTTGACGACGATAAAAATGCCCATAAAAAGATACATGTTAAGATCGTCCAGGGAAACAAATGACTGTCGGTTCGATCCCATATATATGTATATATATATATATATATATATATATATATTTAGATATACACGGGGCTTTTAATTGCAACACCTGCCCGTGGCAACGCGCTACAGACCCTTCCTTCCCCTTGCTCTGTTATACTGTGCCAATGCACTGAAACAACGCGACGGGGTCGATAACGCCGTTCCTTATACCGGAGTCTCTTTCTCTCTCTCTCTCTCTGTGATGGCATGGTATATATATATATCATGCCATCACAGCTGCTCAGATCGGCACACTCTATCGATCGGGGTCGATACCCGAGAGAGATAATAATTTACGAACGAGAATATACATTGAATTAAAGTACCCGTGACGTTGAAATAGAATATAATACTTTATTCTATATTAGTAGCCTCCGGCGCGGATCTCATAAATTGAATATTAATCTAAGATTTTGACGTTGCGAGTGTAATAAATTTAAAATGCGTGCTGAGCCAACGGCGCGGATCGTTGAATTGTTTTATCATTTTTGTTCCACGGGGCATATTGGTTCTCGAAGCGACGACAAATGGGCTGGAGTTTCGGGATGAGTGGAGACGGTCAATTTTTAAAAGTGATTGTAATTTTTTATATTTTGGTCGGATTTAAATAATGCTGTAATATATAAGAAAAAACAAATTATCGGATAAGTCGAGTCAGTGAGCGATATTTGAATATTAATTCTTTATGCATAGCGACTGAACATCGAGTCGATATGATTCATTTTCATGATTCCGTGGGAAAAGCCCGGTTGTGCTTCCGAATTGTACCGGAAAGGTGTCTTTATTCCGTATAACGATGACGGATTTTTATTTTCCCGAACTCCGCGCTCCATCAAGCTCAAGCGTTGCACGCACCTCTCGTATATTGTGGGAGTTCTATGCGTGCTATTCAGATGGTAACGCAATATTTCTAAAATTAATAATCATATCGACGCAAGAACAAAAATGGATTTTAATTTCATTCAATAAAATTCAACTCGATACAACATATTTTTTTTATCACGAAAGAGTTTAGCTCGAATAAAATTATTTATAAGTCAGAAAACGATTGAGATCTTCGTTCGTCGAATTTTGTCTTCGATTTTCAATTTTAATTATACAGATTTTTCGATCGTTAAACGACGACCTGGATTCTCACAGTTATTAATAGGAAAAAGCCGAGAAGTGTACCGAAGAAAAAAGTGCCGTGATTAAATGGAATGAGTCCTGTATCGTCGCGTAGATATATAGATGCGTGTGATCGGTTGCGTGTAACATCCGTTCGCGTGTTATACGCGTATACGATTGGTTCTATGGGAATCCGACAGCATTGACGGGACCCGTTTATTAACCTACTTAGATATCCGATTGCCCGTCCGTGAGCTTCTCGACAGATGGAGATATTCTCGAGGATCGAGCTAGCAATTCATCATATACACATAATATAAATCCCTCCCTGTCTTCGAAACTTATGGGAAACGGAGGGAAGCATTATGAATTATATTTCGGTTCACGGTTTCTTCGTATTTTTGTTCTTCTTTCATTTTCGACGTAATTCGATGCTTCGACACGAATCGGACAAATTATTGTTTCTGTCATCAGCGAAAAAGTGAAAGAAAGGACCGCAAGGTCATCGTCGTAATGAATATTATTTCCAACTGCAAAGTGGAATTATGTGTTCTGTGTATTTTTTTTTTAAAGAGCGAAGTTAACGTATTCGAAGAAAATTATCGTGAATATTGTTCGGAATAAGGCAGAGCTCTGATTACACGATAAATTGGACGTAATGAGTGCTAAATTGCACACCGTTGCATGCATCGGCGAAAGAGAGAGAGAGAGAGAGAGAGAGAGAGAGAGCGTGAGAGAGAGAGAGAAGGAGAGAGGATAGTCATTATATTTGTACGACTGTTTTATATTGCCTGTCCGAGGGAACTGCCGAAGTTTGGCAGTTTTCTTAACTCGAACGCCCACGACCGAGAAGTAGCAGTCGACGATTCCCTTCACAGCGAAGTTCTTCGTCGAGCGAGCTGCGCGCACGAGGTCGCCAATTCTTTTATGCAATTCTTTTTTTCTCTATTTTAATCGAAGATTGACAGAGCGAATGCACGATCCAAGTTTCCGTCACGAAGAAGCCGTGATTTTTAGTGCCGTGTGTCGACCGTACTGTTTTCGCCACACGCAGATGCTTAATTCACGTAATTTTTCTTTTTCTTTTCGCAACTACGTCGAAACAAAAAAATGTAGCGCCTATTTTTAATTCAAAGTCGATCGGACGTTTCACGTCGGAGTAAAATTAACATCGAGGCGATCGACGAGACGCGTATTATATTCGTCGGTATTCGGTCTCGCTTATGTAATAATTTACATGTATAATCTCGAAGTCTTATACGCGTATGTCTATACCGATAGCCCGTAGACGTTATATATTTCACGGTTTGGTACGAATATGCGTCGTGCGAGTGAAAGGGGCCAGTAGTGACGTTCCCGTCATTGTCGCTCCCTCGAGAATCCTGAGGGCAATGGCGACGGCGACGACGACCACGACCACGACCACGACGACGAAGACGACGAAGACGACGACGACAACGACGGGACAACGGACGAGTGCAACGAACGATCCTTGTGTGCACTATAGAAAATACCTCGCGAGGGATATCCCTTGGAGGCCACAACGAACCAACGAACGAACGGTAGCAACCAGCGAGCCAGCCACGCTTCTATCGTAAACCCTCATTATCGTTGTAATTATCATGCACGGGATATAACGTGAAACGGTGGCGTGCCGGAATGCACTGAAGATCGCCCTTGCACCGGGCTAATCCCAATGCGCATGAATAAATTACATGACTAATTTGATGAAGAAAAAAAATACATGGCTACCTCTACCACCATTGCCCACATAAAAAAATATACCTGTATATACGTATATTTATGTATATATATATATGTATATATGTATATATGTATATATACGTTTGAAGCGAAAGGGAATTCCGCGTGCTCGGGCTTGCATATATACGTCCTACATATCTGCGATAAGCGTATAAATATTGCAGATCTTACGGGACGTATTATGATCCTCGAGCGATTTCAACCAGCGTTCGTCATACACGTGTAAGTGTGTGTAATCCGCGAGGTACTAATTGAGTGTCCGAGAATGATTAATTCATGGAAATAAGCTCGGCGACGAGCAATCGTGTGTCCCTTGATCGACAATTCTTACGTTTCTATAGGTCGCCGCTGTATTACGCGAACTGATTGTAAAAAATACTGCTCGCTGTACCTCAGTGATTATTCGTAATGTTAGCAGACTGAACAAGTCAGAATTCCACGCATGCAGAAAAATGAGGCAATTCATCGGACTTTTTAATTTTTCGTTAAAAACTAATCCTTACAATAAAAATATATTTATTCATGAAAACAAAAACGGAATTTTCGTAGTAACAAAATCTGCCTCGACTTTTTTAATTGAAAAACAAATCGTCCAGTTCTGAAAATATTCCCTGCCCATTATCCCGAGTTCTTTATCGAAAATATTAACTTTGCATTACACGTTGGAACCGGTATACGATAGAAAAATTGCAGAAACGTTCGTGATAAAATTGTGTAGTACCCTAGACTTTTGTAGTAGCAGCAATTTTCACCAGGGATCGAATAGCTCGCGTGCTATGACGTATTCGTGACCATGCAGATAACGAGATCGATTTTTATAAAGCTCGAAGGCCAAGAAACATATTACCGGATGTGTGTATATATTCTCGGAAGAATTGAACGAGATCGAGGAACTCGATTCATTCGAGAGAATGGGGCAAGCGCGCGGGGCGGAACAGGGGTTGCAAGGGGTAGCGGTTTATAATATACCTACAATAGAGAGTACAATTAGAACCTCCATCGCCGATAAAAAGCTCGCGTTGTTGCGAGGGAAGGTTTGGATTTGAGTCTGATTATGCATCGCTACTCGTAAGTATAACGGCAATGATAGTATGAGAAAGCGGGCGCGAAAACGCGAGAGGTATATAGAAACGCAGCGTGCAAAGCCTCAAAGCTCGTGGCGTTGTTTGGAGAGAGGAGATGGGGGAAAGAGAGGGGGGGGGGAGGTTTGGGCTCATGGTATCGTTTCTCTTACATAAAGACGTCAAACTCTACAGGACCGACGAAACTTTCCTAATATATCGTGGCCATTACTGGTACAAGCCTCCAGACGAGACTTACACCCTCCAGCTCCGTTCTCTACTCGCTCTCTTTCTCTCCCGCTCTGTTTCTTCCCTCTGGCTTTCCCCCTTTCTCTCAAAAACACGAAATACAACGTTTCTCTCTTTCTCCGCCGTAATACGCTTGGTCGCGCGTAGAACTTTGTTTATCAAATAAATATCGTTACCAGCAGTGGAGATAGAACACGGGGAGCTTCGTACGTACAGTCGTAAAGCTTCGCTTGTTTCTATACCGAAGCTCGCGTCAGCTCGACCACCCAACGAAATATAGAGGCGCGCAACATCTCGATGCGCGCTCGAGTCATCCATCGTCGAACGTGAAACCGCGACGACCACCAGCGGTAGAACATCGATATAGACTCGTCGGAGAAAAACGTTCGGTCCTCATAACCGAAGATATATTTATAGGCTGATAAATTCTTCGTAGAACTACTTTTTCAGTTTTGTACCGTGAATCGGTAAATTATGGCGTATACCGCAGATATTAGTTGGAATATTAAATTTATAAGAGTGAGAATTAAGATAGATCGAGATACGATAAAACTCGGCTCGGCTCCAGAGACTTTGTTATACATCGAGAAACATGTAAGTTATCGTAGAACAGATCACAGCCGAACGTTATGCATATCCGTATCCACGCCGAGTTCTCGTAATAATCGAAATAAAAAAAGTAGCCGACAAACGATACATGCATAATAACCAATATAATAACACGCAATTATATCTCGAAGTGCGATATATTCGAGAGGCAGTGATTTACATCGATTGTTCGTCGTTAAAAACCGACTAATTACAAGCGAACATACACATACGTTTATATATATGTATATGTAAACTTAACAACGAGGTATATAAATGGCGATGTGCGTGTGCTATAGCTATTCTAGTTGCAAGCGATTTTCACCTGCTACAGCAAATGTATCTTGTGCATTAGTCGATACCTATTATACGTATTACAAGCCATATATAACAACGGTCATCATCTTGGCGCGAACGTTTACTTCCGTTCGGCCCTCGCTCAACCCTTTACCACTGACGTTTCGCTCCTTCGCGCTCGGTATGTATATGCACGCATACACCTTGTTTCTGTATCGTTGATTCTCGCTCGAGTGTTACGTTGCCGCGGCCGATGACGGTCTTTTCCTTTTTCTGCTGGCGCGCACGGTTTCATCGGTTTGTGCCGAGACACACGGCGTTGCGCGAGTCTAACACGGGCGATCATCCCGCGAGATTCTTTCGAAGCTGGCGAGCTATTCGAAGGTTCTCTCGCGGGCTTTACTGCCGAGCTACGGCAAGAGCGTTTCGAGTAAGCGGCAATAATTGCGAGACGATAACCAACGTCGAGTCGTTACCATCGGCATTAGAACAAGTTTCCGCGCGTTCGCGAGGGCTCCTTGAAGATTTAGCTTGACTCTCGAATACCTACCCGGTGTATCGAGCTCAAACGGTCGGAAGCGAAAACACAGCCTGCTCTATATACATATCGCTTTACGTACTCGAATATACCTCGGTAAACGCACGAACCAACTTCATTTCGTTATCTTTCCCTCCCCTTCTTCCGTTGATGACTGGTGTTGGCTCCACTACTCATGAGGAAACAATGGCTGTACCGGCTCGGCAGCACCGCGAGCTTCGCCGATGGATAGGTGGTATCCGTTTTATTGCCACGTAAAGACCCCAGGCTCTCTAGCATAATGTAGTTCCTACCCGTAACTCGGATAGGTAGGCATTGGTGCCGTTCCCGTTGTTGTTGCAGTTCGTGCTACAGCCGTGGTTCTCCCGCCTGCCGGTGGGTAGTGGGATATATAGAAAACCGTTTCCCCGTGCTTCGAAACGGACGCGCCAGATGCGTTACGACTATGGCGAGTGGCGAACGGCCTGTCAATTATTGAAATGAGCTAATTATCGTTTTCTCGGGTAAGCTTCGCGTACGGCACAATCCTGTATGTACGCTTGTGTGTTCGTCCCTATACGTGTATGAACCGAAGTGCGGTACTAATATAGGCGCGCGTTTAACATCGACGGACAGCTGCATTCGCCATCCACGCATACGATGGCGCTTTACCATTTCGTTCTCGCACCACACACTTCGACTCCGCGCATCTATGAAAACATGTATACTTATGTACGGGATATCGTCGCGTACATTAGCTCACACTCTGGGCAAGGTGTGTATGCGCGTTGCAGCTCATCATATCCTGGCAAGCAGGTAGCGCGCGCGTGCTCCTCCCTGTCGGATGCGTCATTATCCTTTAAGAGACGTGCACCTCTTGCCCTTCTCGCACTTCTGCGCAGTACGTATGCGTGTGAAGATACGTTTATACATGTATATATATTTATGAATAGATATTACGTTCGAGAATCGTTCTTATCGCTCCCAAGCATTCGTTATATAGCCCGTCGAGACGAGAAAGCGAGAGCTCGTACCGAAGCAGAGATGAGTTTCGACGTTCTCTCGTCTCTCCCTTATACCCGTAATGTCATGAAAAATGTACTCTCGCAGGAATATATTTAAGTACCCGGTACACTTTACGGTACCACACCCTTCGATAAACGCTGCGCAGGAAGGTTTGCATAGTTGCGGTATGATGCGATGGATAATACTCTAATTGCCCGAATTGTTCTTTGTTTTAAGTTCATTGAGGATGTCGCTGTTCATGGTGTTGTTAGTTGCATCCTCTCATTAAACGAAAATACTAATCACTGTTCATTTATCCCATCACTGGTTTAATATTTATATAAATTCGTATTAATCTTGTCGGGAAATCTTCCAACATTATTCGTAATTATTCATATTGATAAACCTTGGAATTCTTCTCATTCTGTTTCTCTGAGCCGAGCCGAAATGTTCATGTTCATTCGATACGATGATCATCAGCGCGTAAGTCCGATGTGTTGCAAGGGCAGGGCCCGTTGCTACAAAAGTGCAACGAAGAAAGGAAACGATGCACGAGATACCGTTGGTAAAGAAGGGGCTGGGGGAAAGTAGAAGAGGGAGGAGAAAGGCATAAGAGGGCTTGCGAGGTTTTCCGAAACGGAAAATTGGTTCCGTAGAACGGAAAAGGAGTATACGCGACGTCAAGGAGATAAGACCCCCGAAGAGCGCTCCCGGTTAGCCGGATAGCTAATGGAACGAGAGAAGGGAAATGGAGGAGGATGGAGAGCTTCGCAGCTTTTCCCGGTTCAGCTTCCTATCCTTTTGCTCCGCTGTACTGCTTTTCACTTCTCACTCGCTCAGGGCGCGCGCTCTACCGTTCGTTCGCTTTCCGGTTTATCCGCGGAGTGCAGGATCCTTAATAGAATACTCGATGAATGTATTTCTCTTAAGGGGCAAGAGGGCAGCAGGAGCACCACTGACACGCCAAGCGCCCTTCCCCTGAAAATATCATAGTTGTAGGAGTAGTGGATAGGTTGAAGGTGGAAGATTCTGGTGTGGATGGCGAGCTTCGCACACAGTCGAAAGATCGACGGCCGGGGGCTGTGGAGCAGCTCTAGAGCGCGAATATCCCGGAGCTCTTTTAGAGAACCTTGGGATGGACGAGTCCCGGGCGCAACGATAAATCTGTGCTTAGCCGCGACAATGGACTGGAGTCCTCCTTCTCTCAGCCCCCCGTCTATTCGTTGCCTCTCTGGCTTCTCTTCTGCTCTCCGCGCGTAGCATGCTGCTCTTTTCACTTTCTCTCTCTGTCTGCCCTTCTCTTCTCGCCCCTGTACATGTACTATGGCTCTTCCTGCTTTCTCCGCTGAGGGAAAACGAAAAGAAGGGGTTAAGCCACGTTCCACGAGTGTACGGTGTATATACGCTGTTCCATGTTGCAGCTATAGCTTCGTATAAATGGATCACCCTCAGCTTCCTATGACTCCCCCCCCCTACCTTCTACACCTCTCCAACGAAAGCTAGCACTACGTATTAATTCGCAAGAGAACGAATTTCCGGCTTCTCGCATAACAGCGTATAGCCTGGTTGAAAGGGCTCTGCCATTATAACGTCTTTGAACGAAAGAGAGGTCGAATAGCAGGTAAGAAAACGTTTAAATTTGTGCAGTAAGAGAAACAAGAAGAAACGGAACGACGTATAGTCTCTTGAACATAAGATTCAACATTTGAACAGCCATCGAACGTGCCTAGACTAACCTACTGGCAAATCAAAAACCTGAGCTACGTCAACAGTTGGATTATAAACTTTACTGCTTTGCGTTTCATTTTGGTCTTTCTCTAACAGCCCTTCATCCATTAATTGCCATCGATGAAGGAAGGAGAAATGAACCGATTGTAAAAACACTTGGTGCAATTTTTATGATAATAGAGCAATAATTGATTGTACATCAATGTGTGAAAAAATTGGTAGCGAGGGTGGTAGATTAAAAAATAACACTCAAGAGTGCACGTATAAGAGTATATTCGTGTATCGCACACAGCTCAATCATTACTGCCGCGTACGTGACGACGTGCGCTCGACCTAGCCAAGGTCGGGGCCGCTCCGCGATCCACATTCTACATGTTCTTGTCTTATCTTCGCTGATCCGTAGCAGCAAAGACGGAGCGAGGAAGCAGAGCAGAGAAATGGAAGGTAAAGAGGCAGAAGGTATACAGCAGGTAGCAGGTGATCCCCTCTGGTCCGGGTCTGGACGCACCGGAGCTCTCGGCACAAGGACGCGGGAATACCTGCGCAGAAGTAAGGAGACGTATAGGCACGATGACACCGAACCAACGACATTTTCTGGATACTCACGTAAGAGCAGGTGAGGAAAGGCGAACGGCTCGAGAATTACCAATGGCATTCGAGGAAGCAAGACGGAGGGAACAAAAGTGCGTGCCGCTCGGATGTACAATATGTGCAGTATTTATACCTGTACTTGTGCGTGTAAGCGTACGTAGTGCGACAACTGCATGTGCGGGCATGTCCAACGATTGACACGCCTGTGAGTGTAATTCTCGAGGTCCTTGACCTTGGAAGAGGAAAACTCGCTATGAGTGTGTGGGCTGGTAATTCGGAAAATAAAACGCAGGATATGCTACGATGTAGCTACCGATTCTAAGAAAACTTAGAGGGAAACCCAGTCAAAAGAAATCGATAAACATTGGTTATCTTCCAGATGGATCTAAAACTTGAAACCTTTATTAGTAATACATGGCTGCATACTAATATCGATGTTAATTAGAAATACGTCAAGAATCATTGACAAATGGTGCGGGGACGAGAATAAAATGTATTCCGGGCAGGTTCGATTTGAAATGAATATAATCGTGAAAACGCCGGAAATTCCATCACCTGCTGTACAAGACCCAGGTGAAGACCGCCGTCATAATAGTTATCGCAGGTTCGATCGATATCCCATGAAAAACTGAGCAGCATCTACTCGCGGTCGTTATTCATGTCGAGTATAGGACTCCACTACCGGACATCCCGGTGACAGATTGGCTTCAATCAAAACTGCGATATATCCAGTCACGTTGAAAAGAAGATTTGATGGGAAAATAAATTAGTCGATGTTTCGCGGATGAACAAGTAGAGCTCGGAAAAGAAACTATTCTGTGTTTCAATATAGCGCGAACAGTAGTTCTGTCATCCAGTGTTCCAGGCTGGACGAAGCGTCCAGGATGAAACCGGTCGATGAGGTACGAGGCCGGTATGCAAGAGAAATGCCGTCAGCCGACCAGCTGATCCTGGGAACAACGCCCCAACGTGACTTCTTGCGGGAATTAGGCGCAGAGTCGCCTTGATTTAAGGCCGACAGAGAAGGTTCTCACACGATGCTGTGCCTCAGGGCAGCGGCCTTGTCCACTTCTCCTTCGTACCATCCGCCTCTTCTTCCTCCTCTTCTTTGGGCTTTGCTTACTTCTTCTCACTTCTTTTATACCGTTTGGCTTTGTGCCAATTCGGCCAGTAACGAATTTACATCGGTCCTTTGGAAGATGGTAAGGACTAAGACGGAGAGGGTTGAAGGAGGAAAGAAATAGAGGTAACACCAAGAAAGACCACGAAGAAAGCTCAACGTTGGGTACAAAGAGGATGGGGAATCGGTGAGGATGAAGAGCGATACTGGCATTGCGAGGACGTCTCTCCCTCTCTCTCTCTACCACCTAACCGCTCTGCCTGAGACGCGGCTGGGCTACAAGTTCCCAGCGCAGCCAAAGGCCTCCGATGCGTGTGTCGATTGGACGCTGAATTGTTCGCGAAATTCCTTCGATAGTATTCGATGAATCTATCGAGGCACGTCGTTGTCGCCATCCGATTCTGCTTCTGTTGGCGATGCACAAGCAGCTTCTCTCGCGGCTTCCTCCTCGTTCTGGACCAACAGTCTTCCCCGGTGGTATGCGACTTTCTGCAGTGTGTGTTCTCTCGATCTGAGACCGGCGGTGTCGTTAGGCGGGGTTCCTTTATGTCCATTGAGAGACGTTTCTGCTCCAATCGCGCCTACTCCCCTCAGCCATGGCGATAGCATAGTTCCACTTATACTTACCAGATAAAATTATTTTCAGAATTCTAGAGAGCCTTCACCGTGTGAACTGCTGACAAAGTAAGCTTGGGTCAAAGTTCTAATTGGGAATTAGAGAACGAGCATTGATTCGGGTTTCGTGCTTATGATCACTTCTAAAACTTTCACTCCGATAGTTCCCGTTTGTTCCAAAGGCCCGATTGCCCGCGGTAGAAAACTCGGAATATATTCCATTCTCTGGCCACTATGATAGAATATATACCGCGTATACCGCATAACGCAGATAGGTACACCGAGATAAACAGACAAATGGATAGAGATGAATAAGTTGAGATATATTTTGCATCCTTTCTGTGACCACAGTATAGCATCCAGCTATGTGGGTGGTTCGTTGTCCAGGGCAGCGCCGTGGACCGGTGGTGGAGGGGGGGGGGGGGCATTTTGGAATAATTGCGATGAGCGTTTCGCGGGGTACAAAGGAGTCGCGCTCACATCTCTCCATCCCCACCCCGCCGACCCTTTTGCCGATAGTACGTTCACGTTCACTGGCACGGGGTGTACGTTTCTACGCTTCTGTAACCTTTCCATCAGTGTGGTACGCTACGAAGGGCTGATGCTGATGCGGGGCGTGCTGGGTCGCGAGGCCCCTTTAGCGTTCAAACAAATAGGAAGTTTGTTCGCCGGGCACACAATAGGTGGAAACCGAATGATATGTCTAACTAAATACGTTACCGCGTGTATATTTGCCTATATATCGTATATGCCGTATACACATACAAGTATACTGAACGACGTATACGTTCACGTATACCGTGTGTATTGAGCCACCGGTATAGCGGTCGTATCAAAGGGAAAACCAAACCTTTATGATGGTTTCTGGTTCGCCTCGCGTCTCCGCAGTCTACCGTTTTCTCTTCTCCGTTTCTGTTATCTGCGGTTGATGTTATGTGTGCGCTTGTGGCTTCATTGCCTATCTATACTCTCTCTCCAACCTCCTTGCGACCCACCCATCCTACTTGGTTGTCCCCCAATTCTATACCACGGAATACATAGTTTGTCATTACTACGTAGGTTGGATGATGATGTCCTCTTAGGCACTTCGGCATCACTGATCGACATCCGGATGGATGAGCACTCGACGTGCAACGTGTTTAACAGGATTATAATTGGCACTTGTAAGAAAGAATAACCACCGACCCAATGTTTAATGATTTTGGTTTTTGGAAAAATGTTCCGTAAAGTTCAGGGATTTTCAATCATCTTCAAATTATACGAATCTCCCGTCAACACGATATTTTCGAATTAGAGAACCTCCGTATGGCGGATGAGTAAACCATGCGTAGAGCGATCTTAATTATAATCTGTGAAGATACGCGTTTTCTTGAACCCCTCTTCCCGATGCGCATTTACAGCCTGCGATTCGACGACGCTTGAGCGTGAATTTGCCATTTCCACCTTTATCTATCAGAGTTAGCAGTGATTCCTCGCCCAGGTCTTCTTAATGATATATAATGTGTATGCGTGTTCTTGATTTCAAGTCAGAAATTACGACCAATAGATACATCAAAGGAAGCACATTTACGCAGCCACGATAAATACGCTTCGTTTATTAACATCGTTCAAAATAGTTTGTATTTAATGAAATTAATTTTGTGTTGTAACTAACAACAAGTATATAGTAAATTCATACTCAACAATAAGTGCGTCGGTAAGATATTCCGCTAAGATACATATTCCACAAAGTTTTAATTATTTCCGACCAAGCCACGCAACCAAATACGTTTCCATTGATCTTTGTCTACATCGTTTGGCACCCACATAAAAGTTCGATCCACCGACCGCAATAAAATGTGAAATTCTCAGTCGGTTCGATCATCGGCATTCGCAACGTCGATTCATCGATCGATTCCCAACTTTGATCATCGCGGTGACCTCGATACTCGGACACTCACACATAGGCGCGGATGGTCGAAGACACGCGTCCCCGTGGGAAGCGGTCTCGTCGGGTCCACGAAGAGTCGTAAAGACGATTGAAAGGAATACGAAAAAATAAAAAGGATTGGAAGAGAGATCGAGAGTGGCGAGGAGGTAGCTGCTGAGAAGAAATAAAATCAAATAGGAGAAGAGTCGAAAGGATGGAAGAGAGCAGTAGGGAGAAAGACCGGACAAATAGCTGGCGGGAGAGACGTTCGGTAAAAACGAGAACTTTGTGGCGACAGAGACGCGTCGCTCGCGGAGATAGCTCCTCACCCGCGGGACTTCGATGCTGCAAGATCCCTCCTGGCTTTGTCGGCGTGGCTGCTAATTAGTTTACTAAATTATCGACTCCCTGGCGTATTTACAGTCACACGACGAAGCTTATCCTACCGTACGTTCCGTATCAGCGGATGAAAAGCAAAACGTGAAAACATTGACGCATCTACCTGTCATCGAGCATATGGCCGAGGTGGTGCGCTGCTTTGAGCGCGAATAAACTTCGAAATTGGCCGATTCGTTCGCGATCCACGAACCGTTGCTCCATAAGAGTTGAGAGATCGAAGGCCAGGAAGGACGAAGAAGAAAGAGAACGAAGAAACGGACTCTTCGAAGTACGCGAATGTGCGAGTAGAGCAGAAAATCACGCTCACCGTCGAGTACCTTCGGGAATGGGAAAGGAGGGAACACGTAGATAGATACGCGAAGAACGCATCTGCCTGATCGGTGAGATAGTCGTCTTTCCAAGAGACAAATTAAGTTCCTGCTCGCTTCTCGCGAGTATGCGACCCGAATGAAACGATCGAGCGAATGTGTTATCGTTCGCCAGGTCGATTGCAACCACTTGTACCACTTCTTGCGTCTCCCTCTTTCATTAACCACTGAGCTCACGATTCATTATTGATAAAGACGACATCAAATTTACGGACTCGGAATTCAACGGACTGTGGCTAATGATAGCGAAATGTATTTCGTATCGAAAACTTTTAATAAATAAATGGTGGTGAAATACAGAAATTAAACGGGACGACTCGTACGGCTTGCACAAACAAAAGTTAATCTCAGTGACAAATAACCACTATGAAAAAAGGCTTGCTCGATGTAAGACGATAGGTCCACAGTTTATACGAAAAATAAGATTAAAAAAAGGGTCGAAAAGTGGTGCCGAACCACGTCACGGAGGGGCGGGTGCGGGGGGGGGGCGAAGTGGCCAAGCGAGCGCGTCGAACCGATGAAGTCCCTACAAGGAGAGGTATAATTTTTTAACGTTATTACACCGGCTGACTATCCCCTGTGCCCTTTTTTCTTCTCCACCCCCTCAACTGCCACCTTGTCTCCGTAACGTTTCAACCCCTCGCTTTCCTTCCACACCCCGCGTTGATTGGCAATTTCGCGTCTTGAATTTTTATCCCGACATCGCCGGACTCGTGCGACGGAGTACAACCCCTTCGTTTTTAAATTATCCGCGAGATTAATCAAGGCGTCATTTTTCACGTCCAATTTGCAATAAAAAGGAAAACTCGCGCGCTGAAGGGACCGTGAGGTAGAGAGTGGGGCCGCGAAAGCGCGAGAGAAAAAGTGTTAGTACTGTGCGCGAAGTGAGAAAAAAAACGGGGGTGCGCGTATAAAATACTTCTGTATGTATTATATAACGATTCAGCAGCCGGCAGGCTCACAGTAGAGTAAACCTTATTCTTAATTGATATATTCTGAATTAATTAATCCTTCCAGGCGAATGGAGCGCTCGCGCCGTTTTTCCCCGAGAAAAAAAGGGTTCGGTGCAAAGCGCAATATAGAAGAGAGATAGAGAGAGAAAGTGTTTCCTAGCACAGGGGCTAGGAGAGAGAACCCTTTCTTAATTAGAAGCAGTCGTAAATTTCTTTCATTGGACACTTTTTTTCTTCGATTATTAGCGCATACATCTTTTCCGACCCCTTTATTGGCTCTCTGCAACCCTTTTTTTCTGCGGATACACCCGACATCTGGCCGACACCACACCGCGATAGAGTACCATTGTTCGGCCTCGCTTCTTTTTCTCATCTCGAGACTCGTGGAGACACCAGTGGTAAACGAGAGAGCGATTTATTCGATATAGGGGACGCTGAAGACGTAGTGCTCGTCGTCTCAACTTTCTCGTGATTAAATTTTCTTATTTCTCACGATATATATACGTTTGTGTACTTAATATAAACGATTGGCTTATTCGTGGTTCTCTAAGAGGTTCCTGTCTAGTATGAAGACTTGATCAATCGTAACGATCAGTCATCGACGACGTTGGGCCTCGATCATTGTTACATTGATTAATTATCATGTGCTCTAAAGTGGCTAACCCGAGCATTCCAGAATTGATTAGGGACGTGGAACGACGTCACACGACTCCCCGTACATTGTGACGTATGGAAAATCCGTTTATTAGCAGTCCAGATTCTGCGTTATAATTGCAAACGAGAAAAATTTTGGTGATTCGCGAATTTGATAATGAAATAAATCCACGCCAGGTCAGAAGAGACGAAAGGGGCAGAAGTTCGATTCTCAAGGGGCTTGGCCGTACCGAAGAGGGCCACGAGAAGTAAGAGGAAGCCCTTAATAAGAAACGAGGACTTCCTTGGCACGGTAAGGTCCGCAGGGAGTCGTCGAGAGTCCCACAGACCAGCGGCACACAAAGCTGGGAGAGGAGGAGCGAGAGCGCTAACACCGTCGGGAGTGAGGCGCGTTGAAGCGTAGTAATTAAAAAATACACGGCGATAAAATAATATTGGCTACAAATTGAGTTATGCCGAAGAGACGGAGGGGGGAGGGTGGCATTCGGCCTTTTTTAATAATTATTATTATTATTATTATAAAACGTTAAAACTTTACGAAACGAGGTGTACACTTCTTCGTAGCTTTCGGTATTTTGCAAATGCCCCCTCTTTTTTCATTTGCCAAGGCGAGGGTGATACTTCGTTTTACGCGGGGGTCTACAGGTTAACCCCTTAACGATGGAACTATAAAAGGAGGCTTTAAAATGTACGAAATGTGGAGTAGCTTTTGAGAAGTTTACGCACGAAATTGTTACAAAAAAAGAAAAACTTCGTTTCACTGTAAACCAATGAAATCCGCACGACTTGTACCCTCCACTACAAAAATAGTGCACTTGGAGGGGAAAAAAACTAGGTACACTCGTACATGTAAATAACATTCAGAAATCGCTTGGGTGGAGGCAGATGGATAAGAATTTCCATTATATTAATTAAGAATTATTATGACTCTTCTACCTCCGGGGAAAATCCACGAGGAGCAACGACATTTGGAATACCACTTTACCTTCGCATTTTACACCATCGCATGCTATGTCCGGGGCGCCGAGCTCGCACAGTCCTACTCGTTTTCAGACACAAAAGGCCGCAGAAACGTTATGCAAATACGAGCCAGTGCGAGAGGGAGACGGAGAGAGGGGGTAGACACAGAGACTCGGCGGTAGAACTTTCCTCCGATATTCAGGGAGTCGGAAATTCCGGCGCACCGGTTTCGTGAAAATCGACCGAGAGATACATAGAATAAGGTATACGGAGAGGGTACAAGAAGAGTACGAGAACTAAGTGAGAGAGAAAAAGGGGGAGTGAGATAGAGGGAGAGAGAGGAAGCGAGACATCGGGATCATTTTTACCGAAATTAAATCGAAAATTAGACTCGCATTAAAATGCGCTCTCGATAGGAGGTACGCGCGAGAGCTCTCGCGTGGTTTGCCACTGGCAGCACACCAGCGAGGAAGAGGATCGCGACACAGGATAGGATTTCGGTCTCGTCGGGCGAAAACCAACGACGACGAGGGTCTAGGGGTTGTTCCGTATGCGCTTGGGAGACAGAGGGATATTCAGCTTCGGGATTTAACCGAAGGAATTTCTTGCTCATGCAAATCAGCGATTCGAAGCGAGTAAAAGAGAACAAGAGAGAGAGAGAGAAAGAAAGAGAGGCTGTCTCCCTCTCTCTCTCTCTCTGCTTCACTAAGGAACGAAAAAGGCCGTGGAATACGATAGCTATAGGTACATACTAAATACATATGTATATACATATATACTACCGGATCGAAGCAAAACACCGTGAATTCAAGTCGAAGCGGAAGACGCGGTTTATATAGGGAGATTAGCGACAGAGATAAAGAGAGAGAGAGAAATACAGCTTCCGAAAATTGTACGAGTTAATCAGTGGCCAGTCAGGTGGAAAGAATTTTTGGAGAACCGTGGAAGAATAAGAGTTTAAATAGCAGATTGTACCGTCTTCGAGTACAGTGTACACTATATATATATATATATATAGAAGGACATTATGTGGGTATATTCCAATACATACAGTACGAATCACACCGCATGGTGGTGGCGGCGCAAGGACGCGCGTCAATGCTTCAGCGCGGGGCTAAAAATGAAAAAACTTCTCACGTACAATTACGTATAAATCAACGTGGTTAATAAGTAAAAAAAGAATATAAAGAAAGGGTTAAGGGTGGAGTCTCCAGGAGGAAAAGACTCGGAGGAGGGTTGATATAAAGGCGAGCAGTCTCGAAGAGAAAGAGAGAATGAGGCGAGGGGATGCTTCATAGAAAGGGGTATGCCTCTGCACCGGCTCCAATTTATGATTCATTTCGTCGAAACGGCCGCCACCGTTGGTGTACGCTTATATCGCTATTTTACCGATCTGAATAATTAATTTTAATAACGAATTTTCCTCTCGCGTCCTTTTCCCTTTCCCTTTTGCTATCTGAAACACTGGCAAGCAACAGCACAGGGTTTCCGCTTATAGCTTGAGTCGTGTACATGTATACATATATATAGTTAGCTACTCGCTTTCTTCACCTCGGGTTTCAGTACCCGAAAGAGCCCTTTCCATCTCGGACGTTTGACGTAAGGCCTCTATTGTCAGATACATTTTTAACTCGTCAACCGTCGATGGTAAAGATCTTTGCCATTTCAGACTTTTTCCAGACCGTCAAAAAAACTTTGTCGTCGAACGTTCTACACCTGTGAAATCGAAAAAATATGTATTCATCCAGAAAGGGTAACTCGCTTGGTAAAGGTAAAGCCCTTGAAAATGTTACTCGTGAAATTGCGGAAAGTCGATTTTTAGAGGTTTCGCGATATCCATCGCAATTGGCGATATATTGAATGCCGGTGAATTTTAATCATTTCTCAAGCTCTAAGCCTATGTCGCTCGTAAATTTCTAGAGAACAATATACACAAGCCACCGCGTGGCTTTAATTTTTACAGTAACCATAGGCGAATAGCCTTTAGGTCATGATTTTTCCCTCGTTCGCTCTATCGCCGGTTTCTTTTCTCGCTTCTCTTCTTTTCTCCAATCTCTTTCCCTCTAACTCCCTTCCTCTCTTTCGCTAGTTTGCCCAAGATCCCTTCGACTTTGTGCAGACCGCGGAAATCAATTATAGAAGTTTCGTGCGGTCATGATGCCGGACGCTTTTATATTTCGCGTTTCGCTCCAATTCGATCCTATTCACTAATCGTGAGAGAGGCGCGTTGAGAAACGAACAAAGTACTTAAGAACGAGAAAACGATCCGCGTTTTCTTCCCATAATTCCCATCGGAGATTCTACGTGAATTAATTTATGAAATTTTCAACCTATCAAAGGCTGGATCTCGCTGGGAAAGCGAATTTCTCAGAAATCCAGTGTATATATGCAAGCTGATTAAAAAAACGAGGGTAGAGGATGTTGATGGCGCGAATTAATTCTTTTGATTCAATCACTTTTAAGAACTGCATATTCCATCGCTCAAGGTAAAGAAAAATCTTTGCTCCCGATCCCACTTACCATACGTCTTACGAACTAACGTCACGAATAACAGAATATACAAATTATTTCGAGGCATGTAACAAGAAAAAGAGAATAAAATATCTGCCGCGTATCGATGGATATTTACCGGTCTCGTTCGATGCGCATTTCCTTGCAGCGAGAGACGTGTAAATCCTCGTACGTTAAACGTCCCCTCTCGAGGTATGCGAGAGTCACGAGAGCGGATGCCCATCGGTGCATCGGTGCGGTTGGACTGGGAGGGCGTCGCGAAGTTCCCTGGTACCAGCTCGGATATATTAAGCGGAGGCGGGCAAAGCTTTGCCTGCAGTTCCACCAGCCACGTGGACACACGGCGCGTAGGGCGGGCGGAAGGACGGTGTAGCCACGGCAAGAGAGCGCTGTGATATACAACGCTATCACCCTCGTATTTACTGCAGTGTCAAACCAGGGCGACAACTTGGTTACAAATTAGTGCTTTGCACCGCGCCCCCAGTACACAGATGTATACACGTGTGTCCGTGCGCGTCCATACCTATATGCACGTATAACTTACTCGCTCTCTTATGCATCGTATGCACCAGTGTGCATATTCTCGATATATATTGCGCTACCTGCTATCGCTCGAATATACTTATATACTATATAGGTGTACATGGATAATGTAAATGAATCTTCGTGCATATAAGTATACATAATACGCGTACCAGTATAAGTTTATGTTCCTGGCAGCTGCACCGTAGAACGTTGCCAATATCGGTTCTCAATTTAATGATCTCGACTCTGTGCACCCCCTGAGAATCGTAAACCTTTCGACAGTAGTGCGTATATACTTCTGGACGCATGAAACTCTGTCCGTGTAAAGCGAAATGAGATATATAGGTATATATGGGAGATTACACGTGAATATATATATATATATTCTAAGCTTTAACGACACTCACCCGCTAACAGACATAGCACAAAGCATCCATTTCGCAAAAGTTGAGAACGAAACTATTATATTCAAAATCTACGGCAAATTTTCGTTCGAATAGAGCTTTAAACGAATAAAAAAGATGGCAGTTATAATATCTCAGATTTTGTTTTCGTAAATTTTACGGATTCGGTCGTGACTCGCATATCCACGATTTTGTTTTGACTCGAATATCTCCCGCGACCTTCTTCGACGTTATGTTCTTCGGATATCAACAGCGATTTAGGATCCTTTAAAATCGAGAATTTTAGACCGACCCGCATAACCCTGAATTACTTTTAATTCGGATACCTCTTGCAACATCCTACGGTATTATCGTCTCCTGATACAAAGTACGATTTTCGATGTCGCGAAATTTAAAAATCGAATTTTGTACCAGGGGAACATAATGCCGAAGGAGGTTTCTAGAGAAAACGGAGTGAAGTTACGTTTCGGGTAATGCGGATCATTTTATAGTTTACATAGATAAGTTTGCGTGCATGTTGGACGTGCGTCGTGAAGCAAAGTCCAAGTTCTTGCGAAGGAATATACGCTAGCGTGTTCTGGCATTTACCATGTGTCCCCACCGTTTGTCGACCAAAGCTATATTCTTGCGGAGAGAGTTATTGCCACCGGACACATCCGAGCATATTCTCGCTATACACTCTGCGAAATTACATGGTATCGAACGCCTTTGAGGCTCGCCATCGCAGCGGAAAACGCGTCGTTACAGTTTTGCACCTCCCTCGCGAGCCTCGATGTTCTCAAAGGCGACACACACAAGACGATAGGGCTTCTTCACTCTAGAATAAATTGCACTGGTAGAAACGGTGGAATTTCAACGACATTCATCTGTATGTAGAAGTGGAATTTCCGATCTGGTGGAATTTCATTTACGGTGAGAGCTGGTGTGAAATGACTGCCAGAATGTCTCATTAAAGTTCATAGAAAATACTCGTAAGTAACATTAAAATGGCAGTTGTACGTTTTCAATGGGAGTCATTCTTGAAGCACTTCAAGAAAATATTAAATAGACATTTTCAATCGACTCTTCATCAGAGAACTTTTTTTTATCGACAATACGTACCTATTACAAAAGTATAATTATTCTAAATCATTAGGATCTAGTTAACAAACACCGTAAGAATTGTTCTTGAACGCGAAAAACAACCCATTTAAAATTTTAGCTATGTAAGTAATAAAACATTATTATACGCATTTGCAGTATCTCACAAATACACGTTACCATCAAACACCCCACGTATTTTTCGTTTGAAGCTTAAAACGAAGCAGAAAGGAAGAAGAAAAAGATAAAAAGTTCGCGACAACAGCCATCGGGAGAGTCTTTTGCATTCCTGAATGTCACCTGATCCCCGTCGCAGTCACCTAAAGCACGTTTCAGTGACTGGCTAAATTGAACGTAAACTCTCGACAGAGTCTTTCCAGGTCTTTAATCAAGCTCCGAGGTAAGAGCCTGTGTTTTAAAACCGGATGTAGCGAACTTGCACATCTCTCGCTCTGTCTCTGTCACTGTAGTTGACTTGGTTTTGAAGAAGTTTGACAAATTATCGAAGGTCCGTTAATACTCGCTTATAATCGCGAGAGATTATTTCGACTTCGAGCATTCAGTAATGCGTACACGTAAGTATTATATATGTAGAGATTGTAATTATTGTTGGTAACTTGGTGACAACATGGAAATTTTGCTGTCAAGAAAGCGAGATATTGTTTAAGGTCAATTAACTTATCCATAAACGACTAGACAGATTTGATACTGGATAGACCTAATATCAGTTGTATGTTGTATTCTCTCATACTATTGTTACGAACCTCTATTAACCCCACAAACTGATAAGCAGTTTTATTAACCACACGATAATGCGATAAAATGCGTAAAATACCATTTCCCAAAGAATCCTTACTCTAAAATTACTCTACTAAAAGTAGAGTAATTTTAGAGTAAGAACTTAGTAAAATTACTCTACTAAAAGTAGAGTAATTTAAACTAAACTAAAAATACTCTAAAATTTAAGAGTAAACTTAAGGTAAGACTTCCATCGCTGGGTAACGAACTTAATTACCTGGACTCAAGGAAAAAAGTCGAATGTGTTCAAACACCGTCACGCTTAAACGAGTTCATCAAGTCCTAATACTATATTTACCCCGAAATTAACATTTGCGTTCTACCCCAAATTCGAAAAGCTTATTCCAATATACCGCTGTCCGAAACTGTCCAGCTCTTGGTTCTTACGAACGATCGTTTTTTAACTTATCGAACGTAAATTGACCCGCACGTGAATAGGAATATATAAATGATTCGATGTTTTCCCTGCTTCTCGAGTCGAATCGATTGTCGATCGTAAAAAATGTCTTCATTATATTTATGACCCGCAACGAATATTCACAACCTCTCGATTAACGATCGATTTTTGTCTTATCGCAGCAAACGAGTAGCAACGGTTCTTCGAAACTTTCGATTCGTAAATCATCGCATACGCAATCTACGTTTTTCTCTTTTTCTGTCTCTCGCTCTCTCTCTTGCTATCTCGTTTTGTTACAGGTTTCCGATGTTTGGTGTTCCTGTTTTCCGGGTTACTTGCAAGAGATATATGATCGAAAGAAATTTACAAGCTTATTAAGTACTGGCTAACGATGTTGGTAAGAGGCACAGCTGATGCCTGTAAAAAACGGTCATGGTTATTTATCCAAAACATTGGGACAATGGGATTTAAAATACTAACGAGTGGAAGTGCAGGATAATCAAAACTGAACAAAAAATGAACAGAACCCAATTTGCTTTTTTACCCCTAGAAATCTCCATAAGATTTCTACAAGTAAATCCATGGCAATACAATTATTGACATTTCTCGTGACGTGAGTACCAGAAGTGCTTGAAATGAAAGCAGGGGCAAAAAACAAATAGGAAAACCGATTTATCGTATATTATCGAATTTCCCAAAGTAAGCCGGAAGTAAGACTTTTCTCGATTTTACGTACTTCAAATTATAATTTAACAGATGTACCTATAGGTGGCACAGGAAATAGAGATTGCTGTACCTCGAGTTTCGGTCTTCGATATAGACCACCATGAGAGAGTTTTGGGGCCTCTCGGTGAGCGGTAGGCCCTAAATCGTCTTCACGCCGGGGGTGTCAGGCTGGAAGGAGAAAGAGGCAGAGAGAAAGAGAGAGAGAGAGAGCGATAAAGAGCGAGGGAGGGAGGTGGGAAGGTGACTAACAGCAGCAGCAACCGGTACCTCTTCTTCTGTGACCAGAAATATTTTATATATAGTCCCGATCGAACCTTGTGCGCGCGGTCTTTGGCTTTCGGTCGTCCGAAATATAATCAGGATCCCCGAGGCGATAGAACGAACCACCTGAGATATCGATATGATATTCGATATTATATACGTTGTCCGAGCAAACATTTTTCCACTTAGCAGGTATTCCGGAGTGCGAAACGGAATGATGAAGGGTCGAGTTCTGGAAACATGGAACGAGCATGGAACGGTTTAAATTCTCGTTGCTCAAAAACGCCGTAAAATGTCGTAAACGTCAATCCAAAAAACACGCACGTGCACCACGATTCGATGCTTTTCTCACTTTCACAGAATTTCGAATTGTGTTTACGTTCTCCTATTTTATACGGCATTTCAACGCTGCAATCGCGATCACGTGATCTTCTTTTTCGGTATTGTTTCTTGTTTTTCTCAAGCAGCGTTGACAAATAAGCCCACCCTGTCGGTGGTACAAGAGTAAAAGAGTAGATGCACAAATTGCTCGACGTTGCGACCGCGTTAGAATCAAGATTATGACAGCACTGGCTTGCCTCCACGACCGGGTGGTACTTATAAATTTGAAATTTAAGAGAATTTCAGCCTGCTCGTAGACAAGAATATCGTCTTCGCGTGTAGAAAACTCCAAGAATCGTCCCGCTATCTCTTTTTCACTCTCGCGGCTCTCCATTTCTTGCTTCGCTCGCTCGCTCCTTCTCGTTCGACGTAAATCACAATGATATGCGGGTTCGCCCCAAAAATTCCCAGCTAATCTCGAAATCAAACAGCCCATGGAAGGACATAAAAATACTTTATCGTCGTGGTAGAACAAAATGCACTACCACACTCTGTCTCCGATCGTCCGTTTTTTTCTCATCGTGTATATACATCACAAAAAAAGATGCATGATCCTGGTCTTCTCGAAGGTTATGTATATATATAGCACATATGAGCTTGTATACGATACATGGTACAACGCGGAGAAAAAGAATAAAAATACCTGAATGCACCTCTCGCTTTCCGTGTGCCCCGAACGAGGGTTGGCCCGTTATTTCTTCCGTTGCTACGAGAAACAGAGAGCGGTTTTCTTCATTTCGTTCCAGAATATCCTCGAAATCACGAAAGTTGTGTACCGTTCCCAGCTCCTTATCTCTACGAGAATCTAGTCCCGTTCATCAAACCTACTGTTTTCGTTCTCTGATTCATCGAGAAGCGCATCCTCGAATGTCGCGCATTCTACCGCACGGTCTTTGTGGATAATATCGTGTAAATGATGGGCTCGTCCATTAGTATAGGAAATTAAAACAGAAATAAAATGCAAAACCCACGGCCAAAACCCTCCCGACACGTTTTTCCATTACAGCACTGGTCTCGCTTCGCTTATGTCCACGGAAACTAATGGAATAAATAATAGCCTCTTTTGAATCGTGTCTATGTCCACTTATTCTTCCATTTTTTCCATTGCACACGTATATCTTGTAGCCGGTCAGATTAGAGCAACAAGAAAGATAAGAGTTGAATAAACGCTGAGACAGAATCGAGCGAGCATAGCGCGTGCTTTCCATGCTCAATAAAGTTCAAGAGGACGATGTAAAAGGGATGACCGTGTAACACGGTCAGAAAACATTTAGCTGCTTCCCATATAACGCAGGCATATCATTTAAGTCGATGAGCGAGTAAATGTGCAGCTCGCAGAGAGAAAACGGGCGCGAACAAACGGCGAATAAGAGAACAAATTGCAATCGGATATTCGGACCCTGAAGAAGGCCTCGGCGAGAGAAGAAGGTGTACGGTATCGCAACGCAAGGAGTAAATGCGGCAAGCTTGGGGGGTTATTGACGATGCGGCAACGCAGTGGCGATACATCGGAGAACGAACATAAATCGCCACGGTCTCCACGGCCAGATACCGAGAGAGAGAGAGAGAGAGAGAGGGGGGGGGAGAGACAGAGACAGAGACAGAGACAGAGATCGAGAAAGGCCGTTCAGCTGGGTCGGTGCATCAGCCTCCGCGACTAAAAACCCGCGTCGTATCTCCGGAGGTCATATAGTTTCAGTCGCGCGATATCCTTGCACGAACGTGATCACTTCGATGGAACACACTCGAGCCGATCGAAGGAACAAACGCTGCTGCTTATAAGAAAACACGGAGCTTATATTCTACTATGTAAAGTATAAGAATAACACGAATGGGATAGCGGAACGGTACGGCGCCGAGGGAAGGAAGAAGCGCGGAAGCAAAATAAGACGAAGAAGAAGAAGAAGAAACGAGAGAGCCCAGCCACACGACACGCGTAAACACGAGCAAGTTGTCCCGTACAGCTAACACGAAAGAGCTACACGTATATCGGGACCCTGCGATGTCCTGTGCCAGTATTTTTGCAAAGGCAAATCGCGCGTCTTTGCCGCAACATCGGAGAATGAAGAGACGGCGAATCGACCAAAACACTTCGTTTCCGATACGCGATCCCGCGGCATTACGTATCGGCAAGCGCCTTCTGCCGGCAATCGTGAACCAAGGAGCCATAAGTCCCTCATAAATATCTTATTTTATTTCGAATGGGAAACCGAACGTCTCGCGGTTCCGTCGAGAGTCCCCGAGAGAAACGTTCAGGGTCTCTTCCCGGCGCGCTCAATATGCCGCTGTCCAAGCATCGGCCGTGCAGGCATCGGTCGCTCTCGCGGTCCATGCTTTCTCGATCCTCGTCGATCCTCCAGCATCACTCCTTACCCCCTCGCTACTCTAACCGTTTCTCATCCGCACACATGTTCCGTGGAGGCATGCAACACACCGAGGATCCACCATCACCACCCAACAACAACCAGCCCGTGCGCAGGCCCTCCGGCACTAAATCAGCGTTACTTTATTAAGTATTACCTTTAGTTAACAGATACTTAATCAAAAGGTGCACGCAGTACGCCACTAATTTGACTTTGGCCCCCATAAATATTCGGGGGTCTCGGGCGTGCGGTGCGTGTAGGTATACTATACACGTATATACATGGATGCAATGTCCTATACACGCATCCCGGGTTCTCTACACACGCGTGACCGCTATACAGGAATACTATATACGCGGTTGGATCGTGTTGCCCGCAACGCGCGCTAAACCCGGGGCTGAGCTGCCACAGAAACCGGCGTGGTCGTTCGAAACGCCAAACGGAAACTGGCACGATATTAGCAGCCCTGCGCTCAAAACAAACCGACCCAATGCCATCGGCCCGATAAAATACTCCTGTAATTAAATGCGAGTATGGAGCATCCATCTGGCACACGTGACCAACGCCAGTCGACGCGGTAGAACGCGTTACCATTTTGATAGTGCCTTGTTCAACCGACTCTCTCGTTAGCCCTGTGGCGGATTTCATCGTTAATGGAGCTTTTAGAAACTGTTATTATAAGCCTGGGAACCTTGCGTCATAATGCCCGAGGCAAGCTTGATACTGATATGGACGCGTGTAGGGCTGAAGTGGTCGTTAATTGATGCCGATGTAGGATCATCGCGAATGGGTAGACTGACGGTAAATGTTGGGTGTTATCATTGTGCAACTCTGATGCTAAATTTGGGAGATAATTTGACGATGATGATTCAATCGCCATAATTGAATCCCCAAGATTCTAATGAACCATGATAATTCATTGTTCGCGTACTGCGGTCGAAACTTGGATATGCGGAAAAGCTGCTAGTAAAAGGTGTTAGTCTTTACCATTCGGTTGTTTAAACTAGGTATCCAAGTCCACACTAGGGTAATAAGGGTTGTTTTCTAGGGTGCTGTATTACGTCATACGTCATTGAGCACATACGTCTTGACCTGACGCGCGACTTTGTCATCATCCCTCCAGCTCTCCTACGTTTGGCTGCTTTTTCCGACCAAACACAGCGAGAAGAGCACATAACCGAAACATAGTCTAGCTACCCTCGCGTCGCGCACTGACTTTATCCACTCTTGTTCCTCGTTAGCCTTCTCGTTATTGTATGTAGGGATGCGGAAACAGTGGCAAAGCAAGGCAGAGAAGGTGGGAGAGAGTGCGGGCTCGCGGTTCGGTAAACACTAAACACTCGTTAGCGCATAGATTGAAACGCAATCTGTATTCGGTGTGGCTACCGTCGTTGTGAGAATAGAGGGTTGGAACGAGGAGAGTGAGAGAGAGAGAGTCGAGTAGATCGCGGCGCAGAAGCATCGAAGAAGGAAGAAGCACGACACAGAAGGCGTAGCGTGAGCCGGAGCTTTCGGAGGGAGGCCTTGCCATTGGGATGTAGGCGAGCGAGAAGGGTAGTTCCGGAGCGAGAAGCCCGAGGCCCCCCACTAATTGATTTGTGCTCGAGCTTCAGCAAGCTTTCACTCCTTGGAATAAGCCAGACAGTCATCGGCTATTCAAGAGCCAGCTAGTCACCAGTCATTAGCATTCTTCGATCGCGTTTCCAACCATATTCTTACCATGCCAGTCATTGCGGTATTGACAATAACTGACAGCTGGCTAACCATTCACTCACATTGACCTATGCCGGTGTTCTCTCAGTCGCGCGAGCCGAAAACATCAGAGATATAAGTGGGCTACAAAGCGTACACCGATTGCCCAATACTGGTACTTGTTCGTTCACCCCGACCCGGTCGGTCTCTTTTGGCCTTTCTTACTCTCCAAACCCAATAGACTTCTCCCTCGTTCCGCGTTACCCTTTTCGTCTCAGCATGAATCTGTCTCATTTCTAGCTTCTGGCTATGTGTACTCTGTACACGGTCGACCTTCTTCGGTTTCTCTTTCCCGATCTATCAGCAAATAGCGAGCGGCGCACAATACAACCAAAGACGAGAAAGCGATATTCGTCGGTCGTATCTCGGAGCCAACCGCTCAAAGGATTGTTATCTTACGGGGCTTTGTCCGGAAAGCTGAGGTTCGAGTGAACACTCGGAGGTGGGATAGCTAATTTCGACATCTCTGCACAGTTCGAACGATGATGGGACTGCCTCGTGCCGGAATGTCCAGGCGAGTATAATCCCCTCCTACCACTCTCCATTCAAGATTATGTATATAGCCGCGTTACCACCACTGTGGTCGGCACCAATATTAATTTCGATTAGAATCATCTTTGATCCTGACGAGGGGCATATTACTCACGCTTTCCGTTTGTATTCGCCAGGTGACTAGTCTAATGGATAGGATCTCCTAAAACAATCCGATCCTAGCGAATCGGAATTCGAATCAAGTATTCGTCAATGAATTTAATATACGTTTTAGACGCGAATTGATTCGTAGGAAAGATCGTAGAGATAAGTTCAAAGTGATGCCGAAAGCCTGTTTGAAAATTGTCCCGGACGACTCTATGAGTTCCAACTACAAATTCAATCAGCACGTATCCTTTATCATCATAAAGCATTTAGTTGCTGACTTTTGTCTCTCACCAACGCACTCGCCGTATGATAAAAGCCGAATTGCTGAGCTTGCGGAGGAGTCAGGTTTTGGAATTTGCCGGTCGTTTGATTTCCCTGGTCAACGGGAGAGAGTCCGGTGGCCCAGGCAGCCATCTAGGGGGCGACCGTAACACAGGAGAGGAGCGTCCGTAATTATATTCGTCGTTAATTCCGGGTGTGCCTTCGGCTTTATCGTTTGAGGTGGAAAGCCCCGGCCTTTGTACGCGCTTCGGGGTGGCTCCAAGCTCCCATTTCTCATTGCCCTGTATGCCGCTTGTCCACTTTGGCTTTCGTCCGGAATTTTTCAGACTTACGTAATATCCTGGAACAGAGGCATTGGTGTCTTTCTCGCTCGCACACCCCTCCCGCTTATTTCGCTCCGTGCGTCTCGCCTCTGTCTACAGGGATAACGCAAACAAGCTTGTACATCACGACACCCTCTCTCGTTCCGTTCTACGGGCATGAACTCACCGTCTTTCTATCGCCGTCTCTCTCTCTCTCTCTCTCTCTCTCTCTCACACACACACACTCTCTTTCTCTCTCTCTCTCTCTCTCTCTTACAACCAACCTTTCTATCTCGGTTTCTCCCATATACAAACATTTACACCGCTTTCTTCATTTCATGTTGCTCGTACCAGCGTATAGAACGTTACGAACGTGTCTTTTGTACGTGAGTACATTTTGAAACGGCCTCTTATGCGAACGTTCTTATACCCTGGTACACCCTGTATCGGATGGAAACCCACCACTGTACCACCACCCCTCGAGCCAACACCGTTCCTCTATGAATGTATTCTACGTTACGAGCGTTTCTCGCATCAGAAGAACGGCGACGTCGACATTGCTTTTGCCGGTTGTAGATAATTGGATGAGCACTTAAACACTGAAAATGACACCCGCGGCGACTTGTTTATTGTTATTATAAATAGCGAAAGACAGTTGGGCGAAGCTTCTCGTAGAGTGACGGCGACAAAAACACAGTGACGACAGAGGAAAATGCAAAGCACCTGGTTATTATAATTTCAAGCTACGATTACTTTGCCTTTTGTATCTTTTTCCGACCACCACGAGAGAAGACACCTACTTGTTACGAACACACACAGGGATATATGCATGCGAACGCGAGTCTCGTTTATGTCATAGTTCAAAGCTCAAAGCTTTTCCGTGTGCTCGCGCATTGTTTTTGATAAACGTCTCGAGTGCTCGGCTTGGATATTCACGAAGGAACGTTTTGTTTCCGCTTAAGTGGCAGCTCAGAAGTTACAGGTCCCTGACAGAATTTTTACGCGAGTTAACAAAATTTATTTTCGGCAACTGACAACTCGTGGGGGAAAAATAAACAACGAATATTCACCAAGCTCGCGGTGTCCACGCGCCACAACAACTTCGAGAGTTGGAGAAAAATGTCCGAGGGAACATCCCACGCGAGGTTGAGGACGGCGAACGCTGCGACGTCTACGTTCGTCGTTGTGCCGATCGAGAAATTCAAGACGATGAATCGACGCGAATTGATCGTTGGCCAGTATATTATGTATACTCACCCGCGCGTTAAACAGAAACAAGAGAACGAGTGTGAGAGAAAGAGAGAGAGAGAGAGGGAGAGAGAGAGAAAAGGAAGAACGAGGTTCTCGATTCACCGATGACCATAGCACAGGGATAGCACACAAGCGGACATCATGGTTATTAAAAACGCCCTGAAATATCAGCGAGGATTAAATCGTCTCATTTGCATAAGATACGCGAACCGTAAACGCGGAATTTATGATTATGCGAACGTATAGATTCGAGACCGAACGGGATAACTGCTAATAAAGGCTCATCGTGGCAGCAAATAATGAGGGGATCCCCTGGGTGGCGGAGCAGAGGCGCCAGGCGACCAGGCACATCCTCCCAGCGATTCTCCTGTACTATACGTATAGATATATGCATGTATTATAGTACCTATACCCCGTGAATATAAGCTTATATACCGTATGCTACATTATTGCTGCGAGTTACGTTGTAAACTTTCTTTATTCGGAAAGAAAAAAAAAACGTTTTCCTTCCTCTCGCCATTCGTGAGACTCGATACGATGCGCTGTATATTAACGATCCACGATGGTACGCGACTATGCGCCCAATGATCGCTCGATCTTTTCATTCTCCTTTCTTTTACCTCGTCTTATTATATGTATATATACTCGGTGGCTTCGTTAAGAAATTGAATTATAGCGCCGATCGAAGTCTACTCTACTCAGCGTTAGTACTTAACGATTTAACGCACTTGGCGCGTATACACACCTCTACATACGTCTCGCGTACAAAGAACGAGATCGTTTCCTGAATGAGGACGTGGAAGATCTCTCTATTTACATACTTGCTACGCATGGTCGCGTATGAATGCACGAACCGAGGATGCAGCCGACGCCTTCGATGATTTTGACACCATGGGCTGACGGGATAATGAATTTGATCAATTTCGTGATTATTAATTAATCGTCGCAATGACCGAGCTGTGAATTTTATAATTAAGCAATTATTTCAATAAAATATATCGCGTTTCATTAAAACGAGAACGAAATATTTTTCCTGGTTCAATCGACTCGACTTTGCCATTACTTTGTCGTGGTAAAACTGTAACGCCACGAAGCTATTTCGGCTAGAGCTAGTTTGGTCTCATTGTTTTTCGAACATAAAGACAGTTTCTGTATGAGACTCCCTATTTCGTGGTTCAATAGTAATGAAAACGTGAAGAGGATCGGGATTTGGCAAGATTGGACGAATTACGTGTAAAGTTTCATTACGGCGAGTAGAGATGTGAGAGTACGTCGAGGGACATCGAATCGTTTCGAAAATCCAAAAATATCTCCCCTCGTCTCGTTGGGAAGAACTTTTGTCTACCTGATCGAAAAAAATACGTTAATTACTAACCGGTTAATAAACATATCGATAATGCTTCGGGGACGTATGACGAAGCACGATGGAAATAAAGCTAGAGGCGTGTTCCAGCGAGAAAATTAGTCGTGTCGGGGAACCGTACGAGCCACAAATCGAGCGTCATCATGTTCTCACATAATTCGATACTAAAGCGTCGTTTAACGATGACATTATCCTTGAAACAGGGTATCGCCTCTATCGAATCGTAGTCTCGTGATTTTACAAGCTACCATGCCGCATCGCATATCGCAATTATAAGGTAGATGGGATGGGGGACAACTAATATGTATAGGTACACGTATTTATGTAAGCAAAAAGCCGAGAGCATATCGTATATACGTAATACACAGCCAATATAGCGACACGAGACACGCGCCCATCCTCGCAAACGCCGAAATGTCCCATAAAATCGGATAACTTAGGACCCCATCAGGGAAGAACCCCGAAGAGGGAAGGAAGCTGTGCGCGCCGTTATCTCTCCCGTAAGCGTCTACGTAAATACTCGTTCGGATGATTTTATTTACCGCGCGCGGCATGGGGCTCTCTCTGTAACGTCGAGAAGTGCGTCTCGGGGTGTATCTATTCTATACCTATACTTATTGGCTTATGGGTATAGATTTTCTACCTCTACTCGACCAGAACATGTCACAGGAATGTGTTTTTTAACGTAGTTTTTGCATCTTACAAATACCTGGCTTTCGTACGCAACGAGAAAATTACGTATTGGGTAAGATGTTAGCGTTTGATAGCTGAGCATAGCACGCTTTCGATAGGTGGAGTATCGAAGTATACGATGTTGTTTCGTAGGCGTTTATTTTTGAAAAATATCAAAAATATTGCCTCAGTTATATTGAAAGAGGAAAATTTGTATTCACATTCTGAAAACTGACGTCAATATTTGCACGACGCGTAATAATTCTTAATTGGTATATGTGCTTCACGAAAATGCTTATTTTCCAGGCCTTCCGTCAATTACACTGCTTATCGAGAAACGTGTTGCACAGACGTCACTCACGTCGAACTACTTTCCTGCAAATGATCTCATCATGAATTTCCCGTTTTTCGACGCCTCAAACAATGAGCACACTCCTCATCCTAGCGCCCTCGATTCTCTTTCTCGTATTATTTCGTCTCTTTCTCTCTCTCTCTCTCTCTCTCTTCCTCATCGACGGAATCCAGCGAGATCGAGATAATCGAAGCTCCTTTCGGACCACCACATTCGAACGGATCTCCATCCAGGGGACAGGACCGAGAATGACGAGATGCTCGCTGCTTTTCCGAGGGTTCTCTCCTCTCTCGTTGTATCTCGGTGGCTATTAACGCGAACAATACCGGAACAGGCCTGCGGAATGTATCCTGTCCTTAACGCCTGCTCCCTCGCGTTTCAGCGCTATCACCCTCCTCTTTCTGTATGTTTTTTTTCTCTCTTCCGCTTTCTCTCTCTCATCGCAGCACCACTTGGTGTATATCTCTTTCCATCATTGGTGGAAAAGTCTCGAGTGCTCAGTGAGTAGCGTCGCTTTTTCATCACGAGTAATTTATGAAGGAGCTTCGATGGTTTTTGTATCTGTCAAAGTATTGCCCAAGAGCTTCCCTATTTTCGCAAGGCTACAATTAAGAAAGCCATTACGAGACGATTTTGTCAAGTATAGATCGACAGGAAATTCTTGCGCTCCAACAGACTCGACGACTAATCATGATTCTTGTTATCGAACATAATTCACGACAGTTTATGAACATTGACAAAGTAATGTGTAGCTCGGTGAATTTTTTTGTTACATCGACCAATCGTCCCACGGTTGACCTCGTTTCACGAATAAAACTTCCTCGTCGAGAATGTAGGAAAAGAAACCAACAACGTATGGATTTTTCTTAAGAGTAACGCTCTCGGAGCACCTTTTTGCCGTTATTCCAGCTCTCCAAGCTGTATATCAGTCGAGCAAAGTATTGAATTATAGTTGGGCGTATCTCGACGACAAGAGTCCAGACCTACCCAGAAGTGGTACATAGGAAATGGAACTTATTTCTTGTAATTTATATATTTCCTCTAGGCCCCGATATTTGTCATCAAAGAGTGGCCATTAGTGGAAAGCAAAGAGGGCGACGAAAGAAGGGTGAAGGGGTGGATGAAAAGAGACAGAGAGAGGGAGGCTCTTCTCTTTCGACCAAAGAGATCTGGAGCAGTAGCAGAACCACAGAAGCAGAAGATCCGAAGAAACAGCGTGAGGCATTAGACCGTAGCTCCCATTAGCACGACTATAGCTTTTTTTCTCTCGAAAAGAAATTAATGGCTGATCTCTCGTCCGTCTCGAATCGTTCGTCTGTTCGAGCCAGCACGATATATCTGTATCGTCGTGAACCGAAAGACGGACCAGGATCTTCGAGTTTCCTTTTCTCACGCCCCATCTAGGTTCATAGGCTCGCACCCTGCGTCGTTTGATCGTTCGATCTTTTCAGTCGCACGAATTATTGCCAAAGAAATTTCCGCGGTACGAGTAATATTTTTCTCTTATCATTCTGTCGCTCGATATTCCTTGGTGAGGAGACCCAGTGTGCAAGTAATCTTGTCATATGTACAGTTGCTTTATCATGGCAAAAACTATGACGATACGAACAGAGTGAAGCAACGCGATAATCAGAGACCCAACGATCATTTTCTCGATTAGGTCGCGACATATTCGAACCTTCGCTGATTGACTTTCTTACAATTCCTTTCTTACAATAACGGACTACCCAGTATCGTATTAACGGAGGAATATATGCCGGACGCAATATCAAATATTGCCCTTCCTCGAAACGTAAAAACTGTCCGTAGTCGGCGATTCAACAAACGCTCTTGTCAAAGGGTACCGCAATAAATTCTCATTAACGACACAAAAGCCACGACTTGAGTGCGCGCGTGCGCCCGCGCAAATACGACCGCAAGAGAGTTCCGCGAAAGCAGCTTCGGATAGTACGATCGGCTATGTCGTCGTCGGTCGATCGATTCCATGATTCAGCGATCGTTTTAGCTTCCATCCGTGTTTGACTTGGAGGAGAAAAAAGAATTTAACCCCTGGCATCTTTTCCCATTTCGTCGAAACGTCGTGCCCCCCAGTCTCGAGGGAATATTAGACAAAAGAAGGAATATTGCACGCTGTATACGTATATATCTTGTACGAAGAGAAGATGATGAGCATCGGAGTCAGATACGAGAGAGAGTCAACGCGAAGCTCGTATATATTCTGTTGGAGCTCGCGCGGGCACGTGAGCCCTCCCAAGCATCGAATACTCTCAAAAGCTCCTTTTCCATTGACTCCCTCTCTCGTTTCTTCATCACGGTGTATAGCACACACGTTCAAATAACTCTTCTGCGTTATAGCTCAAGCACCACCACCACCACGAATACCCCCTCGCCACCCTCTATCCCTCGTGTATAAGCCGGTGTGCACGTCGACTGTAATTATCCCCAGGTAATCACGACCCACACCACGAAGATGCACACGATCCTACTAGTAGGTACCAGCGATCGTCCGCGTGCGCGTCTTTTCCACCAGTGAGAGCCTCCCTCCGTATGGCGGAGAAGAGAGGTCTGCGCGCCCGGCGCTTACCGCAGTCCAGCCACCGTATTCCGCAAAATTAGTATTTCCATTCCCCGGGACGTGAAAAAGAAAGCACGACGAAGAAGAGGACTCGGTGGCGGCGAGAGTCTCGCATCTCTTCTTCTCCTTCGTTCCTTGCCATTCTCTTCGTTCTGTTTTATCTCGCTCGAATCCCTGCCAATCCTTTGGCTCTCTCTCTCTTTCTCTCTCTCTCTCTCTCTGTCTTATTCTCTTACGTGTTCTCGGCTTTCTCGCTTCGTTCTTTGATTCTTTGCCTTCCTCGTTCACTGGGCTTATAGATACACCGCGCAGACGCGTGTTTATTTTCGCAATTTGCCGCCCAGCTATGCCGAAGACCGACAATTAGATTTCCTGGGGCTCTATACACCGCGGGTCTCTCCTTCGGCTACCGTATAAGTGAGGGTCCGGATAGTGGACGGTCCCTTTTCCTTTCGTTCTTTGTCCCTTACTCTTTCTTGCCATGTCTTTCTCTCTCTCTCTGTTGGTCAGCGTGCTACGATGATGCAGCAGGACGTTAAGCACGTTGCGAAAGACCGAGGAAGAAAATACCACCGCCTACTGATTGTTTGACTGCCGATAGGCACAAAACATGAAACTCCCTTATTTCACGAATATGAAGAACCTCGCTGGCTACTCTAGAGACCACCTACACCTGCCGTCTCTTTCCAGTAATTTAACCCTTATCTCTTTTTTTCTTACCCAACCCCCCATTTTTCTCCGGTTAATGCAGATTGCAGGTGAAGATCTTTGAAATTATTCCGTCGAACCCTTCGAAAAGAAAGCGGTTATGCCACTCGGACAGAATCCATAACATTTTTTTCAACATTTCACCCAGGAGAATCGTGTTCTCGTTCAAAAACCTCAAAAGCCTTGCCGATAAGGTCAATCCCATAACAATGTTAATACGATCCCCGCGTACGTGTCGAAGAAAGGAGGAAAGCGAATGAAAAAAACACGAAGGGTCCTTCGATCATGGGACCACATAAGCGACAGCCATGACCGACTGGTTCGTCGCTCTGACGAATCGAGTTCGTCCCGGGTCTTTCGAGGAAGACGTTAACCGGTGAAAAGGGGACCGTACGAAGACGTCCGAGGAACGTATGAAAGGGGCAGAAATAAAGAAGAAACCAAAGAAAAGGCAAGATGGCGATATTGTGCGACGACAGGGGAGAGAGGGACAGGGAGATGCGAGAGACGAAGAATGACGGGAGAAAAGTGGAGGGGAGATCCACGTGACACCCGGGGTCACGAACTTGTGCACTACGTACGTAGTGGAGTTCTCGCGTGTCTTTGTCTCTTCGATGAAGGGCGGTCGTGGCATCAGAGATCGAGAATATAGCAGTAGTCGCATGCGACGGTGGGTTGGTAGTGGGTAGTATTCCTATAGATTATAAGAGTAGTGTATACGCGCTGAAGCCGGCGCGCGGTTCGAGGTGGAGGCACTAAATCAAGGTCCCGCATGCTTTGGATGGCGTCTAACAAATGAGCCAATGACAACCAGCCCGGTCTCCTCGGTTCTCCTCACGCGCGTTTCGTATATATACCGATCTCCTCCGTGAGAGAGGAGGAACAAAACGATAATATATTCCAGCGCGCGCGTATAGAAACCGAGAGACCACGCTCTGCGGATATACGGACAGATCGACCAGAAACCATCGGACGACCGCTGCACTCGGTAGAATACGAGTGAGAGAGAACGATGAGAGATGCAATGGATGTGAAACGTACAAAACGACAACGACGAGTGGATAGAATACGATCTGGTGGGAAAGATGAAAATTACGAACTACCAAGTCAATGGGAATGTCCGTTGTCAGTGGTACGTGGATATACGCGGAAAATTTACAAATACTTGGCGTGCTGATTCTTGCAAATGCCTGAGAGTCTCGTTTATTTTATAGCGTGCAACTTTATGGGCGTGAAAAAGTTGATGATTCAGATTCTCTCGAGGCGAAGCTATTTATCACCATGCTGAAATATCGAAATAAATACGCCGAAAGGAAAAATACGATCGAAAATAAGATCGGCTCCAATTTGAACCGGGATACAAAAGAAAGAAGAGAAGAGATGAAATTCGGTCCAATGAGGATACAGGCCCGTTTGGTCCCCTCGCGATATTCAACACAAAAGCGTCTACCTACGTCATCGGAATATCCCCGGATAACTAATGTCCAAACGTTCGCTAATGACGGCCAATAATTTCAAATATGAAATTATATAAATCAGGTGGTAATCGTTAATTTCTCGGAATGTTAGATCGACCGTTTTATCATGCATCCCTTTTCTCCTTTCGTCCTGAGACGGAGGTGAGGGGGGATTTCTTTTGGTTCTTTCTTCGGTCGCTACATTCGTCTCACTCTCGCGTTTATACGAGAATCCACGTTCGATCCGTATATACACGTATTCGGTGGAAGCATCGACAAACGCACACGAGACTTCGAGAAGGCAATGCGGCATATTCGTCTTTGAGAGAGAGAGAAGGAGCGAGACAAATAGAGAAAGAGGATGTGCGAGAGAGAGAGAGCGAGAGAGAGAAAGCGAGCGTAACAGAAGAGCGATCCTGGGGATCGGAGCGAGAGCTTGGTGGTGGCCGCCGCGCCACGGTGGAGGTCATTTGTGCCGAGTTAGATTAATTGGATTAATTAGGCATTACCCGTGGCCCGAGGCCACGCCGATGCATCAGTCGTCGCGCCGCGCTCGACCGAGAAATCGAGGGACCGAGTGAGATACGCATACGCTGTGGTTCATATACGTATGGTATGGAAACGAAAGACGAACAGAGAGAGAGAGAGAGAGAGAGAGAGAGATAACCGAAGATACACAGGGTACCTTTTCAGCTTGGGCAATACATCGCATCGGGATATTTTAGCCCGTTGGGCTTGGTCTCGTCCGCGTTTGCTTCGACGTATTTGACGTTTTCGCTAAGAAACCCCGCGGTTATCGGTAGCATTCCAGAATCCTCGGGACGTCTTTCACGTCGATGGAATCCCAGTGGCATTCAAAACCTGCTGCTGCTTTTCGCTTTCTTTCGTATATATATATATATCTCCATAGACGTTTATTTCTTTTGTTCTTATTCGTTCTTTCGTTGTGAAACCTTCGAATCGAATGACACTCAAAACACGCACGAACGAGCCACGAGGATCCTCCCCCTATATTCAGCCTCCTTACCCCGTCTCATTTTCTTCACCGATCGTTACACCTCTTCTTCGCAGTCACCTTGATCCGCTTTCGAACAAATTCGCACATCTCTCGTAATCCGTTTCTTTGCCGTTCTCGTTCACCTCTCTTCCGTCATCTTTTTTTCTTCTTTCTTTTTTCTTCCGCCATGTTGCATGGCCAAAAGTCATTACCGCCTGACCGAAAATTTGACATGGTAATTTTTTTGTTTCGTTGCCTTTTCGTTTGCCTCTGATTCCTCTTATTGCTACGAACAAACGCGTTCTCCTATAATTATTTCCACATCTATCACCCCGAGCGAAATATCTCTCGCGAAAAAGAGCCTCTCTCTCTCTCTCTCTCTCTCTCTTACCTGCCTGTAGCATCGCTCTTCGAAGATTAAAGATTGGCGGTCGAGCGAGTGAAATGAGAAGAATCGCGCAGCTTCGCTAAACCAACCGGGTCTTCGTCTCTCTCTCTCTCGCTCTCTCTCATTCTCTTTTATTTCTCGCGGTTTTATTCCTTTCGATCGTCCTATCTCGTTTTATTCTCGATCTCGACAACGACAACCCCGTGGATACCTCATGTGTCTATACCTATATATAGTTGGCCCCTCGGACTTGGCCATTCCCGTACCGATGACATATTCACGTTTTCTCTCACTCTCTCTCGCGCGTTGCCTCTAACGTTTCGTCGAATGAAAGGAGTGATTGAGAGGAGGATGAGAAAAAAAAAGAATTCCGGCGTTCACCTGGTGCGGTGAAAAGACTCGCGAGCCAGGAAGGGGAAATCACGACATGTGAACTTCTCGTGCTCGATAAAAAGAAAGACCGTGATTGACACGCGAGAATTCCCGACAGGATCTTCGCTTCGAGTTTACGACCCGCTCGTTAATTGACCTATTTTTTCTGTGTTTTTTTTTATTGTTTGTTTTTTAATACAATCGAATCTCATCACGAAGACGAACAAAGCTTGATGAGCAAAACACCGTTTTCTATGAAAATACGTAAATCGGTTCGAAATCTCGTCGCGGGAGGTCGCTGCTCTATTCGCGAACGTCCCAAAACTCGCGAACCAAAGATTTGCCTCGGCACATGAATCGTTTATCATCGTCATACCGAGTCGTCGAGTCCGCATCCACAGTGGATTGTTTACAAAGTGGAGGAATGCTCCCACGAAATGTACGTGTAAGCGCGCTCGAGAGAAAGAGAGCCAAACGAAAAAGGAAAAGGGCAGAATTTCAAAGCGAGAAAAATATCGTCCCGCGTTTCTAATGTCGGTATGTCGAATGACGGAGTTGAGGAAGGGTGTCGTCGGTAGAGAAGTCGGAAAGATAATAAAAGAAAGAGATGTAAAAAGTGTTCGAGAGACGGAGAGAAAGGTGAATATAGACTTTTGGTGGAATTCACATCGCGCACGCACGAACCTAGCCTATCCGTAGCCTCTCTTTGCTCTGATGTATTTCTGAAGCTTGGCGACCGGCCACCATTATGCACATGATAATTAGAATGCGTTGGCGCGTGTCTCAATATATCCACGCGTATACCGGAGCACCTATACCGTATACTTTAACATATATAACGTTTCCATGCCATATAACGTATATATATATATATATATGTCTGTATATGAACATACATATGTATGAAAACGAATATAGGATAGTAGAAACGGACAGATCACACATACAGAAATTACCACCACTATGTTACTTCGCTCGGAGATGAGATACCTCCGCTCTACCAGTCGTGTCTGAGTCTGGGCTCTTCGCTGTCTCTGCTTTCTTCTTGTAGGTGGGTGGCACGGTCCGCCTAGCTATATCTTTCATGGCGGGCGCGTGCTCGATGCGTGCTCTCGTCGCTTGTATATATATATAAAGTACCATACGCATGTAACTCTTCGCCGGACGTACGACGACAAGGAGGCCTCGACAGGGCTACTGGACCACCGTTTCTAACCAGTACTCTCTTTTTCTTTCGTTCTCTCTCTCTCTCTCTCTCTCTCTCTCCCTCACTCTCTCTCTCTCTCTCGCAGTGTCTACTTCGTCTGGGATCTTGAAGCCACTGCGCTACACCGGGCTTTGAATAAATTAGCTGAGTCATAGGCGCGAAGAAGAGCATACACGTACCGGAACTCATCCACCCACGCTGCCGCTCTCGACAATTGAACGCTGCTCGCGTTATAGATCCCCTCTTACGACCGTCTTGTAATAGCTATATCCAGTTTGAACTAGAGTACACGCGCCATTATTATTTTCACGCTTACTATAATTGCGTCTGAGTGAAAATTATGTGATAGATAAAGTCTGGAGTTGAGCCGCTCGCGAGAAATTAAATCATGCAAATTTACCTTTCCGTATTTACGTCGATACAGGACGACTCTTTATTAAACATATAATTTTGTGTAACAAAGACGTGTCATGTGTACGCGTATATCGCGAGTTAACGACGCGGAGGTCGAGTTGAAGTGCGCGGGGCGATTAAACTCGATAAATGTATAAAGGATATATCGTCGCCGGACGAGACGGCTTATACCACCGCGGCTTTCGGTCTTCTTATACATATATATATATATAGTTATTACGCGTAACTGCATCGAGTGGTTGGTATAGGTAGCCGGGTATAGGTACTCGTGTAATTCCCGCGGGTAAATTTTTTTAATATATCGAGTTTCCTCGTATCGAATGCCGTGGCAAAATGTTACTCGCTGGGTGTTAACGCACTGTGGGAAGACCCCGTCCATGGAGAATTGCGAACGAAAGAAAGAGATATAATACAGCGAACTGAGGACTGTGGATAAAAGTCTTGGCGTTCGTATGTATATATACATAAATATATATATATATATATATATATATATAGGATTCAAAGACACCAGGGGACCTACCCATAGCTACGATATCTTGTTTCTTTAATAAACGGAAACGGAACATAATCGTATTATTTGTTTCTACCTTTAAGCAGAATTACATATATATATAAATATATATATATGTGTGTGTGTGTGTGTATATATAGGAACGCATCGTAGCCTCTCCTATCTCATCTTATATTCGAACGGCAGCGATGATGAGAAGGTGGAGAAGAGGATCACCGTTGTCGGAGGAGGTGGAACGGAAGGAATATTTAAGAAGGTATTAAAGCTTCCCTCTCCTGCCTATCCTGCACTCGTATATATAACCCTCATTCCTCGTTCGCTGATACCCCTCCAACTCACCCAACGTCGCTGAGTCCCGAGTATAAGAGACGGAAAAGTATTAACGTTTCTACTTTATTCGAGAATACTCGATGAGCTTTGAATTATGGAAAGTCGACCATCGTCCTCGTCGTCATCGTAGCGCAAGCTTTGTATACATTACGCAGGATATTGTACTTGTGCATGAGTACAAACCGATAAAATTGAACATTTTTTCCGGAGACCGTGTCGGAATTAATTGAAATTTGAGTATATCGTACAATTAATAGTTATTAACGTTTAAAGTCACTTTCGGACCCTGTCAGATTATTCAAGGTCAAAGTTTCGATTCAACAAATGTACGTATCGATAAATACATTCCATAATATAGCCGTACGAACATTTTTCGTAAGAAAATCGATAATATAGGACACGAATGGAAATTACCCTTATTTTCTTAATAGCCACTTTATGATAAATCTCAATAATAACTCAATCCGAATACGCGTTTCACGAAATATTCTCAGGATCGATTTGAGCACTCGGCGCTCATCAGAAGAATCGGCAGGAGGGCACGAAAAAAAAAGTATATATATATATATACATATACATACGCGAAAGAGGGTGAAGAAAGAGTGAAAGAAAAACATAGAGAGCAGAGAGTGGCAAAGGGATGAGCAGAGCGAAAACTTCGAAGGGTTTGAAATATAAGCCAGGACTAATTCCAAAGATCGGGGCCTGACGGCTCTCGAAGAATCGCCGTAGCAGAGCGGTTTGCTTTGCCTCTCGTCGTTTCGCTGGTTCGCGAGAGAGCGACCCCCTCTGTGCGATATTCTCATTGAAAAGTAACGAAAGCAAAACGTCTCGAAGAAGCGCCCCGTTCGAATCCCAGCTATATTTACCTACACATGTATATATATATATGTATGTGTGTATGTGTGTGTCGACACATGCTTGTAATGGACCAAGGTAGAAGAGTGTACCAGTCGAGGATATCACACGCATATATACACACAAACACACGTTATGCTGGCGATGGCGGTCGCGGCGGCGTCAGGTGTCGGTTGTAAGGACGAGGACGAGAGAAACGCATTAACAGGTGCTAAGGCACGAAGGTAATAGCCGATATATCATTGCCAGCGGAGCTACTCTCTTTCCCCGTGAGATCGTCGTCTCTCTCTCTCTCTCTCTCTCTCTCTCTCTCTCTCTCTGTCTCGCGCACAGTCCGCGCTCTCATCGCCACACCCTTTGATCCTTATGGCATTATTATATACAAACCATGTAACACGTATCTCTCCTCGCACAATCGAAAAAAGAATAGAGATTAGAAAGACTGATACAATAAAGTTTGTGTGATATGCTTCGTACACGAATAATCGAGCTCGTGGCATTATTGTTCCGACTGTATCGAAATGAAACGAGGTCTTTGAAAATCCACGATTTCTTCTTCTTCTTCTTCTTCTTCTTGTTCTGCTCAATCGAGCTCATTAATACCTCGCAGAGTTATATCGTAGGTTGGTGTACGAGATGCGAGGATGTGTTTGCCTGTTAACGATTACAAATTGGCCTATCGGTGCACTCTCTGTACGAGATTTGAAGGATAGCGTATAGCGAGGGTCGGTATATATCGAATAGTACGGTATAGTCATCGACGATTCCATATTTAACGAACGAGCCGATCGTCGAAAGCCGATATCTCCTGTATCAAGAAGACGCGTTTACAATTGGCCGGCTGAAAATGAACGATCGATCTCTCGCGTTTGTAAAACGATGGGAGTTATCTTCCAAGTTTCATAGTGACAATTGTCCATGATAATGGATCGTCTTGCAAATATTATCTCAAAGGCGGCCAATCACTATATATTCTTGAATCTCTCTAGTACATAAAACATATTGGAAAACCGATTTTCATCGAGCAATTGCTACGCTTTTTATCGATTCCCTCCCACATATATGCTCATGCACAAATCTTTAACGCGTAAGCTTCGTAACATTTATAGGTATTATAGGTTACTTCCGAGCGGGGGTCTTAAGTTATTTGTGATTGCCAGCAAAAAAGAGAGAAAGAAAGAGAGAGCGAGAGAAAAGGAGGGAGATAGAGACAGAAGGGGCTTCTGGCGACCGTACGTAAAACCGTAAACGTGCTCGCAGCCAACATATTACGCGCATTAATTCGTGCTCACTGACGTGCGGAAGAGGCGATTCGTAATAAGAAAACGCGTTCACGTGCACGATGCGAACTCTCCCTCCCTCTCTCTCTCTCTTTCTCTCCCTGTCGCGTTTCTAAGCGGGGGCGCGAGTATATAGTTCCATATACATTTGCACCGCTGTAAGAGAGTCGAAATACTGTTCGTTGAAACGAAAGCGAGAGTAAGCGAATGCGAAGAAAAGGATGAAAGGATATAGTACAGAGTTTATAACGAGATCGGTAGAGAAATATATATAGATAAATATATATATATATATATATATATATAGACAGTACGGGTACGACTCGCTCGGCCGCTTCATCCTGACCGATACCTTCTGTGCCCTCTTGGATTTCTTGGTAATTATAAACTTAGATACCAGTAAATATTCGTGACGCCTTGACTCCGGACTTGCGCGCGTGCGTGCGCTTGGTTTTCTCTCTTGGCCGACGGCAATTTACGAGATCGGGGTCTATGCGACGTTTACGACGGTAAGCGCTCTTGCCTAGCTTTTCTTCCTCTCCCTTGCGTTCACCCCGGCTCTCTGTCTTGCCACGACCAGAGTATCAAGTGTACGCTCGACGGAGATGAGAATAAAAGCGAAGAGAAAAAGCGAAAGAGAGAGAGAGAGAGAGAGAGAGAGAGAGAAATCGCTTTGCCTAGACAACGTACCAAATCGTTCAGTTTGTGGTACAGTCATAGTACAGACGCAGGAGATACGAAACGTGAAAGGATATGCAACACGAAGAGAGATGAGTAAGAGAGCCAGAGTCGAGAAAATAAATGAAAAGGATAGTTGCTAGCGTTGTCCAGAGAGGTTCTCGTGTCGTATACCGATCATCGCTAGGGTACGACCCCTTACGATTTGGTCGCTTGGTCGTGCGTGGATTATACGATACGTAGTTAACGATCATCGACGAGGTGAAAGAGACGATATTTCTTGCCGCCTCTGTCTCGTCACGAAATCAAGAAACAAGAAAATCGTTGAATCCGTCACGCTCCTACGTTCGCATTTATATCGGGCCTTCTTCGTTTCACGTACGTGTACCAAACGTAATGAGAAAGACGGAGAAAGAGCAGGAGATTTGTAGCAACACGAGCCAAGTTTCGTCGCAAGCGAGATATGACACTTCTAATCTTGAAACGAAACGCGTAATAAGCATCAGCCGAGTTGCGGAACATGCTTCGCGGACGGTGAATCGTCGCTTCGCTAATATTCCGAATGTTTCGGTGCCTCTCGCACCGACGGTCTTCCCATTGACGATGGAGAATGGTGGGGTGGGTAAAAAAGAAAGAAAGAAAGAAAGAAAAAAAGGAGACACACAAACGATTGAAGCGACGCTGTCGCGAAACGAATCGCGATATCGCGGGATAAAATTAAAATCACATTCGCGAGACGCGTGAAGACGAAAGATGGCTAATGGTGAGAAGTTTGTCGCCGATTCGCCTCGGCTTCAGTGGTGGGCCCTTGCGACTCGATGGGGTCGTCAGAATTGACGAGTCGCCTCGGGCCGAACGGTCGGAAATCGAACAAAGTTGAAACATTGAATTAATCGATCGAGATTGAATAATCGACGACTCGTACGTTATCGATCACGTGGGCTCGAAATCAAACTCGTACGCGAACTACATTCGCCGAAAACTGGATACAAATTTATTGTCTTTTTCATTCAAATAATAATAATAATAATAAAAAGAATGGAAATCTGTCTAAAGATTGGTCATCGGGAATCTGTGAGCGAGAGAAAAAAAACGTGTCACGAGCAACAAGACTAATGACCGATGATTATTTCTCACCCTCTTTCACCCGCGCGGAACCCCTCCCTTTTCTCTCGTGCTTCCTTTCTCCCTTTTCTTTCGGACGTCGTCCACTATTCCCGCACGAGGTATATTCAATTTTTCATCGTCCGGCCGGCGAGAGCGTTGCCGGCTCGCACACACACCGTGAGTCCGGCTTTTCTCCGGATCGCTTCTCAACCGGCTAGAATATGAATCAGTGCGATGCATCCGCGTCCGCGATCAACGCGAGGAAGGGAGAAATTCTCGTCAGAGTCCGTCCTGACTCTCTACGCTCCGACTATTCAAATATAGTAGCTGGATATTAATAATATTTATTTATTAGGATTAGAATGTCTCGGACACTGATGCGCTATCCAGCGTCCACCGAACGAGAAGACCGTCCTCGCCACAGGGTTTTGGGACAAACGCCCGCGCCCGCGCCGACCATCTTTTACGACTCTCAGTTTCGAACTCGTAGATCAACATTCCTGGCTCCCGGTGTTCGCGCCAGCGGTTATACACGAAAATAGATGTATGTCTGTACGTTCGTATATTAAACGGAACATTTTACATTCGAATAGGCGCGTTTTAATTTCCCGATCGATCGTTTTTCTATATGTAAATGAAAAAAATTAATTCTATGCTCTAAGATCACATAAAAATATTGACGAACCTTATATTTCGTCAATTTTTCAGAAATATGATTTTGTCATGTGCCAATTTACACTAGCGTGAAGCTTGCGAAGATAATTACGACGAAACACAAGAGAACGCACGTTCTATCACGACTATAAAGGCGAATGGTTACAAACTGGACACGTTGAATCGTAAATATATCACAGGTGTTGGGTCGGAAGGTCTTTTCTGTCGTTTAACAATTACGAGCTTTCGATATAATAATGGTCGTGTTCAAAGCGGCGTTCGTTGGATAATTTTGTGACATTAGACGGAACGAGACAGTACCAAATATACACCTTTATTTATAGACCCTTTGAAAACGGCGACAAGCGAAAGACAGATCGACGGAGAGAGTAAAAGAGAGAGAGAGAGAGATAGAGAGAGAGAGATAGAGAGAGAGAGAGAGAGAGAGAGAGAAAGAGAAAGAGAAAGAGATAGAGAGGAAGCGAGAAACGTGGGGGAAGCATGGACGAAGACGTGAACGATGGCGAGGACGAGAGGACCCTGGGCACGAGAGCATATATCCAATTCGAACAAAGACCCCCGTTCGGCTCCCCGGTCTCTACTGACGAGAGACGCATATCTCGTCGAAAGAGCGACGTTTACCAGGACGAAAGGGAAACGAAAGAGACAGATAGATAAAGAACGATATGGATGAGTACGATAGGACGAAGGGCATGAGAGAGCGAGAGAGGGCTAGAGAGAGAGAGAGAGAGAGAAAGAACGTTTTGTAATACAGGGAAATTAATCTATGCCGACAGCGGTAATAATAAGGAAATGTTTCAATCCTGGGTGATGTATGGACATCACGAAACTCGTATTAGAGTGCAATAGATACGAGGATACATGGACGAGAGGTTCGACCTTCTCTCGTCGAGTCCCTTGTGTTCATGCTCGTATAATATATCGAGTCAAAGTCACGTGATCGTCAAAGTCACCGCGAACCTTCGCTACCTCCGCCGTTTATTCTTTCGTGTCACGTTCGATTTTCCAATCCTCGTAATTTCCAAAATCTAACACGAACATGGAAAATCAGGATCAACGACCGCGCGATATGAGTGGAATGATTAATTCAAGAAACATTTTAAAATATCTCAAAGAACGTCGTTCGTTATAATAAAAAAAAAAAAAATCTCGTGTTAACACACTTTGAAGGAAATTACTCGTACCGGTTGACGTAGTTTGCGACGAATGATCCTTTCTCGGTATTAGTATTTCCGTATACACCAACAACTCATCGTAGCCCGGTGAATCTCTGATTTATCTGATAAGTTAAGGTGGACCCGTCGTCCCCTTGCGGTTTGCTCAACCAACAACCCCCTCGCCTACTTCCCTAGGGGGTGTTGTTAGTTTCCACCCCCCTTCGACTTTGATACCGGAACGATAGTTCAGCGCTGCTCTTAGCGGGCGTCCTTGGGTTTATCTTCGATTACAAACACACACACACGCAAACAAACAAGGATAACGTCTAAGAAGAACGACGTCTCGGGCAGGCGGTTCTCCGTTTCTTGGGTAAAGGATTTATGGCGCGCGATTTGTCGTTAGCTTCCGCAAGATTAGAATTACTCTTTGCTTATGTTACTACTTGAACATATCCTCGTGCATATCACTGTATATAAGAGATCCCTCGACTGTCTCCGGTGTCACACCTTTCTCTCTCCCTTCCTCTCTCTCCCTCTCTCTCTCTCTCTCTCTTTCTCTGTCTCTTACGCGTTGTTGGCCGTTACACTCATTCGCAACACTGTGATATCCTGTCCACTCACTGGTTTTCCGAGATCCTCAGAAATATGCGAAAGACAAGAATCTTCGCGTAATCCAAAGTCACTTTTCTATGCTTGTTTTGTAAAAAAAAAAAGAGAAAAGAAAAAGAACGCAGGTGGCAAAAGAAGCGTATCAGGCGAACATCGACTGGCAAAGCGACGATGAAGCTGGTTGATGTGCCGAGGTAATGACTTTTTATCAAGACTATTTAATCAAACGATTATCAACGCAAGGTGAAATAATACAAAGTATAAACGGAGGTAAGGCACGTGTCCTTGATGATTTCATTAAAATATGTCGTCGACACGTTTTTTTAAACATTATCCATACTTCGATAGCCCATGGTCTATTCTGGTACACGGGACAATGCCCATTTTTGAAGTCGAGTCATCGATCTACGTGCGTGATGTAACGGAGTGAGTGCCTAGCTGCGTAAAGAGTGTCGAGTCCGCGCGAGAAGGGTCGCTCATTATTAGGGTTCCCTATACCACTGTATTTAGAATTGCACCATACACCGCCTTGTATACGCGGAAAATAGATCGCTCCGCGAGAGCCCTTCGTGAACTTGGTGAATTCGCACCCCTACGGGGAGATGTGTATAATATACATATATATATATATATATATACGTAGATACTCGGAACGCGCGAGAGGAGAGTCCGTGAGACGAGACTGAGAGCGATATTAATATCTCTAATCATTCACCAAACCCCTTTCGTACCCTTGATAAGGGTATAACGTTGGCCATGTAGGAGAGAGCCACGAGAGAGGAAGAGAGAGAAAGAGAGAGAGAGCTTGATACGTGTTATTCAGATTTATACCATTTGCCAAATGGGGACGGGATTTATCCGTAGAACAAACCCAAGTACATCCACTCTCGCGTTACCGATAAAACGGCTTCGTTCCGGCAAGGAGGATTAATATGCAGAGAAAGTGCGTAGTCCGCTGGAGGGTGAGGTTGATGGGTTAGGGTGCCAAATTTATTGTCTTATATCGTACGGGTGGGCTCAATGACACAGCGATCGGCCCAGGCAAACACTACCGATAACTGGCTTCTTTGGCAAATCGGTATTTTTCTTTTTCTCTCGATATTTTAAATGCTGTTTCGTCGTACACGAATCGATAACTATTGAATTCTCAGAAATTGACTACCTTGAGATAAAAAGAACATAACTTAGACAGTAATAAATCGAGATCATGAAGGAAACACGACGATAGCCGCGAGACGATGTCGCTATGATTAATATTTACCATTTGGCTGAATAATATCCCCATTATTTTACAGATAACTAATTAAAAAGCCTCATCAATTCTTCCTCGATCGGTATGCTTATCCAGCGTCACACTGTTTAATCATCGCCCGAGTATAGTGGCCGTCATTAATGACGTCCAGTTTTCGCCACGGTATACAGAATTTTCTGAGATAAGGACGGGAGTAGAGTCGAAGCGGTCAACCGAAGACGTTTCACCATTCACGAAACATTAGAATTCGGTTTGGGTCATTTAACTTTACCGCTGGTTTCTCTGCCACCTCGGTCCGGTTATTAATGAACCCGCTGATAGGAAGTGTCCGTCGACGTCATCGCCGTCGTTCCGTTCCCGTCTCGTCACGACGAAGAAACTCCCGTGCTCCCATGGTTTTCGAGCCGAGCTGATCCTCACGTTTGCCCTGTCACGTACTCGGCTTCTATTTCCCTTAGCTATAACGCTCTTTATATGCAAATAACGAAACCGGGTGGAGGGTCAGTCCCTTCGCGGTGACGGAGCGTGATCGCGTGGTCCGAAAGACGAGATACATACGTTTGGCTCATCCTCGTCGTCAATTTCCACCACAGGATTTTCGTCTTGGATCGAGACTTTGAAATCAATTTTTTTCACAGAAACACAAATTAATCGATCTATTTTATTTATTTCCATTTTTTAAATTCCCCAAATATCCTGTCAAACTTATTTTCAATGGAAATAATGTAGAAACCAACGGACGTAACATCTTTCACGATCGTAGCGTACCTCGTACAACGTCCCATGAATTAACAGACCGCCGAGTCTAATTATGCGGTGCCCAACCACGATAAAGATAATCGATCGGTATTGTACATTCGCGTACAATGTTAGAACACCGTTTTGTCAGTTGGCGGAAGTTCTCGTGGAACCCATACCCGCCTATATATATGTTACTGCAAGGACAGAACGATAATACCGAGACGGCAAAAGTCTCGCGGTGAAGACGGCAGCTGGACGGCGCGCAGGGGCGATGCACCTGTCGCCCTTCCACAGCCAGACGAACAGAAACAACAGAGGTAACAGGTAGTAACTGTGCTCGCTACGTCTTATGTGTCGAACCCGACATCGGTTGCGCCGAGTTCTCTGGATGGATGCGTGCCGACCATCCGTGTATGTATGGACATGAAGGAATACATCGTTTATACGCGAAATATACATGTATAACACGGCTTTTAGTTGATCGTTTAGTGGCGTATATTCTATCGTATAAACCATATATACGTCTATATCTATGTGTAGTTTCGCATATATATAAAGACGTTCACGCACGTGCGTGCATGCGGAGTAGCTGGCATTTGCTTGCGTTCGCGATCGGAGAAACGCGATGATACGAGCTCCAACTGTCGAGTTTTCGATGTTCCCATATATATATATATATCGTTCCACTGACTGACGCTTACGTGTATAGAAACGAGAATAATTCATCGATCGTTCGATCTTCTCTCTTCAACCCTTTCAAGACTTAAGAAAAATACCTTCCGCTTATTATCTTTTACGATTTCTCGATAATTCTCGAATTTCTATTCAACATTATTTTTGAGATATCAAGACACGAAACGGAAAACAAAATCAACGAGATTTGTCTCGCTGGACTACGAGGTTCGAGAGAACTGGGTAATCGCGAGAGATTTAGTGGACCACGCGAATATTCACCGATCGTGGCAAGGTATGTCTCGTACTCTTGGCAATATGGACGTGTAGTTGGGTTTCGTTGCGAGGTGAGGCAAAGGAAGGGTGGTTATGCGTTAGGTATATAGTTAGGTGTTAACGGCTCGTTCTATTATAGTCGCCATAAGTCACAATTAGGTCAGTTCCCGTGCTTTTGGGTTGCATATGCACGCGGGGTGCGCCCGCTGTGTCCTCTCTCGGTGTTCTCTCGATCTTGGTGACGGGATGTAGGTTGGGTTATGGCAAAGGGACGTCCGGTCGTAGGTCGTGTACGAGAAAGCCCTCGGGCCGAGACTATTACCGGAGAATTGGCCGCCAGTTGCTAAAATCCAAATTTCGCGAGATGAACGGGGCAATGGTGGTCATTGTTCAAACAAACGTTTCTCTTCGATAGTTTCGTTAGTTACGATTACCTTTCGATAAGAATATTAAAAAATCTCGGTATAGTAATTTACAAATATTTTCAGGAAAATGTATAAATAATGATGATTTAATTATCATATCGAGTTTTTATTATTTTTATTTTACAAATAAAGTCTTCTCAACTATTCTATACATAGAGAGCTCTTGGCTCGCCGCTAGCGACGAAATTTCAAAGCACCGATTCTATACTGATTTCACGCCATTCCAATTCCGTTGTACCTTTCCCCGTCTCCCTCCCCCCCACCTACTCTTTCTCTCTTCTCTCGTTCTTACGCTCTCTCGGGCCCGAACTATTTTGCTCCTATATCATCTCGGAGAAGTTGACGCATAAATAATTACCACTTAGCCCCCTTTGTCGTTACGTTGCCATCGGCACGTCGACGTCCACGCGAGACACCTCTCTTTGTCCCGGCAAATGGAACACAACGGAGACAGTGCCGAGATTTATCGTTCGAAATTCTCTGTGCCACGAGACCCTCCTTCTAACGCATGGAATCATTAAACATCGATAATTCACGCGGGCGGCTTGAACACCGCTCGTATATGGACGACGTAACGAGACGCCCAAGTCGAACCGAAAATCATCGTGAAAACAAATTTTCATTTTCACGTACACGCTTTCTTAACGTATAAAAAAGAAATCGTTAAAAATTATTCACCGAGTACCGAACGAAAAACATCGCAAAAAAATAAAACAAGAAGAAGAAGAAAATCGTAATCGCGTAGCCTCGTACCGCAGTTCGCGGTAGTTTCGAATCGATCGTCAAGACGCACTATGAAACAACGTGTCATTTTTATAGTGCACGCAGAATTCAAACGGGCTCTCAACGCGTTCACGCACACGTAGCGAGCACACGTTCACGCTGTCCATTAAAGTATTTACTGCATATTATTACCTTTACTGTTTGATCGTTTACGATCGGCAATAATAAAATAATTATAACTCGGTGTCGTAAAATTTTACGGGTTGAGATCGTGCTATATGCTGCATCACGGATATATATATATATATATATATATATAATGCACCCTTATATATATATATATGTATATAATAAATATTCCTATACGCGACTATATATGTTTTTGCAGAAACAAGGAGTAAAATTCCAGCTTTCCCTCTCTCTCTCTTGCTTTCCTTTTGGCTTTTGGCTCAACCAAACTTACACAGCGAGAGCTCTCTTCCCAAGACGTATCTCTGGTTCGCACAGAGCCTCTCTCTTCTCCAGACAACTGGAAATCTTGTTTGGCCCCTCGCGAACCCCCTCGCTGCTCGCCTATACGCCCGCAAACTGGCTTACAAGCTCGTAAAGATAACGAAATGGCGCGAGATATATATACCATACTCCCTCTCGATGTGTATCCCCTTCGCTTCGATTTTTCACCGTAAAAGCAACCCTGCTGTGTATGGTTGCGACCACAGACTGAGCCAAGATGCCCCGACGAGAGTGGCTCGCTCGTCGGGCAGATCCACGGACCGAGAGAGAAATAGAGACGGAGAGGATCTTATTCGGGGTCGTGAAAAGCTAATCCCGTGTACGGCCGCCATATCCCCGATCTCTCGTTTACTTCGAATCTCAAGCGTTTTCGGATTTAACGACGATTGGCAATTATCTTTGTCCCTCGTGTACGATGGGCATTCTCTCCTTCTGAAGGTCGAGAGGGTTGTCTAAATTTCGATCGGTCGAGCTTTCGTTCGTACCGTCTTTTTTTCTTTTTTAAAGAAAAAAGTTTTTCTTCAATTTTCAAATGAATTTCAATCAATCAAACGACCTTGATGCAATCTTGTTTTGAAAAAAGGTTTTTTTTGAGAAATTATTTGTTACTGACTCTTAAAAAGTTCTGATGCTTCGTGTAATAATAATAATGTAAGATATATATCGTGTATATTTTATCGCGATTCGCGCAATCATGAATTTGATTCGGTGAAGATAGAGATAATATAATGTCGCTCTAACGAGTGTCCTGTAACAGGACGAGGAGGATGGAAAGGGTAGACAGACGAGAAACGGATATATATAAAACGTAACAGTGGCTGAGCAAGATGGCGATGGTAGAGGGGTGGTGAGGGAAAATATCCGAAGTAGAAGAAGATGGAGGAGGAGGAGGAGGGAAGAGGAGACACAAAGTTGAGATTGCTCGCATAATGCGATAATGCCATACCGAATACAGAATCCCATCCCTCTCTCTCTCTCTTTCTCTCTTCATCCCCCTCTCCAACTCGTCAGTATCTTTGATTAGAGACCCTCTATACATTCCCATCTTGATTTGCTTCTAATAAACCCATAAAACCATCGAGCCGCGCAAGCTCTCGATTGCAGGGGTAGGAGAGAGATGATCGGCGCTCGAATATCCCGGTTATAGATAGTAATACCTATACCCCCCGTATATATGACGGATCGTCTTACGATACGAATCGCACGAGCAACTCGAGCGAAGACTCTCCCAATTTTCACGTATGGAAGTTCAATCATATTCACGATTTCAACGTCTCGTCGCGTTCTAATTTAGATGGTTCGCATAAATTTCGATGAATTTCTCGCAAATGACAAATTACAGGCGAATCGTTCGCGCCGAAGGGGTCGGGGTCTCACAATGAATAACTTAATCACGTTTCTTTCACCGTTATTCCTACAAAATTACTCAATCATATATCGTTCGAAGATTGTTATCGACCGAGTTTTATATACAAGGGACGACGAGTTACGGGAATGACGAGTCGCTGCAGACACCGGCTCCTCGAAGATTGGTGCTTCGTCTCCCACGTGGTCGCTCGACAAACGATGAAACCGAGCCCTATAGCTTCCCCTTCTCCTACCTGCGACTCCCGGAAGAAATCACTCGTGGGACTTAATAAGCGTTGGGGGGGGGGGGGCAGCGATGGGGTGAGACGGAGGCGTATGTCTTACGCGCGCGAGCCGAAAGTCCCGGAAGATTGTCGCGGTGCGGCGGATGATGCGAAAACTTTTGGTATATTAGGTGCTTTGGCAATCTCTGCTTTACGGTGACCTCTCGTCGGGCACTTCCTCTCTCTCTCTCTCTCTCTCTCTTTTTCTTTCTCATACAACAGACTGGAAAACTGTGGAAACTTATATGCCAAGAATGTATATACCACAACGAAAACAGTCCCTCTCTCTCTCTCTCTCTCTTTCACTCTCTCTTTCTCACTCTCTCTCACTCTCTCCTGGTTTATATATAGATATATAATATACACGAGCCTATATTTCCCTGCAACTCTCCCACGGGGGTTGCGATGTACACCACCTACCTTCGACGACCTCATCCTCCCCCTGTGTCGCTGTCTCTCTCTTTCTCTCTCTCTCTCTCTCTCTCTCTCTCTCTTTCACTCTCGTTCCTTGGAAGATTCGGACGACCACACCGCACTCCTATCATCGACGGAAAACTTTCTCAAATGCGTTTTCGAGTCTAGGGACGAGTTGGAACCAACGAAGAAACGCTGTACATACCGCCCAGTTTCACGGTATGTTTTGAAGAAAGTGTGCGAGGAGGAGGGTCGCGAGTTACTTTTCTGGTTAGGTACGAGCCGTAGAAGCAAAAGGAAGAGATGAAAAGTCTCCGAAGTCGGACAAGGCGCAGAGCTGCGGAGCTCGAAGGCTGGATCCACGAATGACTTCGTGATATATATCTTGTTTGCTATGAGAATACGTATACGTACATATACGTTTGATTTGACCAACGTACGAATCGAAAGATAAATTTTTTTAAATAATTTTATGTCAAATTAATTGACGACTATTGTAACGAGTAAAAAATTTGGTCGTTATTACCTCGTAAGGTTTCAAGTAATTATTATATTTAGATGAATATTAAATTCTTTTTTTCAATAATAATGCACCGATTATCTTGTTGCACAATTATTTTAATTGATTATTCGTTATGAAACGTGGTTATTTTGATGTACGATTAAAATCGATAATATATTTTCATTGTGAAGAAATAAATGTTACCCTCTTGGATAACAGTGCGATTACACATACGTTTTATATTCTTGGGCAATAACGATGAACGAATACTCGAGTGTATATTTATCGATCGCTTCATTTTTATGTCCCTATAAAATTTGTTAGTACGCTTGCGAACACGATGAGTTTAGCCCACTCTTCCATACGGAGAGTTTCTTGACGGCGGTCGGCTGTACCTGGGCCATGGGAGATCGAGGAAAGAAGAAACGATAATAATTGAAACGTGATCGTTGACATTACACTTCGAAGTATCATTCTCTCGTGCGGCGCCCTCTTTCTCCGTCTCACTCTGGTAAGTGTAATTCTCCGATGTAAGAAATGCATACATGGGAGCTCCGGACGAGCCGCTGCTGCTGCTGCTACTTCTCCGACCGAGAGAAACACTCGAGGATTCTCGTCACGCAGTATGGGACACGCGTGCGTGTATGGCGTAATTATGATGACGCGAGTCGCGCGTGAGCCAAGAAACTGCAGTCTGGGTAGCAAAGCACGTTTTTACACACGTTATACTTATATATACAACCGCAAAGTGCCTTGTCGATCACATGGAATCTCAGGTTCGATCAAATTTCAATTCTTATCACGGCTTATAAAAATACTTCGTTAACATTATTAATTAATCACCGCGATCGATTTTTCGTGTCGGTTAATCGGTTTTTTATCGATCAAACTCATCGATTCGGGTTAACATCAGTGACAAGTGCAACGAAATGAAATCATTGACTGAGATAAATAATTTATGATGATACGTGGTTATGATAACAATAGTGCTGGTAAAATACATATGGTGCGATTATTGGAATGGCGTTTTGACGACATTATATGACATCGTTACTGTCGACGAGACAAGAGAGAAGATATCTGTTGCCTCGCTGACGCTGCGACTCGACGAGATAGTTCACATATCGAGGGAGTGTGAGGGGGGGGAGAGAGTGAGAGAGAAAGAACAGCTGAGGGAAATACGAGCAGAAGCTTCCAGACAGGATATTGTCCCGGCACTCATTCGCTAATTGATACAGCGTGTATAGTATATGCGATGGTGTTTTATTTTACACCAAACCGTCGTACCCTGACCTCAGTGGTACTCAAACTGCGATCGACGAATACAAATTAGATTCATAATGAATTCTTTATCAATTTGCCGAATGAAATATAATTTCCATTTTCCTCACGAGCACTTTGGATCGATGGTGCAACTAATAAATAATCAATTACATCCATTTAATTCAATGCTGCTTTTATTTTTCATCAGTACGGAAATAATTCTCACTGATTTATCGGCGATATCACAAATCGTCACGATTCGTGGAATCGAAATAAGTGGTTGGTAAGAAACAAGCTTAAATGAATTTTTATTTATTTATCAAACGCCATTTTACTTTCAATTTTCCTTACTGTCAGAGCGTGAACAAATATTGACGCTCATAAATAACGAATTATGTCATCGTGAAAAGTAATGTTTTTATTTTTTGTATATTTGGAAATAAATCTCATTGATTTATCTGCGATATCAGAAATCGGTCGTGATTCGTGGAATCGAATATATTTTCACGGGTGGTAACGTCACAAGCTCGAAAACGATTTATGCCTTACGAAGATCGTGTCGAATTAAAAAATGTTAATCATCGGATCTTCGAGTAGGTGCGAGGTGGAACCTCGCGCGAGATGCGTGTGCCTGCGTATCGCGACGATGTGTACGAGAGTGTCTCTTAGGAAATAAACGTATACCTACGTATATAGTTGGGCCCATTTATGTTAAAGGCTGCTGGCCTCTCGTTTGCTACTTCTCGTCGGCGACAACGATGACGAAGAGCAGATCATCGCCTCGAGGGAAGTCGCCGGCATATATATTATATTAGCGTACGAGCCACGCTCTGAGAACCCGCAACAGCTTCATACAGCGAGAGATTGGAGGGAGGGGGCAGAAGGAAAGAGTGAGATAGGCGAACACATCATCAGGCACTACGGTATTAATTCATAGAGAGTTGGTAATCTATTAGTTACGTTAGCGCGGTTGGGCGCGCGTTAACGAGTGTAATCACTAGCGCATATATACGTATGTATTTATGTTCACACGTATGGGCGATTCTCAACCAAATCGACAACGATTAATCATCGACGTTTATTTTCTTGCAATTTTCTCTATCATCGAATTATCGTAAAAGTGCCACGAATAATAAAATCGTCTTAATTTTCAAACTTTATTACGTAAATTTTAACGTGAAAAAATGATTATTCGATGACTGGATAAATTATGAAATATACACAGTCGCTTTCGTCGTTGGATTCAACATGGAATTTCCTATATATAAATTCATACGTATATACGTATATATATATATATATATATATATATTAATGTAAACTTGTGTACATATGGTCGTCATCTACGTGTCATTTAATTCCGACACCCTCGCAATACGAGAGTAGCTCGGACGACCGCGACACCAACAGCATCGATGATCTCATGAGCTCGCGACCGACTTGACTTCCCTTAATTGTTTGTTATCATTACTGGTACCCGTGCTATTGAAATTAATGTTAATCCTACTGGCGTTTATAACGTAGTATGTGTTTGTCTGTGTGTGTGTGTGTACGTGTGCTCTCTCTCTCATAAAACCCGCTTCCGGCGAGCTGTCGAGCGCCCGCGCGACATGCGTGTACACACACGCGCTCGTTTGATGAAATTAAACTACTTGCTGTGACCGCGCGCTTATGTACAAAGAACGAGTTCGTGAACGAGACGGATTTCGTCAAAATTTCGACGTATCGTAAAATTATTAATATTAGAACGGAGGATAACACTTTTTTTTAATACCGATTAGCAAATATATATATTTTTTTAATTAAGAGAAATTTTCGCGTGAATCGAAAAAAATTGCAAATTTTTGTATGTTTTTTTAAACGACCTCGATCTGCCAATCTTGATCCTCAAATATTTTGCGACGCAGTATCGCGTTTTGTTCAACCGTTTTTTTTTTCTTTCGACATTGGAAATAAAGGCGTCGCGCATCTTTGGTCAAGACGTTAAACGACCGGTTCTCTTCAAACATGTATTATGTACAAATATTTATCGTTGAGGGGAATCGCGAAATTTCACGATAAATTTCACAAGAATTGCCCAAACTATTGGCATTAGCCTCCACCTCGTGCGGTATAATAAGTCTCCGTCTCTCTCTCTCTTTCTCTCACTCGTCATTCCGCCTACGTGCGAGTCATTGGAATCGATCGTAAACAAAAATTTGTGAAACTGCAACGGTAACGACTTCTTTCGGTTCGCTTTTTTTTGTTTAATGGTTTCTCGAACGGAATTTCACTCGTTAAATTCGCCATCAAGTTTGACACTCCGCCCGGTGTAATTTATTTATATCCTTGTACGGTTCGAACGCGAACGAGTATTTTATTTTATTTGTCCCGTTTTTAGGAATGCGGTATCTTCGCGAAAAGCCGTAAGTTTTATGTACTCGTTGGTGTATACAGCGTGAAAATACATGAAATTATTGCTCCCTCTCGCAGACTACTCTCTCTCTCGCTCTCTCCCTCCCTCGATCGTTCAGCACATTTACAGCGCTTAACTTATATTGTGTACCGCGGAGTTTCGTAGCCGCGCGTCGATTCAAGATAATAGATCGTTTTTCTCGGTTATCGAACGTCGTTTAACGGCTCATCATGAATTTCACAGACAGCCCGTGCAATCTGTAATGAAACATGGACTAACGGAAATTGCTAAAACTCTACACGGGACAGACGAGATCTAAACGTATGTAGACCGTGCCCGATTCGTAATACATCGAGCGATACGAGAGTCCGTCGTTTTGATATCGCTAAAAAGTTGGAGCGGCAAACTGCGATCCTCACGGTATAATAGAAATCGCGTGTAATCCAAATTTTCTTCGTAAACGATGAAATTTCAATATGCTCGATGCAAATATGTGCCAGAAAAATAAATTGTACAAAAAATTAAATATATATGGTGAACGAAAAACCTGATTTCAAATATTTTTTATCGATCACGATCAATATCGATATAAAACTTCCATCGTTATTTCAATGAGAATGTAAAATCGAAGAAATCGGTAAGTATCGATAAGAAAAGATAATTTTCGGAAGTTTCGATTCGAGCCACATCCGGCCTTCGTGGGGGCCACGAAGGGTTCAGCGAGGAGCAAGCCTAATAGAATTTTTGTTTTTCATCGGTAATGGCAGCCATCACAAATTACACGGTACACGTTGCGCGCGACCCCGGTCATCTCTCCTTCTCATCTCTTTCTCGAGCTTTATTTCACTCTCGCTCTTTCTCGCTATCTCCCATTCGCTCGTTCGACGTGCATCGGTTATGTCTTGCCCCAAGAGGCTTCCTTCGAATATTAGCGCCACGCTGTATATTCGCTATATATTTTCTCTTCGCCGTTGCTTTTTCCACGTCGTTCTTACGAAGAGAAAGAGAGAGGGAGGGAGAGAGAACACGATCGGGCGTACTGTAGATTTAAAAGCGCGCATAGACAATGGCTTATAGATTGATTCTATGAATTTATTTTAATGCCCAGGTATTAGAAGTCATTAAATCGGACATGGATGGGTGGGTGTTCTCTCTCTCTCTATCTCTACCGTGTACAGAAATACGTAGTTACGCGCGATCGTGAGTAAACGATCGTCGTCGAACGAAAGCCTCGGAGTTCGCCTCAGTTGTTCCTTATACGTTCACGGTCGATAGCGATTCGTCGATAACCGACCGTGATAATGAAACTCGTGATAATTCGCAAATCACCAACGTCGCGTAGGTATAACGTTAAAGCCCCACAAATTGAACTCGTGCTCTCGAGAAGACAGCCAGATGATCGTTCGAACACATTCTGACACGGCGTTTATCGCGTTAGACATTATTTAATTTAAATTGATCGAATGAAATTAAATTAAATTAAATCGATTAAAATGGATTAAAAATCGTTTCAATTATTTTTGGTCACTTTGTCGTTATATTCGCGTACCTATATTTCGCTCGTATATCGGCGAGGAGGAACGTACAAGGCGGTCATGAAAGTCCGTGTGCGACAGTCCAGCTAAATGCAACTAACAATAGAGTGAGAGAGAGAGAGAGTGATGACTTCGAGAGAGAGTGGTGGAACAAGACACCCTCCGTCCGAATTGTAACGAGCAATGTACAGTCGGTTCTTGGCCTTTCGCGTGTGCCATTCTCTAACGCCAGAGCCAAACGTCTTATCTACCTACTAGTAGAGTGATGCACGACGATCTGTCGCGCCCGCGACGTACGTCGTTACTTGCCACTTTTGCAACGTTCAACGAGAGGGACCGCGACAGACAGTTGAGCGTAACGGAGAGACCTCTTGAGGAGGGAGAAACTCACAGTTGTCCGCCGAATTAACAGATATATATATATATATATATACGCGAGGTTTGCACGAACAATTTCCTTCAGGATTAATTGTCCCGCTTGCCTGTTTGTTCCTTCCCCACTTCGGTTATAACCGAGCCAAGAGAGTAAGTATAATAATTACGATCGATCTAGTCACGCAGTTCGACCGTCGAGACTTTGACGAAGCTGTTTTTTTTTCTTTTTTCTTCTTTTTTTTCTCAATGCTATCAGGCAAAAGTAATCATATCTATCATCGCGTTATAATGTCAAAAGTGTCGCGGTATTTACTGGTTTTTTTTTATCTTCTTTTTTTCCTTTTGTTTTATTATTATTATTATTTTGTTATTATCTATGACGAGCAAAAAATATGACGATGGGCTAATAATGCCGGATCACGACATTGCACGTGTGACACGAATATACGAGAATTTTGTTACGCTATAGAACGGCTGTCTAGCGTAACTTATAAATGATAGCGAAACGCAGGAGTCGTATACAAAACAAATGTAGTCCAGTAACCGGATGGCGCTCTTTCGCTCCCTGTTTACGTGTGTGAGACTGTCTCCGTTCCTCTGTGTCGTTGTTGCGTTCTTTTTTTTTTTTCTTCTTTTATCTCGTTTCTTTCGATATAGGGAAAAGCTAATGAGAATAGGTGCGTGCTCGCGCGGGGCTCGGATGCCGCGAGAGACAACGCCCCAATTAACATAACGCATCGCGGTCGCCGGTTCCGACCGTTCCCGCTCGCGCTTCGGTATTATACGTACACGGATGAGCCCCCGCGCATATTTTTCTATTTCAACGCTACTAGACTCGTGTATGTGTGTATGTGTGTGTGTGTGTGCGTGTGGTGATATGTGGGACTTTTATTTATTTATATTCGTCTCTGGAGAATTCCGAGGGTCGGGGGTCGAGCCAAGTTTTATTTATGGTCTATCAGGTTAATTAATAATGCCCGGTGCGAGAGAGGACTCCCCCCTCCCCCTTCCTCCCACCCACGACCACCATCCCCTTTCGTCGTTATTTTTTTTCCTCCTTTAGCTCTTCTCGTTCCTCACTAATTCTATGTGTCACTCACGCCTCTCTCGTCTCCGGTCGAGCTCGTATTCGGTTCCGCAAAGAGAGTGTCGAAACTCTATACACGAGACACACGCCCTCCAACTATACGCGTCGTTCTCGATAAATATGTTCTCTTGTCGAGAAGGAGACGAGTGCGATCGTAGCCTATACATAACATTTTTTCAAATGGATTCGAAGTTGTATGGTAATCATTTTATTTATTTATTTTTGTTTATTTATAAGTTGCTAATCATCGGAGTTACGACGATGACATTGGTGTTCTAGGGGAAATATCCGATGGAAATATATATGGGGTTGTCTATTGCAAAGTTTTTAAAATTGTCAGTGAAAAAGTATGCAATCTATGTAAGCGTCATTAAAAATCGTGATATCTCGATAAGAATGATGAATTATTTCTTTTCACCAAAATAACTTCGTAGGTGAACGTTTATGTTTGAACTTTTTCGTAAGTACAACACGAATAAAACATTAATGTTTCTGGTTCTTCAAAATTCGTCGGTAAAAACGTGGAAAACCCCATAAATCACGTTTTTCCCCTCTCCTCTTTTTTCCAAGATTATTTATTAATAATGAAAAGTCGCGAAGAAAAGAAATTGTACAATTCTGTTTTTCGTTTCGCACACTCGGGTATCGCCACGGGAAGGCGCGACTCCCACACTATCGCTGTGGGTGTGCATAAGGCTGTGTAATAACTCGGACACAATGCGCTTACGGCTCCGGTACGAGACTCGAACCAACGTGTAGACTTTTACCGGGCCTCTGCACTCGCGCGTATTTTCGCTGAAAAGCTAAGTATATATATATATATGCGTACAGGGAACGAAGGAACGAGCGAGAAGGAGCGATAGAGTTCTCCCGGTATAATGTTTTATGGCCGCGATCAGCCGTAGAAGTATGAAGTGTCGATAGAGCGAGGCAGAAGCGAAGCGGCGAAGATCAAAGGGCCACCTCGCGCGCGCTGAGCCCTCTCCCTCTTTCACTCTCTCTCTCTCTTTCTCTCTCTCTCTCTCTCTCGCTCTCGACTTGCAGCAGAGTCCGCGTGGTAGCCCGGAACACGCCACTACCACCACCACCCCTCGCTCTTTATCTCTTTCTCTTATACTCTCACTTTCGCCTCTCAGCGAAAGACTCTCTTCTCACCGCACTGCTCGTATATATATATATATATATACATAAGGGGTTATTGTAACTTGTATTTTTATAAAGTAAAAAAAGAAATAGGAGAAAATTTCACAATTTCGTTTCGCTTCTCACCATGGAATTTCCATCTAACATGAAAAAAAACACACACACACAAAACTTGTTATCGACTTGGTATCGCGAGTAAACGTGACATTTATCGAAAAATGGAAAAATTTTCGATCTACTTTACGAAAGTTCATAAGCAGCTGCCGACGGGGATGAAGTTGCGAGGGAGTTGAAAAAAAATCGCTGAGACGTTAATAAAAGCTCGCGCCACGTATCATGCCGCGTATATGATCCTCGCGCCATTACTTCCTTAACTATAATTCCTCTCGCTCCTCCGTTTATGCGTCTCCTTCCTCCAAACTAATAACTGCCAATTGTCGGCGTATCGCAGATCGCAGTAATTGGTAGAATAAATTGAAAAATTAGCAGGAGGCGCGCGAGAGCACGGAGTAGAGAGACAGGGAGCTGATATGTCTCGACTGGGACAGTTCCCGCTTCGAGGGTGACTCAGAGACTCCAAGAGACACCATATGTGTAGAGAGAGGGAGAGAGAGAGAGAGAGAGAGAGAGAGAGAAAGAGACGTACACACATGCACATACACAGTCGATCTCTTGCTCGACTGGATGGCCAGCGGAGCATTCGCCGGTGCCAATAATAGCCGGAATGTCAAACGGTCGGTATTCGGTCCGAGTCCTTAATTCCTTCGTAAATTGCAAACGGTTTCTCATCGTCGTTGTCCTCTTCGTCGTTCTCGTGGCTTTTGCGTTCTACTCCCCCCCCCTCCTCCTCCTCCTCCTCCTCCTCCACCGCCACCTTCCTCTTCCCAGCGGCAAACGAGCCCGCGGTGTACGAATTCTCCACGCGTCGACGAGGAACCGCAGCAACACACATGTGTGTTCGTCCATAGTACGAAAAGCACCGCGTGAGAACAAGCCGACCCCACGATCTGCTATGGGCGCTCTTTCTCTCTCTCTCTCTCTCTCTATCTCTCTCGCTCTGCCTCTCGTTCGTATACGTCACTCGTTGATGTCCTTTCGATAATCCAAATGGTTTTGGTTCACCCAGAGTCCCGTCGACCATTAAATCAAGCCATTCCAACCTGTTCGCGACCAACTTTATCGTTGTAAAAAATAGCGTCAATTTTCTCGATATCTGAAATATTGGGCAATCGAAAAGATATTTTATTCGTCGTAATCACCGAATCGATCAAGTAGATTTGAAACGTAATGGGAAGAATGGAAAAGATTGATCGACGCGTCATCCGATTTTGCTTGATTTCGATTATTATTCATCGTCGATCGAATCGCCGAATGATTCGGGTCGTCACCTCGTAGCGAAATTTATCCAGATGACATCGCGCGAATCTTACTAATACGGGTACGGCTGTGTTCTTTGGAAAACATTGACGCGAACACGAGGAAAAAGGAGAAAGAGAGAATGAAAAAAAGAATCCAGCCGTCGGGAGAGAAACAGCAACGCACCCGTCCAGCGGAGAGCACCGCACGATGACACACAGCGTTGGCGCACGTGCGCGCTTCCACCGAGAGTAGTCGAGCATAAATAATGCAAGAAGCGGACAAAGATGCCGCCCTCACGACCATTTGTTTAAATTAAAATTATCCGACTCTTGTCTCGGTGAGGGTG